>WARS01000134.1:447500-862500 GCA_008933995.1 Datnioides undecimradiatus | reverse complement strand
AGGACAACGACGAGGTCCACATCGAGGTCCACAACCCGAGAAACACGGAGGCCGTCACACTGAACTTCAGAGGAGAGAAACTGGCAAAGGTCTGCCTGTCTGTCTGCCTGCCTGGCTGTCTGTGTGTCTGTCTGCCTGCCTGGCTGTCTGCCTGTCTGTGTGCCCTGTACAGCCATGGTAACTCCCAGCATGCTCTGCTGCAGGTGATGGGCTCTCTGACCGACAGGAAGTGCGTTCAGGGTCAGAGAGTCTCCGGGATCCTCATCAAGAGGAACTTCAGCTATCACATCGTGACGCCGGCCGACCTCTCCAGTCAGTACACCTGTCTGTCTGCCTGCCTGTCTGTCTGCCTGTCTCTCTGTCTGTCTCTCTGCCTGTCTGGCTCTCTGCCTGTCTCTCTGTCTGCCTGTCTGGCTCTCTGCCTGTCTGGCTCTCTGCCTGTCTGTCTACCTGTCTGTCTGGCTCTCTGTCTGTCTACCTGTCTGCCTGTCTCTCTGCCTGTCTGTCTACCTGTCTGTCTGGGTCTCTGCTTGTCTGGCTCTCTGCCTGTCTGTCTACCTGTCTGTCTACCTGTCTGTCTGGGTCTCTGCTTGTCTTGCTCTCTGCCTGTCTCTCTGTCTGCCTGTCTCTCTGTCTGTCTCTCTGCCTGTCTCTCTGTCTGCCTGTCTCTCTGTCAATCTGTCTCTCTGTCAGTCTGTCTGCCTGTCAGTCTGTCTGCCTTGGTGGTGAAACACTGAGCTGGTTTGTTTATACTGTATCTCTGAACATGTGTCCGTGTGTGTGCGTGGGGGTTTCTGTGTGTGTGTCCGTGTGTGTGTTTGGGGCGGGGGTCCCTGTGTGTGTGTGTGTGTTCAGACTACACAGACCTCAGTATGGGCACAGTGACGCAGACTCAGGCCGTCCCGTTCACAGGACCCATCTCTCTGCTGGTCAGCCAGCTCCGCAGCCTCGCAGGTGGGTCACAGCTCGGAAACAGCGCCACACCTGAACGCACCACGCGTCTCACTGCGTGTCCTGTCTCACCTTCACCTGTTCGACAGTGGTCTCACTGTACTTTCACACTGTGGTGTGTGTGTGTGTGTGTGTTCAGGAGACGTGGAGCAGGTGGAGGGAGCGGAGAAGATCACCATCAGGATCTTTAAGAACATCACTCTGGTTCATGAGCCCGGGATGGTGCGACTGGAGGTCAGACCAACACACACCTGTCTGTCTGTCAGACTAACTGCTAACGTTAGCATGCTAACACAGTGAGATGCAGACAGTCCCGTACGCGGATTCCTGCAGACAGACAGGCAGAGAGAGAGAGACAGGCAGGCAGACAGAGACAGACAGGCAGACCGACAGGTTAGTACTGATCACTGTCTAACATCAGATTTCGTCCTCAGTGGATCGCCAACCCGCTCAACGACATGTACGCCGACGCCGTCTCTACGGTGGTCCTGGAGGTCCAATCCAACCCCAACGCACAGAAATGTGAGCGAACACTTTCTGAAGCTTCGACCTGAAACTGAGCTGACGGCTGACGACTGTTTGTTTGTTTCAGTTCTGGAGGGAAAGAGAGAAACGTTCGACGGCGAAGTGTTCACAGAGCGAGTGGAGCTCATGCTGCAGTGAGTTCACCTGACACACTGAGGGGACGCTTGGTTCACCCTGGCCGGGCAGAGTCTGACTGTGAGAACAGTGGGCAGGCGGAGGGGGAAAGTGACTGTTAGTGTTTGCCGCACTGACGCTGTTGTTTGTTTGTGTTGCAGCGACATGTTTGGAGACGACTGCATCAACGTCAAAGACGGTAAAACCCTGAGTGTGACGGTGGACGGAGTCACGGCGTTCATCGACCCGGAAACCAGAGTGAGTGCGACACCTGAGCAGGGCCACGCTTCCTGTTTCCGTCTGTTAGCAGCGAACAGGAGGAAACAGCATCTGCTGGGGACTGTTGTCAGTGGCGGATGAATCCGTGTGTGTGTGCGAGTGTGTGTGTGCGTTAAAAGCTTCACTGAACCGCAGGATGTTGTGGTGTTTTGACGTTGTCTCTGTGTGATGACCTCTGACCTCCGTCTCGTCCTGCAGTCAGTGGTGTGTTCGGAGGACGAGTCATTGAGGGAGATGGTGGAGGTCGCCGTCCATCGGCTGTACGACGCCCTCAGCCCCACCTGTGATGTCACCAGCAGGGGGCGGCGCTCCTGTCAGCCCGTGCCTTTGACGCCCTGATGTTAAACTTTGTTCTGTTCGCTTTTCTTTGACGGACTGTTTGATTCCAGAGGAATCTGTTCAGGCGTCGGGCCGACGATGTTTTTCTTCTTGATTTTTCAAAAACAAACAAACGTCACGGTGAAATTTGTTTTGTTGTGAGGAAAATAAACGTTTGTGGATCTGAGCTGATGATGGTTGAGATCATTCATTCGTTTCATCGACTGAGTCACAAAAAGATCAAATCAAAGATAAAACACAAAATGAAAACATTGAACCTGCAGCCACGTTGTCATGACGACTGATGAAAACCATGTGATGTGTTTGAAAGCTCAGGAAAAAGCCAGTAAGACAACCTTGAGTTCCTTAGAACCAAGACTGAAACAGCTGCTTTTAGCTAAATGTTAAGATGAAGCTAACTGCTACCATGAAGCTAAATGCTAACATGAATTTCAATGGTAACATGAAGCTAACTGCTAACATGAAGTTTAATGGTACCATGAAGCTAACAACTAATATGACGTTTAATGCTAACATGAAGCTAACTGCTAACATTGACAGCTTTAATATTCAACAATTTTATTTTTTATTCAAAAACATTTTGTCTTGAAACCACTGGCGGGTAAACAAACACGGTCACATGACACAAACACATCACCCACACCTCATGTTTAACAGAATACAGCACATTATCATCTGCATAAAACAACACACACTCTCAAATACACATTGTAAAATACTGACTGCAGTGCATTGGGATACCATAGAAGAAGAGAAGGCACGCTGAGTCCAGACTGATTGTCAACAAACAATAAAAACAAGTAAACAAACAGTCTGAAAGCCAAACAGCCTGAGTGAAACCATGACAACGCTAAAATCCAGTCTGGTTCAAAGAGTTAATTCTGTTTATTAACATTCGTATAAAAGTGACGTTTATTAAAACACAAAGAAACAAGTAAACACTCGCCTGAAGCAGTAAATAAACAAAGAAACAGAACAAATATTAAAACATGAAAAATCAAAACAACCAGCAGAAAAAACACAATGAATACTCACGGTAGTGAAGAGTAACTAAGTACTTTTCTACTCAGTTACTGTCAATTAATGCATGTACCCTATTTAATCCCAGGATGTCCTCCATTATCCTTAACGAACAGGCATGAAACTCAAACTGTATGTTTGTTATTATTTGGGTGTTCATTCATAGGAAATGTAAAACGTTTGGGATCAGATGTGGAAACGCTGACGCATCAGTAAATTAACGTTCTGACGTATTTCATCTCATCGTGATAAAAGCAGTAAAGATCTGATGCGGTTTTGATGTTTTCCCTTTTTCCACTTTAATTTGAGGAGTTTGGATTCAAAGGTCAGAGGCTGCAGATCATCAAGCCTTTGAGATGTTGGATCGATCGATCTGGTCTGCAGCTAACGGCTGCGCTGATTGTAGACTCGTCTGCATATCTTCAGATCAATAATCTGGTCTGAAAACATTAGAAATGATAAAAAACATTTCATTTACAGCAACAGAAGAACCAGGAGCTCATGTTTCTGATTTGTTGAAACTCCAAGAGCGAAGCAGCAACGCTGAATGAAAACGGTTTCTGACTGAAGTGGAAGCTCAGTGACGCCTGTTCTGATTCGTGCACGCAGGGCTTGCAGCACGACTTCCTGTTCTTCAAAGCGAACCTGAGTACCAACGGGACAAGAGTCGAAACTTACATTAATAAAAGCTGCACAGCTTGTTATGCTAACGGCTAATTATCAATTCACCTCCAGTTAGTCCAGACGGGATCATCAATACTGATACTGATTAGTTGATTCATTGTTTTTACAAACAATAAACGGGTGGAGTCTTTATTCTGATAGATTATAAAAACAAAAACACCCATAAATAAAATTTTATCTTTTTTTTGCTTTGGTTGTTTGACGAAGATTAAAATCAGAGAGAAAACCTCCCAGAACACCTGCCACCTGTCTGAGCAGGTGTGAACAGGTGTGGACAGCTGTGGACAGGTGTGATCAGGTGGGAGCAGGTGTGATCAGGTGGGAGCAGGTGTGATCAGGTGGGAACAGGTGTGATCAGGTGGGAACAGGTGTGATCAGCTGTGGACAGGTGTGATCAGGTGGGAACAGGTGGGAACAGGTGTGGACAGGTGGGAACAGGTGTGATCAGGTGGGAACAGGTGTGATCAGGTGGGAACAGGTGTGATCAGGTGGGAACATGTATGGACAGCTGTGGACAGGTGTGATCAGGTGGGAACAGGTGTGATCAGGTGGGAACAGGTGTGGACAGGTGGGAACAGGTGTGGACAGCTGTGATCAGGTGGGAACATGTGTGATCAGGTGGGAACAGGTGTGATCAGGTGGGAACAGGTGTGGACAGATGGAAACAGGTGTGATCAGCTGTGGACAGGTGTGATCAGGTGGGAACAGGTGTGGACAGCTGTGGACAGGTGTGATCAGGTGGGAACAGGTGTGATCAGGTGTGGACAGGTGTGGTCAGGTGGGATCAGGTGTGGACAGGTGGGATCAGGTGTGGACAGGTGGGATCAGGTGTGGACAGGTGGAAACAGGTGTGGACAGCTGTGATCAGGTGGGAACATGTGTGGACAGCTGTGGACAGGTGTGATCAGGTGGGAACAGGTGTGATCAGGTGTGGACAGGTGTGATCAGGTGTGGACAGGTGGAAACAGGTGTGGACAGGTGTGATCAGGTGGGAACAGGTGTGATCAGGTATGGACTCAGCACTGCGTCTCCTTGGTGTCGATCTGATCTTGTCTCCGGAGTCTGAACAGTTTTGCTTTGCCGCTGCGACTCGTCAAACTTTTCTCCGTCAGGTCCTCGAAGGAGCGCTGAGCTGCTGCTGGCCGCCCGAACGCCTCCTCCAGAGCCTCCTCGTCCAGGTGCGAGTCCAGGCTGGGGTCCTCCTGGATGGTGGCCATGCGGGGGCTGTCCAGGGGGGCGTGCCCGGGGCCGGGGGCCGGCTCAGGGCCGGACACCGGAGGCGTGCTGGTCTGTTGGGGACCGGACTGCTGGAAACGCAGCGCGGCGGCGTTGGTGGTGGAGGGGAAGGTCGGAGGTTTGACGATCCGAACAGATGCAGACTCCAGGCTGCTCAGGAGCTCGGCATTCTGGGAAAATGACAGTTAAAGGAGCAGCTTTCATTCCCGTCTGACCTCAACAGAAACTTGATGAGTCATTTAAACTCATCACTGAGCTGATGAACATGGAAACACTCACGCTGGGGAAGAACAGGGACTTGGTGTTCTGCTCAAACTGCTGATCCAGCTTCTTGTCCTGGAAACATGAAAACACACCACTGAGCCGACACTTCCTGTTCCCCCCCGCCGTCTGATCGTTAATCCACAGATCATACTTTGAGATGAAACCAGCTCTGTGTTGAATCTGTGAACCTGAGTTCTTAATTAATAATAATATTAGAGATTTATAAAGTCTGAACGTCACACGACTCGTATCAGAGTCGTGTCTCAGCAGCAGCTTTAAATCTGAAATCTGAGCTACAGACGCATCAAACGGACTGAGGACTGCCTCCGCTCCATTGTGAGCACCTAAGCAGGTCATGTGACGTGCGCAGACTCACCACGCAGTGCACCAGGATGCTGAAGGGGACCCAGAAGAGCAGTGAGAACGCCACCACCGAGCCCACGATGTTGTCGGCCAGGAACTTCCCGAACGTGTTGATGTCCAGTTTGTCGATGAAGTCCCACAGACGCTCCACCACGTCCTGCACCTGCTTCATGCACTTCCCCTGCACACACAGACACGGCGTCACAGGCGGCGTCAGGTTTGAGCATCGCGGCGGTGACACTGAAGCCGAAACCTACCGCGCCGTCGCAGAAGCCCACAGTGCACGGTTTGCCTTTGCGCAGGAACAGGAAGCTGCCCGCGGCGTCCTGGTAAGGTGCGCAAACGCCACCGCTGCTCCGACAGCACACTTTGCACGAAGAGTTGGTTTCTGTGAAGACGGAGGCAGGTGAGCAAGCTGCAACACGGAAACAACAAAACAACCACGGGTGCCGTGTGCACTCGCTGAAAGGTGCCTTTCTTTCACCTGGATCACCACGGCAACCGTTACTGCACACCTGTCCTGCTCCTAACAGCTGATTGGCTTATTCTGACTGTCAACAGATGCAACAACCTGTTGCCATGGAAACCTACATGCTCTCGGCATGCTCTCAGGTGTAGGTGCTGATGCAGCTGATAATGAACTGATGGGTCCGTTAAAACAATAAACAATCGATGTCACTTTGATGTGACATCACTTCCTGCTGCCGACCACCTCAAACACATTTTGATTTCCTGTCTGAAACAAGTAACCGATGGAGTAAGAGTGCCGCCGCCGCGGAGCGTCGCACCATTGCAGGCGCAGGGCTGTAGCTTCAGGACGGCCTGACAGAACGGGACGCACTCGCCGCTCAGACACTCGCCGCTGTCCAGACACACCGTCTTATCGGGGGCGTTTGATGGAGGAGGACACTCGCTGCTGTTTCCTGCCCACACAAACACAACAGACCAATCAGCATCGCCACAGCACGAGGAGGGCGGTGTGACCTCCGACCCCTTACCTCACCTGTGCAGTAGGAGTGACCTTTGCAGGTGGCGTCGATGGGCTCCTGGCAGACCTCGCCTTCGGACTCGAACCTGCAGTTTTTGCAGCACGCGCTGTTCCTGTCACTGGACACAGAGAGGGGGGGTGAGACCGACCCCCGCCGCTGCACCGCCACGCACACACACACACGTTTCTCCTGAGACACTAAAACGCCACTTCCTGCCGCAGCTCTCTGACCTGCACTGGGCTCCGGCTCGCAGCCTGCAGTCCGGCGTGCAGCAGCGGTCCGAGTTGATGTGCAGCAGCCCCGGGTCGCACTCCTCGCCCTGCTCCACCCGAGAGTTACCGCACACGTTGATGTTCCTCTGCTTGAAGCACGACGGCGCCTTCGACCTCAGACGCTTCACAATGGAGCGTTTGCTGCAGTTGGAGAAGAGCTGGAGACAGAGGAGATGCGTCAGCATCGTTGCGATCGCTCGGACGAGCGTGTGTCAGACCTCAGAGCGAAGCCGCACCTTGTTGTTGACGTGGTCACCGCTCACGGCGATGGGGTACATGACGTACTTCCCCCCCTGGTCCTCTCGCGGGGCGCAGTACGGGATGTTGTCGGGGTCGTGTTCGGCTCCGAAGTTGTGACCAAGCTCGTGAGTTGTCACCAGGTCAGCTTCCTGTTGGGAGGGAAGAGCGTCATGACATCATCACATCGATGACAAACAACCAATAAAGTATGAAACGTTTCAGGAGGGGCGGGGCCAACTCACCTTGGTCAGGATGGTTTTCCCATAGTTCTTGGTGCTGGTCAGACCCGTGTTGAGGTAGATCGCTCTGTGTTCGTTTAAGGACGACGGACAAGCTGGAGGACGAAAACAGCACAGTCACTGATTCTGACATCAGCGGGAAGCACGGCGGCGTGATGAGTCAGCAGGACTTTACCTTTGGAGCAGAGACCGCCGGGGATGTCGGGTTTGGACGGAGCCACGTAGGCCAGACCCAGAGTGCCCTCGTCGAAGTCCTGGTAGGTGAAGAGGTGAGCGAGGCAGACGTTGGACGCCTTCTCCGCGATGTCCACGCTGAACTGCTGCAGTACGCACACGCCAGCGACACGGTCAGCACACAGCGAGGGCCGGAGAGCTAAAACACGCTAACGAGTCACGTTTCTAACGACTTCACGCCGCCGTGTGTCAGCTGTTACCTCCAGCAGCTTCTTCACGTCCCACACGTCTCTGCCCTTCGCCGGACTCCCTCTCATGTTGAAGTGACTCTTTCCCGGAGCGACAGGCGTCGGACTCTTCTCGATGATTATCTGACGGGAGACGAACGCCTTCAGTGACATCTGGGAACAACGGATTCAGACTCCCATCATGCAACTCACCTGCTGGATCTGAACACCGTAACCCACGAACTCCTCGTCCCACGACGTGTTCCTGTAGATGTCGTCTACGCGGTCGATCAGTTCGATCTGAAAACGCAAAGTGTCAAAGCTGTGAGGGTGGGGCTGACGGGGTGAGGGCGGAGCTGATGGGTGAGGGCAGGGCTGAGGGGTGAGGGCGGGGCTGAGGGGTGAGGGCGGGGCTGAGGGGTGAGGGCGGGGCTGTGTGGTGAGGGCGGAGCTGACGGGTGAGGGCAGGGCTGACGGGTGAGGGCAGGGCTGATAGGGCAGGGGTGTGGGGTGATGGGGTGGGGTCTATGCTGTGTGTGGTCTGCTCACCAGGTAGTTGAGGGTGGTGCTCTCCTCCTCTCGGCCCATGTGTTTGAAGAAGCGGTGGTCGGCCACCAGCAGCAGCGGGCAGGTGTTCTTCAAGTGATCGTGCGCCTGACGCTTCGTCCTGGCAACGGGTGCTGAGGATGCAGGAAACGTGGCCACGTCAGAACCATCTGTTTCACAATAAAAGCTCTGTGCTTCACAGTAAAAGCACGCCGTGGGTGAATCACATGAACGTGTCACCGACCTTCCTCCTGTGGCTCCTCCAACATGGCTGCCTTGATGGCGTCAGGGAGGAGCTGCTCGGGGTTGGAGGTCACGTAGCCGCAGACCGAGGGCTGGTGCAGCCGGCTGAGGTTCCTGATGTCCTCTGAGCGGTAGATCAGCAGGCGACCATCGGGGGGCGCCGACGTGAACCTCCACAGAGGCTGAGCACAGTGGAGAGGACAGGTCGCTATGTGCATGTTCTGTAGGTCAGGTGATGTCAGGTGATGTCAGGTGTCCTACCTCGATGTTGTACTCGGCCTCCTCAGTCAGGATGTGAGCGGAGAACTCGTTCTGGTCGATGTGCGCCTGAACCCGAGAGTTTTCCTCCCCTGAAACACGGAAACACAAACAAAGTCACATCCTCGTCATGTCGATGTGTTGTCGTGTCATCAGGTGGCGTCATGGCGTCAGGTGTCTGCCCGTGTTACCAATGACGTGTCCCGTGAAGTAGTTGTGTCTGTTGACGGCGTAGCTTCGCTCTCGTCCGTCTTCGTCCACGATCACTGCTCTGAAGTTGTCGGTGAACAGCTGATCATTGGTCCTCAGGTACAGTCTGAACTGCCTGCACACACACACACACACACACACACACACACACACTCTGTTGCCTTCTGTAGTCTGTGTGTGTGTGTGTGTGTGTGTGTTGGGGGGCTCTGACCTCTGCAGGGCCTCGAAGCTCAGCAGCTTCTCCACGTGAGTCTGCATCTGGACGTCGCGGCGGCGGACGGAGTGAGTCTGCAGACCAGACAGAGGCAGCACGTCGAAGTCGTCCAGCATCGACCTGAGAGACGCTGCACAGGGAACAGAGGCCCACAGGGTCAGGATCAGACCAGGGTCCAGACTAGATCCTGGATCCTGATCAGAATATTGACTGTAAACAACGTGACATCACAGAGCCTCACTGCCTCCACCGATCACTGAGATCGTCTCTGTTCCCAAACTGATGAATCAGCAGAATTAAAGTTCAAATTCTTATTTTTGTTTTTCTGCCTCTTTATTTTGAGATGAAGACATTAGATTCACAACAGGAACTTCAAACTGTGAATTACTGAGTTTTGTTATTTATTTGTTCTAAGTGAGATATTTCAGCTGATCTCTGATCTGAGCTCTGATCTGCTCCTTTCTTTGTGACACCTCTGGCACAAAATGTGACGCATAACGAAGTTATTGTGATTTCATATCTCAGACTGTGCGACATACACATTTTGTTTATTCTGTTTTACATAACGTGATATCTGAAACACGTGATCTGCCACATTGCTGTCGCTGACATCAACATTTGAGCTTTAATCTCGTTGTTTAGGCAGAACTCAGTGTGACGCAGTGACCCTGCTCCTGAAGGACTTTCTATAACTCATCTAATCTGAATTCCTTAAACTCACACGTGACTCATTCTCTAAGCGCGAGGCTCGGACTGTGATTTGCGCTCGTGTCTTTCTCGTGACATTAAAGCCGAGTTTCATAGACTCACTGTAATCCTCGTCCTCAGTGTCCGCAGGCGGAGAAACGGCAGCTTCCGTTAAAACCATGAAAACTGTTAAAACCGAGATCTGTCGCCTCATGTCGGGTCTGACCGGCCGCTTCAATCCGGGCTGAATGGAAAAAGCTCGTCGCGCCTGGATCCGGTTTAAAGTCTCGACGCATCAGATTTGAGACTTTTAATGAGACTTTGGACCAAAACTGGACTTTGAACCGCTTAAAAACGGTTTTCGGGACCAAGTCGAGTGCGCCTCGTCCCACTGGACTCGGCTGTGTTTAGAAACACGCAGAAAACGCGTCCAGACCAGAACCAGGAAGACAAACACGGAGCGGCCGTGTCAAACCTCCGGCAACAGGCATTGGAGCGCCGGAAGCGGCCCCGACGGCCTTCACAATAAAAGCACCGCGTTCAGCCAAGAAAACGGCAACGAGGAAAAGGTTTTTACTCGAATAAAATAAAAGTAACCGAGGAGCAAATCTGAGACAAAATGACGTAAAACTGAACTAATCCCGCGACTGCAGCGCAAGAAAACAAGGAGGTCTGATGCTGATTAATCCGTTTTAATATGTAAAAACACACAAATGGACAATAAAACATGCACACATGCAGATGAGATATTTAATGATAACAGAAATATTAACCAAACACTCCTGAAAACAATCATTCTAAAGGTTTTAGTTCAGTGATTATCTCATATTGTATTGATTCATGTAATGTTTTGATGTCACTTCCTGTCCATGTTGTTTTCTTATATAACACAGTTTGAAGTCTGGTGGGAAAATACATATTCACCATTATATCAAGTGTCAGAGTCCATCAATGCTGCAGCTGTTTCAGCACAGTTATTATCGCTGGTGGATTATTTCACTGCGTCGACTCTTTTCCTTTATTTTGAAAGTCCGGCGCCGTGCCGTGCTCTTACTGCGGCGGGTTTGACGGACTGATGAGTCCAACGATCCACCAAACATCTGAATCTGCGGCTGATCGAGTTTCACAGCGTCTCCACTTCAAATCTGTTAGAACTCAGCGAGAAACGCTGGAGTGAAGAAGATGAAAACATGATCAGATTATGTAACAGACAGACAGGCAGAGAGACAGACAGGCAGACAGACATCTGGCAGCTCTATTTATAACATCTGAGCTCATCCAAATCCGCTTTTACAGCAACACATACGCCCGGAAAACATGTCTGAATAAATAAATAAATGAAACACACGAACACAGGTTAAAGACGACACCACACACACACACACACACACACACTGTCGATGAACATATCCTGAACTACTGTCATTATTATTATTAGCAGCGGTAGAGGTAGAGGTAGTGTAATAACGGTGATAAAGTTTATTTCTAACTGCTCAACACAAGCAGCTACAGTTACTCAGGACAGATACACACACACACACACACACACACACACACACACACACACACACACTCCTACATATGTGATTAATATCAGGTCTGCAGCTGATCAGCCACAGAAATGCCTGATATGTACCTGCTGTGAGGGGACAGAGCCCTGGCTGTGCTGCGGGTCCAGCTGCATCATACAGAGCATTATAAATGTCAGTATACATCTATGGTGCAGACGCTCTGACAGGAAGTCAACACCTCTGTCACTTCCTGTTTTCTGTGAAAGCTGCTGAAACTGTCCCACTGCAGCTTGTTGTCACCGCCCTGCTGCCGCCGCCTGGTCCCATCAGCTCTCCAGGAGCAGGTCATCTCCAACGAGCCTGCTGAGTTTGGGACAGAGAGACAGGCGGACAGAGAGACAGGCAGGCAGACAGACAGGCTGCATCAGTCTTTAAACAGAGTGAAACTCTGAGATTCAGGTTGAATGCAGCTGCAGTGGGTCAGGGTGCAGCAGTGTTAGTATTAGCAGCAGTGTTAGCAGTGTTACTGTTAGCAGCAGTGTTAGTGTTAGCAGCAGTGTTACCATTAGCAGCAGTGTTACTGTTAGCAGCAGTCTTAGCAGTGTTAGTGTTAGCAGCAGTGTTACTGTTAGCAGCAGTGTTAGCAGCAGTGTGACTTACAGTCCGGACATGATGATGTATGGGGAAACTGTTACTGTTACATATATGTTTCTGAACAAAAACGTTTATTATGATAATAAAGTATTTTCTATTTAACTAATTAATTAAACTAATTCACAAAATCACAAAAACACTTAAAGGTCATGAAAATTCATTCAGACTCAGCGCTTTGATCACACATCAACCTTATTAAAAACTGTCGGTATCGCTGACACTGGCCCGGTATTTCAGCATCGCACCACCGGTTCTGGGTGTAGCTCCCGGTGCGGGCTGCAGGCGGAGGCAGAGCGGCGGACACGTTCACTTCACCGGAAACGACAGAAGAAGAAGTGAGCGCAGACAAGCTGAGTCCATGTGGTTCCGCGGAGCTCAGGTTCTTGACAAAACCCGGACAGAGCGGCTGTTTTAAGCTGAAATGGACGAAGAAGAAACGGTAATGTACCCCGAGTAATCCCGTTACTCTGATGACGACGGTAACTACTGTCTTTGTTTAATAAACACAGTCGTGTTGAGATCTAATATTAATCTCCATGAATGAGGTTACAGCTGTTTGTAAAGCGGGAGTGTGACGTTTGTGTTCCACGTGCAGCCTGCGATCAATAATCTGATATGTTTCCCTGTGTGTGTGTGTGTGTGTGTGTGTGTGTGTGTGTGTGTGTGTGTGTGTGTGTGTGTGTGTGTTCAGGCCGGGTACCGGGAGCCCTGTGCTCAGTGTGCAGCGGTGGACTGGGGAGTTTCAGACGAGGGTCGTTTCTACTGCAGATCCTGTCACAATGTCATCGAGGTAAACAATAACAACAGCTGATCTGATGGACGTTGCCATGGAAACATCCTGTAGCTTCACGTGAAGGTTCAGTTTTCTGCACCAGCTGTTTGATCTGATGTGACTGTTCAGTCTGCAGGTTCAGGTTCAGGTCTGCAGGTTCAGGTCTGCAGGTTCAGGTTCAGTCTCAGATTCAGGTTCAGTCTCAGATTCAGGTTCAGGTCTTCAGATTCAGTCTCAGGTTCAGGTTCAGGTCTGCAGGTTCAGGTCTGCAAGCTCCCTCTGGCTGCAGCCCCGCTGTGTGTCAGCAGGGGCAGCAGCGTCTCTCAGTTTGGTTTCCGTGTGAATTTAAACATGTGAATGTATCTTAACGTCTTCAGAGAACCAGAGAGGTGGTGGACCCCAGCTTCAACCCTGGCTCCACCAGGATCTCCACCATCGGCAGAGGAGCCAGAACCAAGAGGCCCGGTTGGTGCTCGTGTTCCTCGTCTGGAGTGTGAGAACATGGAGTTAGTGTGACAGGAAGTGTGTGTGATGGCGCTGAGCTGTGAGGTGATTGGTGTGTTTCAGAGCGTGGGCGTCAGTGGATGGTCTGTGAGGGGTTCCAGTTCATCCTGAGGAACCAGGCCAACGCTCTGCTCACGCTGGGGGTCCGGCCTCACTTTAAGGTGGGTGTTGGGTGGAAGCCGCAGGCGCGCAGACTTCCAGGTGAGCAGCCAGACTCACCTGACCTGTGTGTTGTGTCAGGACCAGGTGCTGTGTCCACTGTGGAGACTCTACCTGCAGCAGAGCCGACTGGCCTACAGCCACAAACCAGCCACCACCTCCAGCTTCAGAGTGGTGAGTTCATGGACCTCCTGCCCCTGTCGGTCATTTCACCACGGCACCTGTCAGACCTGCTTACACTGCCAATCAGCTCACACAGTAGAGCTCATCTGATGTGATTACTGATTCTGATATTGATCCTTTTAGTGAGATCTGATCACATGACAACAACCAGGAAGCGTAAATTAACCTTTGTGTGTTGAGATGGACTCTCTGAGACCAGAGTGCAGTTCAGTTTTCACCTGTTTCCAGGTAAAATCATCTCTCTCTCTCAGCGAGGTCTGGACTCGGACTCAGACAGCGCGGCCGAGTCGTCCGTCGCGTCACTCAGGGAGACGAACCCGTCCAGCACGGCCGGATCAAACGCAGGTGACAACTCAAGTTTGACTCAAGATTCATGTTTCTGTCAAATTACATTCCAGCGTCTCGTGTCGTCAACTCAAACTTCCTGTTCCTTCACCTGCCCAGAGACCTCCAGTGATTGGTCGCAGTGTTCGGGCTCCATGGACGCCGCCAACTATCTGTCGGCCCGGCTGAGGCGGACCCAAGGTGTGATGAGCATGAAGAAGACTTTGGCTCTGATCCACCTCGCTCTGATCTGGAGCCGTGAGCCGCTCACGCTCAGCGACCTGCTCAGGTGACTCAGAGCTCACCTGGATCAACACCTGCTGCACCAGGCTGGAAAACATTAAATCATCTCATGGAGAGGTCAGGGAAAGTCTTGGAAAGTCCTGGAACAGTTGGTTGATGCGTGTGTTTTCAGGTTGGTGAATGAAGGTCACGTCCCGTATGTGAACAGTTACGAGGAGCTTCCTGAGGAGATGAAGCTGGAGGGCAAAGACGCTCTGATCTTCAAGGTGGAGGTCAGTCCTCCACCAGCTGCTGATGCTGGATCAAAACCCTGATCACATAAACAAACAAACAAGCAAACAAACTGTTTTCTCCTGCAGAGCGTCCCGTCTCACCAGGCTGTGCATAAAGAGGCTCAGGCTCTGGCTGTGTTCCTGCAGCTTCCTGCTTTTCCTCCAATCAGCCGCCAGAGTCTCCTGCACCCGGCTCTGCTCAGCCTGCGATACCTGACCGACGCCAATCTGCCCGGTAACAGCAGCGCTAATGCTAACATTACCACTGATGCTGCTGCAGCGCTAATGCTAACATTACCACTGATACTGCTGCAGTGCTAATGCTAACGCTGCTTTCCCTCTTGTTTCCAGACGAGCTCCACCTGTGGGTCTGCAGGATGATGGAGCGTGCCAGGATGGCGGATGAAACACTCCACACGTTTGACGCTGCGTCTCGTCCCGTCCTGCCAAAGTATGACATGCAGACCGCCGCCCTCATCATCATCACCATGAAGCTGATCTTCGGCCTGGACGACCACACTGAATGGTGACTTGCTGAAACGTTTCACTCAGTGAAAACTTTATTTAATACACATAAAGTTTGAATTTCAGGCTCTTTGATTTGTGTCTTTTTAGGGATTTATCCAATCAGACGGGAGATCAGGACACAGGTGCGTTCTTCACCTGCTGTTGGTGATAACACCAGGTAAACAAAGATGGCCGATGCCTAGTGTCTCCCCCTGGTGTCTGGCTGCAGTACAACTCATAAACCCCGCCCCCTGATGTCTCTGACTCCACATGACAGCAGCCATGTTTGTTTACCTGGAGATCAGACAACTTGTTCAGACTGATCAAAGAAACAATCAGACCGATCAGCAGAGCTAATGATGGGATTGATCTCAGTCTTTGTGTGTGTGTGTGTGTGTGTGTGTGTGTGAACCCACAGGAAACATGTTTAACCTGAGGCGGTGGTACCGGCTGCTGCAGGCCGCTCTGATCCGAGCGCAGCAGAGGTCAGAGTGCGGCGTCGCCAGGTGAGACAGCATCCGATCAGCTGATGGATTAAAACCTGAACTGTTGAATCACTAAAGCAAAGTGTTTGTTTGTTTGTTTGTGATGTCTCTGTGTCGTCAACAGGAAGCAGTGGAAAGCTAAGAAGCCTCTGATCTCGAACATGAAGGAGAGCTCTATTGTCCTGAAGAAGAGACGTGAGTGTGCGGCCGCGTCACATGACTCAAATGTTTGCAGATGGGCTGAAGCTGCAGCAGCTGCTCTCTCTGTGTCTGCGCAGGAGTCGCCGAGCAGCTGCAGCTCTGCTTTGAGAAGCTGTCGGACCGCCCTGCGGGCGTCGAGCACGTCGCCGCATCCAGCTTCAGGTTCTGCTGGGGGGACGAGGACGGAGCGGACGGTCCCAGTCTGCACCACAAGACCCTGGACGGAGTTTTGACCTGGAGCCACGAGGTCCAGACTCTGATGAACTCCAGATACTGGCACCCAGCGCTCAAAGCCTGCGACCCCCGGTCAGTACAGCCAGCAGACAGTGGGCTCATGATCACATGACCAATCACATGATACAATACAGAGATGAACTTCCCAGCAGCTGCAGTCACCGCTCACATGATCAGAGCCTGACCAATCAGAGGACTCGTCATGACTGATGAGAGTAAAGCGAGCTCAGCAGCGTCTCCTCCAGCGTCCGGCACTCTGAGCCGCCACAGTGACGTGTTTTAAACCTCGCTGGTGTGGACGCAGGTCGACTGCACTCACTCTGATTTCTTCTTCTTCTGCGTCTATGCAGGTTGTGCAGCAGTCATTACTCTGAGGTGGAGCCGACGCTGCCACGGATGTTCGTCTGGCTGCTGCAGCTCTTCTCCTTCCTGCTGGACGTCAGGCCGCCATACCTGTACGAAGAGGTGCTGATGGTAGAGAGACGAGTCTTTGGCAGCAAAACGCCAGAGACCGGGACCAGGATCAAGAACAGGACTAGGATCGGTATCGCCTGGAGCAGGAGCAGAACCGGGACTAGGAGCAGGAGCAGGAGCAGGAGCAGGACTAGGAGCAGGAGCAGGAGCAGAACTAGGAGCAGGACTAGGAGCAGGAGCAGGACTAGGAGCAGGAGCAGGACTAGGAGCAGCAGCAGCAGGAGCAGGACTAGGAGCAGGAGCAGCAGCAGCAGCAGCAGCAGGAGCAGGACTAGGAGCAGGAGCAGGAGCAGGACTAGGAGCAGGAGCAGCAGCAGCAGGAGCAGTAGGAGCATGATTAGCAGCAGGACTAGGAGCAAGACTCGTTCAGGAGCAGGGACAGTAACCAGGAGCTAAAACCTCAAAACAAGACTCGGTTGGACTGATGGCGTGATGGTGCATTCAAGGACACGCAGACGTGGACCCTGAGTGATGTCGCAGGGTTTGATTTCAGCTGCAGAGTCAGTGGTTTCCTCGTCTCCACAACACAAATCTGTTTTAAGTCTCCCTGAACGCAGCAGCCAGCGTCACGAGCTGACTCCGCCCATCAGCTGGCCATTAGCTCATGTGCTAAGCTAACGTAGCTGCATCCACTATCACTCAGACAACAAACAACAACAACAAACAGGTTTATGTCACAATAACCCAGAGGAAGACGGTAAACAGTTTGTTTTATTGGAGAATGAAACAGAACAAACAAACAAACAAACCAACATGAGAATCATTTCGGCTTTTCATCAGAGACTGAATATTAATATATGCTGGTTATTAATGATAACCCTGTGTGTGTGTGTGTGTGTGTGTGTGTGTGTGTTCGTTCGTTCCTGAGGCTCAGTGATGATGGAGGCTTTGAGCAGGTTGTTGGAGTCTTTTGTTCTGAACTGATCAGAGATCTGCTGTAGACAAAGGAGCAGCTGCAGTGACACAGAGCGACCAGCAGGGGGCCACACACACACACACACACACACACACACACACACACACACACACACACACACACACACACACACAGAGAGCAGGGCCGCGCTCATTCATCCTGCAGCACATTTCAGCACACTCACACGGTGTGTGTGGGTTTGTTTGTTGTTGTTTGTGTTATTTATGGTCACAAACAACAACAAGCAGCAGCTGCGGCAGCAAAACATCAGCTCGTCTCAGACTCAGAGTTTTTAATCATGAAGTGATAAGTTGTGACTGACGGAAGAACTGTGTTTACCTGCAGCAGCTGGGGAACAGTGAACGCAGCACGAACACAGGATAAACTAAACATCAACAACAAAAGAACAAACAAACAAGCAGAGAAAACAAAGCAGAACAACGAGCCTCAGCCCAGTAACAGAGGCAGTTTTACTCCATTACATCTCAGCTTTAGTTACTTTACAGTGGTCAGGTGTTTGTGTGTGTATGAATATTAATGAGGCGACGGTTTGTGAACTCTGATTAATAAAAGTTATCGATCTGGTCAAAGCGGCGTCTGCTCTGTTTGTCTCTGATTACAGGCAGTAACTGAGTACATCTGCTCAGGTGCTTCAGACCAACTCTGATGTACTTCATACTTGTGCTCCACTACACCACAGAGAGAAGTGCTGTACTCTTTACTCCATTACAGCTTTAGTTACTTCACAGATTCAGATTACTAAAAGAAAAACGATGAGCTCAGGCATAAACATGAAGCTACCCACATTACTGAGTACTGGAGTAATGTAACAGGATACTCTGAGTAATGAATACTTTTAGTACTTTAAGTAAAGTTTGATGCTGATACTACTTTTACTCTAAATACTCTGATTACATCTCTGATTACAGACTTTTGCTGAAGAAACATGTTTGATTAGTGTTAGAGTATTAGCGTATTAGAGTAATCTATTATTTGTACTTTTGCTGCAGTACCGGATGTGAGCACGTGTTCAGGCAGAGGCGGGGCCGGGCGGAATGAATATGAAGATGTAATGTTTCTCTGCGTGGCGCGCGCTCGGCCTGGACGCGTCAGTGTGAGAGCGGAGCTCTGATCGGCCGCGGGACAAAGTGTTTTCCTGCTGAAGTCACGCGAGGTGAAGCGGGAGCTGGAGTCATCTGAGGACACGGTAAAAATAATCCGTCTGGATGCTGCGATCAACCAGCCGCCTGTGAACGCAGCACTGCGCTGCTCCCCTCAGCCGAGGTGACGGCAGGTAACGCTGCTCGCTGTAGTATCACCATGGCAACATGCCCAACGCTCCGAAGTTACCTAGCAACAGCCGCAGCGTATAACGGAGGATGAACATGGCAGCCGCCGAAAACCCAGAGTGTGTGTGTGTGAGAGAGAGAGAGGGTGAACTGAGGCGACAGCTCATATTATGGGATGTGGGAGATCAGCTCAGACATGAATCACGGCATCTGGACTTTATTTAGTTTTTTCTTTTGTCGGTCTTTTCAGCGTTAAATGACGTCACAGATTAAAAAAAAAAAAAAATCAGTTTCCGGTTTACCTGAAGTGACCCGCGGAGGGAACGTCAGGTGAGAGCCGCGAGGACACAGTTAATTAGGCGCCAAACGCGTCGAAGACGACGAACATGACACGAGTTAGTGTCAACCAGGGACACACGATGCAGAGCCGTTACCATGGTAACAAATGAGGATCTCACTGCTAGTTAACAATTAGTTAACGAGTAACAGTGTTACATAGCATTAATTAGTGATCCGTTAACTCCACAGGGAAGGACTCAATAAGTGGTTAATTAGTGACTTACATTATTGAGGGGATGAACAAAGAGCACAGCCAGGTAACTAATGATGGAGTAATGGATTACTGAGTAACTAAGTGCTGTAGTGATGAGTGAGTCATTCAGTCTTAACTGATATTGATGTGAACTGATCACTAACAGCTGCTCTCTGATGACTCATCTTACTGTGATTAACAAGTCAATTATCAACTAATTATTGATTATTTGCTCTGTAGCAGCTGACAAGCAGGTGGATCTGGGTCCTCTGAATCTCCAGGTCGTCCAGACCAGGTCCTAGTCCATCAGGTGTTCTCTTATCTGTCTGAGATGGACCTGTATCTCATCAGGCTTTCCAGGTTTCCCTCAGGACGCTGCTACCTGATGTCTCACCTGATTATCACCTGCCTCACTCACCCTGCCCCGGCAGGTGACCTCCTGCAGGTGACCTCCTGCAGCTTCCTGTTTACCTTCATCCTCAGGAGCACACACCTGGTCGCTGTTAGCTCAACTCTGCACTCCACACTGAGGGAGACATTAGCATTAGCTAACATTAGCATCATTAGCAAACACTGGCAAACTTTAGCATCATTTGCAAATGTTAGCGAACATTAGCAACATTAGCCACCTGCACAGTTACTACAACACGGTGCAGATCTTTGTTTGTTAACCGTGACATTCAGAGAGGGTGCGTTTGATTTGACTCCCTGCAGAATCCTCGTCATCACGCCGGGGTCAGTCTGACAGGTGTTAGTTTATTTATCTTGTCCCAACAAACGGACCAATCACAGCTGTTGAAGGCTGGTATGCATGAGGTAACCCCGCCCCCTCGCTGAGTGCCTGCAGTCTGTGCAGCAGCTCTGAAACACGGACTAAACACAGGCTGGTGGTTTCAGTACATGTCTTCAGATTATTGTTCAGTGCACGAAGCACAGCTCAGTGTCTCACCACTGAAACTGAATCATTTCTCTGATGTTGCACATATTTTGATGTGTCTGAATATGTTTTGGACAAATCTGTTCATTTAAGAAACTTTTCCTGTTTTATTTCTTCCCGTTTCTGCCCTTGGCTCCAGCGAGGGGAGCAGGTTTCAGTCAAAGTCCTGGACTCAAAGTACTGACAGGGGAGTGAACACTGAGCCACCCTTCAGCTCTGCTTCGTGCTGTGGTTCTGTGGAGAACCCTGCAGAACGTCCAGCTGCAGAACGTCCAGATTCAGCCGCAGAGCTGCTGAGGATCCGCCGTCGCCCTGCTTCCATCGTTCTGACAGCGAGTCGTCGGATGAGTGATCCTGGGTTTGAGGGGAAATAAACACGTTTATTTTCATCTTATTAATCTGTGAAAAGACAAAATGATGGAAATAAGAATCAATGAAATGGAAAATTCAAACTCAGTGAAGTGCAGGTCAACAGAAACTCACATGAAAATCACAGGAGGAGAAACTTTAATTATTGAATTAGGAAAAAAGTCAATGGCAGCACTTAAATTCATTTAAATGACTGTATTTATTATTTTATTTATTTTATTTATTTATGCAGAAATGTTTCCATGAATGACTTCAGGTTAAATCTATTATCTGTTATAATAATGAACCTCTCGCAGCCTTTAAACCATTTATTTACAGATTTAGTTCTGAAAATGTTTCAAATCAACATGAAATAACAATATTTCTGATATCAAACTGTGAAAGAAGGTTTGACTCAACAGAAAACAAACAAATAAATAATAAATAAATAAACAGAGAAATAAGGATTCATGTTAATAATGTTGACGTGAGACACTGAAACAGCCACAGCTGAAAAATCTGCAGGAAAAAACAAAAAACATGTTTTCGAGACAAAATGAGCTCATAACAAACAAATATAAAACAATAAAACAAAACATAATAATATTAATTCAACCGAGCGTGAGAAGAAACTTCCTGCTGAAACTGAGGCTGAGCTGCAGGCGTGTGTGTGTGTGTGTCTGTGCGTGTGTGTTGCTTGCAGCTAAGCCCCGCCCCTCCCCCTCACTCTGTGGTGTCAGGGTTTGTCTGGTCAAGTTTCAGCTGCAGGTCTGAGTTCAGTCACTGCACCGTCACCTGCTGGTTAGCTTAGCTTAGCATAGAGCAGGAGGAAACAGTTAGCTTAGCTTAGCATAGAGACTGTGTGCAGGAGGAAACAGTATTTTAACCGGACTGGTTAAGACATCTCAGTTGAAACATGACTGAAGTTCTTACAAAAATGTAATAGATTACTCTCTGAAATGTAATAGAGTATTTGCCTCTGAGATGACTCAGTGGAAAGCTGTGATCTGTTGCGACCATGCTGCATGTTGTTACTGTCACTCATAATCATTCCTACAGAGGACTGTACACACACACACACACATACACACACACACACTCACAGTGTCAGTACAAAGGGCTGTTTCCTGTTTGTTCCTAACAGGAAGTGGTCATTCAGCAGGTTGGTCACGGGGTGGATTGACCTTGGTTTCAGTATGAATCCAGATCATGATCCAGATCTGACCAGCAGAGCTCCAGCTGTGGAACCCTCAGCAGGTTCCCCACTGTTCTCTGTTCTACAGATACTGACTTATAATGAGATATCAGTTCAGCTCCTGCTGCTGACGCTGTCTGTCTGTGGGACACTGCTCGTGTACAGTGTGTGTGTGTGTGTGTGTGTGTGTGGTTTTGGATGAAGTTGTGGAAAAGGATTTTTGATGACTCGTTGCTTGTCGACAGTAAATGAACAGGAAGTGTTTGTTGATGTTTGACTGCTGGTCTGGAATCAGCCGCCTCAGCAGAAACAAGGAAAACTCCCATCATCCTTTTCACTGAAGTCAGTTTGAACACACGCATTCAGTGTGAACAGAGTGTGTGTGTGTGTGTGTGTGTGTGTGTGTGAGGGAACTGGTTGATGGTGGTTAAAGATTTGATGATGTCACGTTTCAGGGCAGCGAGGAGATGACGAGAGTCTTCCTGTTCAACATGTGATGATGCTCACCTGCTGAACAGGTAACGACCAATCAGAGAACTCACTGAGTCTGAGCAGGTCAACAGACAAACTGTGAAAATCAAAAGATGCTGACCAGTAAAACAGGAGAACAAGGTGAAGGAATCCAGAATAAGCTGGAAAAAGTAATCCGAGTACTCTGAGTACTTGAGTAATCGGCAGCATGTGCGCTCGACTCCCTTGGAGAAACAAACTTCTGAGCGCGCTCACTGCTGCGCCGCCCGCCTCATCCTGGACGGAGTCTGACCTACATTCCAGTGACCCCGCCCACCCTGCACCCCCCCCCACCAACCCACCCTGGACCCCCCGTCACACACACACACTCAGTGGGTGTGTCCCTGGTCAGTGAGGTCGCTGCTGTTTGCTTTGGGGGGAAGTCACATCTGCTGCCCTGAGCAGGCAGACTGGGAGGTCCTAAACTCAGAGATTAGACCCAGGAACTGAACTCAGGGACTAAAGTTTGGGTTTAAACTCTGGGACTAAACAAAAACTAGACTGAGAGACTAAACTAAAGAGCTTAAGTCAGAGAGATTTACACGCAGGGATTAAAGTTTGGGTTTAAAGCCAAGAACTAAACCTGGGACTAAGATCATGAACTGTTGTCCATCAGCAGATTGATTTCGACATTAGACTCAATCTGCTGAGTTAAACTCTGGGATTAAGGTCGGCAGCTGCAGTCATGCTTAAACCAGTCTGATCTGATCTGATCAGGTGTGTTAACCTGTGTGTAACCATGGCAACAGGGCTGGCTCTGAAGCCAACCTGTGAGGACGATGTTAAAATGGCTGCACGCACTCTGAGAAACATGGAGGAGGAGCGGTGAGAGCGAGTGTGTCGGGGGGGCTGCAGTTCCTGGAGGTCTGATTCTTGGAAGTCTTCAAGGAGGGGCGACCTTTGACCCTGCAGCAATGTGCAGGGTCCCACACAGACACACACACACACACACACATACACACAGACACACACAGACCTGGAGCAGAGCGAGGTTGGTTCCTGTCTCTCAGTGTTGTCTCATATGTTTGTGTTGTGTGTGTGGTGATTGAGCTGAAGGTCCTCGCTTTGCAAATATTAAAAACCAATTTATGGAAAAATATTCTTTTTTTTTTAATTCTCCCCAAACAATGTCTCCAGGATCCTGGAATGTCCTGGAAACATCATAACTTTTCAGTCAAAGTGCACCTCACAGATCCAGACGCTCTGCTGTGTGTCTACTGTCTGATAAGTGGGCTCAGGTATTAACCCCCCCCTCCCTGGTTTCCATGACAACGGCCAGCCAATTATCACCTGAGGCAGCTGTGACTCAGGGTAACTGAGGGGTGCAGATGAGTGTCCCATCCCCCCGGCCTGCTCTGGCGCATAGGACGCTGGTCCATGATGCTGTTGTCCCGCCCGACATGGGGGCAGTTTGTGAGGGGCGGGATGGGCGGGGGGGTAAAACATCATTTTGTCTCTGCAAGAGAAGCTGCAGGTTGGTTTGACGAACATCGTCTTGATCTTCACCATGTTGTGACCATGAGGAGCCGGAGCAGTTTCAGTCCAGTTGGACCGGTTTAACCTTCTTGTTGAGGACGAAGCCCCAGTTTGTTTCTGCTTCCTGTCTGCTGAGTGTCAGCCCTTCTCTGAGGTCGGCCCAACGTAATTACACGGTGCTGACTCATAAGGAACCTGTGGAGGGGCTCCCAGGGGAACACCAGGAACGTTGAGGTGGACCTCTGTATCTCAGGAGGTTGTTTTACATGATTTGTTGTGAGAGCTTGTGTTTGCTGTGTTTACAGACTCTGGCTGGGACACAGCTCTTATGAGGGCGAGGGTGACAGCCTTTGCTTCCTGTCTTGTGTTTTACCTCTGCAGGTGGAGATGGGTGGAGCCATTGTACCTGATGTCCTCCACCTGGGCAGGTTAGTTATTAAGCCGGTGTCTCATTTTGTTTGTCTCTGACCATCATGGCCGACACTTTAGACCTGTTTGCTCTGGGCTTTGCCTCCTCACAGACCTTCAGCTCCACATTTCTTCAGACTGAACATGAAACAAAATGTTCTTCCTTTGACCTTCAGCCTTGTCTCTGATGGCCCACTGAGCCCAGGTAACAGATCATAAACTACGATGCCATCGGACTTCCTGTCACATGGCTTTGCTGTTGGTCAGCGAGGAAAAGTGCGTTTGTTAAAGTTCCTAAAAGTCCAACTTTGTTCATTAAATGCTGGTTTGGACGAGACTCAGTGGTTCTTCCTGCATCTACACCTTTTCTGAAGATGACATCATCAATCTGGATCCCACCTACAGACCTCTGTCCTCATTTAATCATCATGTGAGAGTCATTTGTGTGCTGATAACACCCCGCTGCTGTTTGAAGACAGATCTGAGGGCGATGCACACAGTAGAGAAAGGTAGATACAGTGTAAGAAGACATATAAAGTCCTTCATTCAAGATGGTGGAAGTATTTTCAGATAAATATACTGAAGGCAAAGAGTTAAAGTTCTCCGCATGCAGAGTGTGACTTTAGAATATCATATTATTCTGTGTTCATCACCAATACATTCGTGCAACAGCCTGTAAACGTTTGAATGTGGAGCTGATTATAGATCTGGTGCCAGCATATTTCATACATCTAACGTCAGATAAATGTGGTGAGTGGTGTTTTCTCTGGGATGCGGTGGAGGAGGAGTGTGTGGACATGGTGTGTAGTCAGACAGCGAGACCTTTGGACAAAGCAGAGCGTAACGTCCGTCCTGAGACTCGGCGAAACTTCCTGAGAGTTTGTGTTCGGTGTCTGCAGCAGGTCCGTCGCTCTGACTTCATGCTGCAAACAGCTGCCTCGTCTTTCTGCGGCTGCAGGAGCCTGGCTCTGTTTTCTGCCTGGAAACCGTCTCTCATGCACCGACCGCCTGGGTGTTTTTCTTTTCCCTCTTTTTCTTTTTTTTATTTCACAACCTCACTGAACTTGAAAATGAAAATGAACTCGCATCACCCCTGCCTGCTGCCAGATCCTGCTTTTGTCCCAGTTTCTCTGAGTTTACTCAGACTGTTAGAGGAGCAGCACGTTGAGCTAATTCACTTTGAATAATGAAGCTGTTTATCAGGTTTGTGTGGAGCTGCACAGCGAGCCACCACCACCACTGCCACTGCCGCTGCTACTGCTGCCGCTGAGGGGTGTTTCCAGGCGAGTGGGTGATCTGAGGCCAGCCTTCTCCTGTCAATCAAACACTGATAGATGAAGCATCACATCACAAACGAGCTCTTTGTCTGTCTCAGTCTCAGACGGGGCGACGTCGCTACACAGCCCATCATCACCTCCACCTTCCCCCCTCCCTCCACCCCCCTCCCCTGTTTGTTCATGTCACACTGATGATGATGGCGGTGGTGGAGGTGCAGCTCGACCTACAGCCTCTCGCGGCAGCTTTGAGGGTTAACGTACAGCCACAACAAAGGAGCCGGTGCTGGGCCGGCGTGTGCACGAGTGTGTGAGGGAATGGGGGAGGAGGGGGGAGGAGGAAGAGGGGGAGGAGGATGGTGTGGTGCTCCGGCTGCCTTCTAGCCCCGCCCTAGACTCCTTCATTGGAGAGGCTGTTTACAACCTCGACGCATAGGAGTCCCCGGGTTCATCGGCCTGGCGGGGAGGGGCTGAGGAGGAGGACGGGGGAGGAGGGGGGTGGAGGGGGTGGTTGGACTCATGAGAGAGCAGAGAGGAAAATGGTACAGGAAGAGAACAATAAGGAAATATGCTGAGGGCCTCTGAGCTGCAGGATCCGAGCTTCTCTCTCTGCCTTTGTTCCCGTGCGTCTCGATGCTTCGTGTCCCTCTTTGTTTGTCTTCATCAGTTTGAGCGTGCACACGTCTGCGTCCACGAAGCACGTGAAGCCAAAAACAAAGCAGATGCCACATGTCCACGGTGTCTCAGTGCGCTGTCCTGCTGCACGAAGCTGAGACAGTCATTCACAGTTGTCTCTGGTCTGATCTGAGGCCGTCGCTCGCTGTAGCCTCCTTTATTGTCTGCTGTGACCCGTCCGGCTGCAGTGCCACTGATCTGCATGCTCTGTGTGAGTGTGAGTGTGTGTGTGTGTGTGTGTGTGTGTGTGACTGAACTGTAGGAAGACATGCATGTTGTTTATGATCTGTGCTGTTCACACACCCCTCCCATCTCCTCCTACACATACTTGTGTTTACTTCAACATTTGACATGAGCCTGGATCTATTTATACAGACAGACAGTACGAGCAGGAGGAGAAACTCAGGCTGTGTTGGTTCAGCATCAGCTGCTTCATGTTCACGCTTTGTGTCAGACTCAACACTGATACGCTGAAAATATTCAAGCTGCTCATTCTGACATTTACGCTCCAGAGGTTATTATCAAACCTGTCTCTGTCAACAGACTCATTGATTAATGGACAGACTTGTTGATTTCATGGACAACGCATTTGCTTTTATTCATTCATTTCATAACTTTCAGAATATCATAATAAAACATTAAAACATCAAGTTACACACAAACTGATCATCATGTTCCTGTAATAAGTGTATTAAAATAAGGCTGATAAAAGTTTGTTGTCCATCGAATCACCTTAATATGTCACAATAATTCTGTTTATGAATACATTTTATAATAAAAAGGTGGTTTACTTGGTGTTGGCTGATCAAAGTTCAGGTTTATATCTCATTACAACCATAGAAACGTCTTAAAACATCAAGATAATACACTATGCTAACAATAAGAGCTTATTTCATTCCCAACAGGTAGATACTGTCATGAATATGTTGCAGGATGCTTCGTGTTGGCTGTTTTAACTCCAGGTTTATTTGTCTTTTCAACCATTAAAACATTAAATAAACATGATAAAGTTGTGTTTTTGGGTTTAATCTGTGCAGAAACTCATAGAATTCTTGAATGTTTTTGTTAATAATGAGTATTTTTGTGTATTCACGTGGTTTCTGCAGTTGCTCGCTACATGCCTCTCGCGCGCGTCCTCGCGGGTGTCGCGGTCCCGCCTCGCGCCTGTCTGCTTCCCAACCTTTCCCCCAGTTCGAGCGCGCTGCCGGGTTCACCGGGTTTACTCTGACACCGCTGACTCCCCGGACACGCCCCCCGACAGCCACGCACCCCGCGTCGGACCAATCGCGTCGCGACCACGTACTGATCACGCACCGCCTCGCCTGGGATTGGCCGGAGCTCGCTACACCTTTGGCTGTGATTGGCTGCGTGTTACCACCCGCCAGACTGCTCTGAATTTTGTTTCTGTGTTTTTTTGTTTTTTTTTTGGCTCCACTCAGCTGAAGCCAGTCTGCTGGCAGAGGCTCAGCGCTTATTATTGACTGCTCACACTCCCGCTGCTGTCTGCCGTTATTCCCGGTATCTGTCGCACGTTAGCGGAACTCTTCTTCATGCTCAGCTTCGCGGCGGAGCGCTCCTGTCAGGTGAGTCCCCTTCACGGCCGCTCGCGCCGGCTCCCGCGCGGCTCTGCGCATCGCGTTATAAAGTTGTCTCTTGTTGTTATAACTAAGCGCCTACCTGCGTATTCACATCAGCGGCTGCTCTGGGGTCAGCCGTGCGGCGGGCAGCAGGTCGGCTCGTCGCCGCTGCCGCCGCCAGTTTTTGGCTGGTTTTAGCTGTCGGCTGGTTTATCTGAGGTCATACTGAACCCAGTGTCTCGTGCCTGCCTGCGCGTGCGTGCGTGTGTTCACAACAGTTGCATCACTGCATTGAATGGCTGTATCATAAAGTTTCCAGATGCTCACGCGCTGCGCAGGCTGTGTTTTGTTGTTTGTTTGTTGTCTGTGAGCTGATCGTCTTTGTTGTTGGATGATTTGCGGCTGCCTGGTCTCAGCCTCACCTGAGCTTTAATGGACACAATCAGCTGAGGATGTTCTCCTTAAACAGAGAGTGTTAAAGTTAATCATTAGTCATTAATGCAGACATCACCTCCTCAGAAGCGTCAAATACAACAAACCACTGAATCCTGTTTATATCTGTGAACATGTGCCGAGTACAGCCTGCGTCCTTCTGTTAATTAACATGCAGCTAATTATAAAATGCCACAGTTTGGCAGTGCCAAAGTTGGAATTTTAATACTGCACCTTTTATTTGTCCATTAGTCCAAAACCAGCACATAATAAATGAACCATAGAAGAAGAAAAAAAGCAATTATCCATGTTCAAATAAAGATTTAACAGTTATTATTTTAATCTACCATCAGCTGAGTCAGACAACTTTAACGTTTCATTCCCAATCAAACTGGCACATGAACCACGTAATGGATGTGTAGTGTATGGACGCAGTGATTGATCAGTCTGAAGCAGGGCTCATTCGTGAAGCTGCACCTGAACGCAGCAGCAGAGCACAACAAAGAGACAGCAGAGGAAACAGCCCAGCAAGAGCCCGCAGGAACAAAACCCAGCACCAGAACCAGAGGAACCTGCAGCCAGAGCCGCGGAGCAGCCGGAGCAGCCAGAGCCTGCTGTGGGCTCAGCTGCCGGTGTGTGTGTCTGTGAACAGGTGCTTTATTAATAACTGGACCGATGATTAAACAGTAATGACACACACATTAACTGCTGAGAGTGAGTAAATGTCTTGTGCTCTGCATTGTTTCCTGCTGCTGTAATCTCATTATGTGTTGCTGTGTGATGTGTTTGTGTGATCCTGTGTGTGGGAAATCACAGCGCCGGGGCACAATATGATACTGTGTGTGTGTGTGTGTGTGTGTGTGTGTTGCAACAGATTGACTTTGTTTTCTACAACTACACTTCCTGTTGGGAGCTTCCTCTCTCTCTCTCTCTCTCTCGCTCTCTCTCTCTGTGCATGTTAATGAGGGGGGGAGGGGCGGGGCTTATTTCTTTTTTGGTAGGGGGTGTAATATCTGGCACGCCACTTCCCGTCATCTATTCTGGGTGCAGGGGAGGTTCCCCATCGGCTGGGTGTACCCGCTGCAGAGGGGCCCCCCTCTCTCTCTCTCTCGCTCTCTATCTATATCTAGGTCTCTCGCCCCTTGCTCGCCCTCCCTCCACCCTTCCTGTACGTGCAGCTGAGCATTCACCAGATGCCAGCCAACTTAGCCGAGCACCCTGGAGCCCTTTGTCCCCCGCTCACCTCCCACCCACACCTTTTTATCTCCTGGGTGTAACTTTTCAGCTCGGCTGCCTGCGCTCAAACACCACACCTACATTTTATTATTATTATTATCATTTCAGTGCTTCTCTGGTGTGCCTCAGGAAGACAGGAGCAAGTAAGAAAACAGTGACATCACTGGTAATTAGGTGGGTGGTGTTCACGTTGGTTACTAAAGAGAGAAGAAAGAGGGAGAGGCAGCCGGTGGAGGAGCAGCTTGCTTTAGAAGAGCTCGCCAACATTTTGCATCCCCACACTGCTGTTAGTTTGTAGACAACTTAAAATTTATTTTGTAAAGAAAAAAGAATTTAAGGAGCCATTTGGGATCCCCACTCACACTTAATGTTGGTGGTAAATGAGGGAAAGTGTGTGTGTCTGTGTCATGAGAGGAGGAAGCAGCTTCAGCAGCAACACATTTGGGATCCCCGCTCAGTCAAAGCGGTGAAAGGAATGAAGGTCTTCATGCACTGAACGACTCAGTTTTCCAGAAACAAACACTTTGTTGAGAGAAGCAGCAGGAATCACCAACTGTTGTTTGTTGTTGTTTTCAGTAAAACTGATTAGCCAAGACATGTTTGGCGTCCCCACCGTGTTCACATTCAGAGTCAGTGTGTAAAGACATTGTTTGTGTTGTTGACACAAAAGACACTAAACGACACAACAGAGCGGGACATTTGGCATCCCCACTCATATTTATGTCTGGTGTTGAAGTCGTTTATGTCGAATCAGCAGTCGTCACAGTGCAGGACGTTTTCATGTTAGCTGTGCAGAATCACGGGGCAACACCTGGGTACACATTTGGGATCCCAGCTTGTGTCAGTTTGTATACACACATTACACATTAAATCCTCTCAGAGACGCTGCGGTGCTCCTAATGACATCACGCTGTAAATTTAACATTTCCAAACCATGGCAGATTTCTGACTCGCCCTGTTGATCAGATAAAACCTGCAACCTGAGCTGTGTCAAAGCGTGGTGATGGAGGAAACCTGGTTAAAGCCCAGTCCGGCCTCGCTGCAGCACCACGGCGCATATTTATAAACGCTGAAGCGTCCTTTAAAGGAGCAAGATCCACGCTCTTGTTGTTGTTTGGACCCAGTTGTGTTCAACCTGGTGTCATTTAGGGTTTTACTGTTTAGGGGTTTCGGTTCTGCTGGTGGATCTGATGGAGAAGAGTGAAATGAATTCCTCTGGGTTTGTTCCTCAGGTGGACCGAATGGATGGCCGGCAGGTGGTGACCATGGAGCTGAAGCCGTGCGTCGAGTACCACGACCTGGAGGCCGCTGAGGCGCTTGTCAGTATGAGCTTCTGGGGTCAAAGGTCGCACAAGCTTCGCCCACTGACGCCCACCTCCGACTCCTGTGACTCCATCCATCTCCACCCGGAGGGGGGGGACACTCCCAAAGACCTGATCGCTCTGTCCTCACTGGTGAGACGCAGTCTGGAATAAGAAGAAATGAGTGATGATGTCATCACTGAGTTAATTAGCGTTTCACATGTTGACTGAATAATTAAATGAGTGTGTGTGTGTGTGTGTGTGTGTGTGTGTGTGTGTGTGTTTGTTTACCTCTGTCAGTGTATGACTCCACCTCACAGTCCGAGCTTCACCGAGGCATCCACCACCTCTGCCCTCACCACCACCGCTGTCCTCAGCCCCGCCTCCAGACCAGTCTTACCAGGCCGGGCTGCTGGCCCCGCCCTCCTCAGTGACTCCCACACCTGCCTCCCGCGACCCTCCTCCTCCTCCCCCGTCACATCAGAGACCTCAGCACCTCCACCTCAGACGGAGCTGCCCTGTGTGGCTCCACCCAGCAGAGCGATGGCCACCAGTGTCATCCGTCACACCGCCGAATGCCTCAGCATTCCTGCTCCTCCGCCCCCCTCCTCCACCCAGCTGACAGAGACCTCCACGCCACCCCAGCTGGGACCTCCTCCGACACTTCCAGAGGACAAGGACAGACCTCCTGCGTCTCCTCATAGCCCGTCCTCTCCTCCCTCCTCAGCATCGCCTCCATACTCCTCCCCGCTGTCTTCCTCCTCCACTTCCACTCCGGTCTCCTCCTCTCCGGTCCTCTGCCAGGTTTTCCCGGTGAGCAGCCGGACAGGGATGATCTCCGCCTTTGTCCAGGCCCCGGTTCAGGTGCAGACTCAGGGGGGGCCGAAGCCCATCCTGCCCCAGTCTCCTTCCAGCTTCGCCCAGCCTCTGCTGGTGGGCTCCGCCGTGCCACAGGGGACCGTGATGTTCGTGGTCCCTCAGCCTCCCGTCTCGCAGGCGCCCCAGGGCCCGCAGGCTGTCATGACCCTGGGCAACACTAAGCTCCTCCCCCTCGCCCCTGCCCCCGTTTACATGCCGGCTGGAGCGAGCGGCGGCGCCTCGCAGGCCGACTTCTCCCGCAGGCGAAATTATGTCTGCAACTTCCCCGGCTGCAAGAAGACCTACTTCAAGAGCTCACACCTGAAGGCTCACCTGCGCACACACACAGGTGGGACTACAGCTAAACGCTAACAGCAGCATGCTAACAGCTGGACAGTTCAGTGATTGTCAACATTAGCTGAAGCTGATTGATTAAATTAATTGATTAAAGAGCAGCTTTGAACGAGATACCCACACACACACCTGTTGTTTACAATGTGTTTGTTGTTTTGTTTACACATTAACCGTCCGTCCTCTCTTCTTCCTCTGCAGGTGAGAAGCCGTTCAGCTGTCACTGGGAGGGCTGCGACAAAAAGTTTGCCCGCTCTGACGAGCTTTCCCGCCACCGCCGGACGCACACCGGCGAGAAGAAGTTTGTTTGCAACGTGTGCGACCGGCGCTTCATGCGCAGCGACCACCTGACCAAACATGCCCGCCGGCACATGACCACCAAGAGGGCGTCATCGTGGCCCACCGACACCCGAGACCTCAACAAAGTAGCTCTGCCCAAGGGCCAAAACAGAGGCTCTGCACTTCTTGTCGACATGCTGGTCTCCACTGCCAACTAACAGACTCAGTCAGGAGCCCACAGGGCCAGCTCAGGACCCCGGGGGGGGGGGTTGAACAGGTTAAACTGTGACTGGATGTTTCAATCAGCTCCACATCAGGAGGATCTTTTCTACAAATCAAGACTTGGCGGGTGAACTCAGTGAGGACTGGGCTCCGGCTTCAGCGACATGGCCAACAGGGTCTTTGAAACATGATGAAAAGCAAAGATGGCCGTCTTTTACCTTAAACAGGTCACTGTGGCAGCGCTCACTAACTCAGTAACAGGACAGAGGGTCCTGGACCAGCAGCGACACGTGAGGCTGAAACGTTCACTACACTCCACAAAACAACACTGAAACAAAATCTTCTTTATTTAATGTTTGTCCTGAAGGGGGCGCTGAGCGGTCAGGGTTTGTCTTCTGCTTCCTGGCCTTTGTAGGCTCAGACACGCTAACATTAGCATATTATCATGACAATGACGTCCACGTGCTATTAGGTTAACATGCATGTCAGTCAATGTTGATGACCAACATGCTGACGTTTAGCCTGTTAGCATGCTACCAAGCCTAAATATGCTAACATCTGTGCAATTAGCATGCTAAATGTGCTAATATTAGCACTTGGAGGTTTTCTTTTGGTTTTAGTTACTCGTTTAATCAGTGGAAACTGTGGCCTGCAGGCGGCGCCAGAGGCAAAGTATCACCGCCATCCGTGGGACTCTCCCTCTGGGGACCATGAATATCTGAACCAAATTTCATGAAAATACATATTTTACCTGCCGCTTCATCAAATTTGAGATTTGTTGAATGGTTTATTCTTAGTGGTTCTCAGTTTGATCGTGGCAGGGACCAGCAGGTTAGTGGTGGCTGCAGATCAGATCAGAGCCAAGTGTAGAGACACAGTGGGTCAAAAGACTCAGATCAAAGTATTTGCAAAACAGCCAAAACCATCTAAAATCAGGATGTTGTGGGCTCGAGGTCATGTAGGCGAAGCCGGAGCAGCCAGCAGAGGACGGAGGGAGTTTCCCGCACTGCTCAGGACATTTTATTCCCACCAACCACAAACTCACCGGCAGAGGAGGAGGAGGAGGACAGGAAGGCGACAGGCTGCTACTCATCCACGGACAGAAACCAACAAAAACCTGACATTGCACTGGATTTTTTTAATCTTGCTTGTTTTTGTACTCTTCCTCCATGTATAATCATGTTTACTTCATGTGTAAATGTTATGTTTAGCAAAATGTATGCACTCTTTTTATTTTTTTGCCAAAGCCTCTGTATCGTGCTTCTATTATTGGCCTACTTCTGTTAATTTGTCTGTGGCTGTACATATTGTAAATATATTAATATCTATATGAATGTTATGTGTATTCCAATCTGCATTTATTGACAGTACGAGTTATTGATATTTTAAAAATGTCAGTGGACAGTATTCCTCACTGTGATACTACCTACTATATTTGCTTTACACATTATTATTATTATTATTATTATTTAATAAACATTTGTTGAGGAAAAAGTGCTGTTTTTGATATCTTGATTTGGCCCATAGTGTAGCCAGTAAGAAAATACCTCATGTTATTAAATGTTATTCTTAATAATAACGGCTTATATCAAAATAATCCCATTTCTGAACATTTGCCTGTAAGCGATGGTGAAGAATATGGCTTTTATAATAAAAATTTACCATGAAACAAAAAGGTTTGGTCTGTTCTTTCTGTCAGGACAATATTTCATCCAGTTATATGTTTTATTTTGTGGTTTAATCAAAGTAAATAGCTCAAGAACAATAGATTAGCATCACTGCTATGCTAACTGTGGCTAATTCAGTCTGTCCGGTCATCATAAACAGTTTGTCAGAATGTTAAAGGACTTGTTAAACATTTCTGACTGGGACAATTTCAGTCTCATGTCTGTGTATGAGGGGTGTTACTGGTTAGCATAGCTTAGCATAAAGAGTGAAAGCAGGGGGAAAGTGCTAACCTGGGTCTGTCTACAAACTAAAACACACCTCTGAAACTTAATTTGTTCGATCTTCAGTATGAAAACGGCAGTTGGTGGTTTGACATAAAGTTGTGTCTTTATGCTAAGCTAGACTAGCTAACATACATCAAACATCTCAAGAGGAAAGAAGGAAGCATTTTTCCCAAACCATAATGAAAGTGAAAGGGACTACTGTACTGAAATATCTGAGTTACTTTTCAAACAAACCACGTGAGCAGTATAACTATATAATTATAAACTATGATGCTGTGTTTATGTCCATATCAGTTATTCAAAATGGGCTGCACGTCGGCTGAGACACCGCAGTGCTGTTAATGATAAAGGTGACGACAGTTTGCTGAGGACACGTGAACTTTTTATTTTATTGTGAACAGTGGTGGAAAGTAACTAGGTACATTTACTCAGAAGCTCAGTTTACTTGAACTTTACTTTTTCTGTACAACACCACAGTACAGTAATTTACCACCTTTTAGTGACATTACAGAGATAGAGAAAATACAATGAACACATAAATATGATATACCATAAAGTTATACCATCAAGGTTCCCAGAGTTTCCAAAAGTAGAATGGGAGGCTGAGCCTTTAGCTCTCAGGCTCCTCTCCTGTGGAACCAGCTGCCAGTCTGGGTCCGAGAGCCAGACACCCTCTCTACTTTTAAAGTAAAGCTTAAAACCTTCTTGTTCGACAAAGCTTACAGCTAGCTCTAGTTACCATGTGAACTACACCCATGGTCTAAACTACCCCTCCATGCCATCCCTTAGTTATGCTGCTATAGGCCGAGGCTGCTGGGGGACGTCCCATGATGGTCTCCACACTCCTCCTCTCCTCTCTCTCTCCTCATACTTTTAACCATCACAGATTAACCATTAACTCTGTGTCCTCTCTCCCCTAGTACTGTGCTTGTTTCTCTCTGGTCTCTCTCTCTGTACCTCTCTACAGATACCTGTGGCTCCAGAGCTGAACATCTGATCTGTGGCTCCACCGACCTGCCCCGTGTCCTCTGCTGCCACTTATTATCATTTGCTGTCATTATTCTTCTGTACTTGTACTTCTCTCTCTCTCTCTCTCTTTCCCCCCAACCGGTCAGGGCAGATGTCCGTCCACCCTGATCCAGGATCTGTCCAAGGTTTCTGCCTGTTACAGGAAGTTTTTCCTTGCCACTGTTGCCAAGTGTTTGCTCATGGTGGAACTGTTGGGTGTAACTAACAGTAATGAGTGTGGTCTAGACCCTCTCTGTTTGTAAAGTGCCCTGAGATGACTTTGGTTGTGAATTGGCGCTATATAAATAAAATTGAATTGAATTGAATTGAATTGAACTGAAAAGTTGAATCAGCTGCCGGTGTAAATCACAGTGAGAGCTGATTACAGGACAGTTCAGACTTTGACAGTTCAGTGGGACATTTTCTCGTTTTTCTGGACTCAAACTGTAAATGATTTTAATCTGACCTTCAGATTCAAACTAACAGGTTTGACCCATGATGAATGTCCAGCAGCTGTTTGTTGGAAGTCATGCTGTGAATTTAGGTCAAAGCCGTGAACGTGGCGGTAAAGATGCGGGGGAACTCCCGGTTAAATCGGTTTTCTGGGCCTTGCCTTATATAAACACATACATTGTCCCGTATATGAAGTTTCTGCTCGACGACAGCGGCCCTGTTACGTGTTGAGTTATACAACCGCAGCTCAGACCACTCTCTCTCTCTCCTCACACCACCCGGTAACAGCGATCAGCCAATCCAGAGCCAGCGCTCAGGGGGTGTGACCAATGGGAGAGCACGACGTTGTGTCAGCGGGCTGCGTCGTTGGCTGCCGAGGTTCCCGCCCACTTGCCTTACTGACCGACATTCAGCAGAAGCCAAAGAAAATGAATAAAAAGATAAATAAATAAATAAAAGCGGGCGCGAGGGGGAAGCGGCAGGGGTAACAGTGACACCAGGAGGCGGGGGGCGGTACTGCAGCGCTGTTTAAACACCGTATGTACAGAGGCGGTCTTTGATTCAAGTCAGTTTTCAAAGTGTATTTAACCCCCCTCTTGTGTTAGCGCTCTGTTACTATCTCTTATGTTAACAGGTCGGTTTTGACCCGTGTCCTAAAATCAGCCATAAAATACCCTCAAAACAATCATTTATCATCCAATTTGTTTCTTGCCTCTTGGTTACCTTATTAGGCTTCTTTATCCATGAAAAAAATGTTTTTAATATTTTTGGTGTGGCCCCCAGGGCCTTTCTTTTGACAGCATACCTCTTGTTTTTAATGTAAAAAATGGTAAAAATGAACCTCAAGAGAATTATATAAATAAATAAAAGGTTGTTATGTTACCTGATTATTACTGAGGGGTATTAGAACACATCTCTTAAATAAATCTGTTTTATTTTATTTTAATATTATTAACTATAGTAACATCTGTGGTGTTACGGGTCGGTTTTGACCCATATATATTTACTTCAAGAAAAGGCAAAAAATGTACTTTTTTTCTAGAAAAGAACTTAAATATGAATGCAAAATGAAAAGCAGAACAAGTAATAATACAAAATGTAGATTTGCAAGGTCAAACAAATAACAACCAACCAAGCAAATCAGACCAATAGAAATCAAGTAGTAGTTGCAGAAAAAAGTCTTTGTATGCAAGAACATGTTTTAGATGCATGTGTGGTTATTGGCAGAGATATTTTTTGCAGTAGAAGCACAATATGTTTGTCTTTCTGTGCTAATTGCCAGGGCAGACCTGACGCCTCCTTCTTTTAGAATCGGGTGGCCACAGTGGGGTTGTGGTTGTGGCTGTGCTGGTTGATGTTGAGGCAGGGCTGGCTGAGGAGGATGCTGGTGCTGATGCTCTTTGTGTTACTGATGCCATTGGACAGAGCCCCATGTGAGCTCTGCAGCTGTCTGACCAAGGCTGTAGCAGCTGGGTATCGGGGCACCCATTCCCTTCACTCAATTGTGCCTTTGGTTGAACATCAGTAGAAAGAGCTGCACCTGATAGGAGCAAGCTTGTCAGATTTTGCTCTATTATCTCTGTTGTTAAATCTGAGGACTCCTGATATCATTTGAAATCATTCTGAAATGACATTGTTACCCGAAGCCTATCAGTGGCCTCATTGCTGGATCTGTACACTCCAGCAAGAAGAAGAACACCAATATAAGCATCCAGGCAGTCCTCATCAATGTCATTCCACATGTCAACGTGGACTTTTCCTTCAAGGGTTGTCATAGCAATGATGACTTTTTTTTAGTGACAATGGCATAAACAGATTAAAACATGTCTTGATGTCACTTACTCTTGTCACAGAGTGATCACAGGGGTCATTGACATTTGCAGCAGCTGCCCTGCCATGTAAGTCAGGAGGTACTGAGTTTGCTTTGTTTGCTCAGGGCGGGAGACAAACGGGCAAAGAGAGAAAGCCCCTAACTAGAGCTCACAGGGCTGGGAGAGGAGCTGACAGTGTGTCTATGATTTTAGTTTTGGCACTAAATATTGTTTTATAACCTTATATTATAACTGGGTCGAAACCGACCCTAACAACACAAAGATAATTTTCATGAGAGCATTTTATAATTTGGTGACATTAATTTTTTTTTGTTTTATTTTGTTTAAATACAGGCAATAAACAAATGTATGTGATACTTTCATGCATTTAAAACCTAAAAACAGGTCGGTGCCGACCCTAACACAAGAGGAAGGTTAACGTAAATGTGCCTCTTCTGAATGTTATCATATGTATGTAAGTGAAATATTGCTGTCCGAAGGCCTTTCTTTAAAATAAAGAGATGAACATTTATAAATGCAGTGTTAAATTATGCAGCTCTTACCCTTATTTTCACCCCAAAATATTTGTGCTGCAAAGTGTAAAATAAAGGGATCTATTCAGCTCTAAACTGTCAAAATGTCCTGCAGTGTAACTGTCCGTGTTAACATTTTAATCACATCAGTGTTTTTCAAATGTAGAGATTCATCATAAAATTTAAATGAACAACCTTGGGACAGTTGCGTTGGTGTCTGTAACAGTTCATAGAATAATGGCTGACACGTGCCATCTAGAAAATATTTCAAAACCTGAATAACTTTTGCACTTCACCAATGTCATTCAGTATAACAAAGTTAAAAAGCCATTTTAAGAGCACATCACATGATCATAATCATGTGACAGTGTGTGACATCAGGAAGAAAACTGTTTGAAGGCCGTCTGTCACTGTGAGATGAGTAAATCTCTGAAATATTGGATGATTTAACCTTTTCACACTCTGTAACCACTGTAACATAAAACCTTTATTATTGTAGAAAAAGCTATTTATAAGATGAAAAGTAAGGATGATCTTTACAGGTCAAAGTAGTTACTGTATATAGGTGACCAAAGAACTGCCTGTTAAATATGTTTATGTTCAGTATAACCTTCAGTATAACACTTCTGTCATTGAGCACAACAAAAATTAATATTACACCACAGTGTCATCTGTTATGCTGAATGACAGCAACTGTGGTTATCCCAATTTCTAACACTAGTTAACAACATTTAATCATGCAATTCAGACATTTACTCATTGTATTAATACTGAATATTATCATTTTGAACTGTTTGATGTCATTTTAATGTATTTTAAGGCATATTATCTGTACGCTGTAGATGCCATGGTCTAATAAGGAGAGGGCTGCACGACACACACAACAGATGAATGCAGATCCAGTTTCCTGGGGCAGAAAGACCGGCCCGAAGAAACGCGAGGTCTTATTTTCATGGTTTCATGGATAACACTTAACATTAAACTGCAAGATTACATTATAGTAAAATGATTATTATTAACACTAGCAATGAACATGAAAAACGTGTTTGAGAGAGGAACTTTAAATAGGCTTCTAATAATGTTCATTTGATTTCCGCCCTGTGCCTGTGACACAACTGTTATTTTAAAAAATGTTCAGCCATCAGAGAAGAAGAAGGAAGGAAGCTTAAAGCAAAATACTAATGAAACTTCATCAGACTATCGTTGGTTCTTGCTCAGGGGATCACATTTAATCAGTATGTGTGGGCCACAGTGCTTTGTGTCATTCAGTGCAGAACACCAGTATTTGACTTTAAAACACAGTAATGTTCTGTTGGCTCAGAGAGACTAAAACGAATCATAACGAATGCTCTGGAAGATGTTTGACAGGGTTTGATCTTTTTTTCAGAGTAAGACAGAATGTTTACGTACGAACGCTTCAACAAATCTGGAGCTGCACCTTTGACACATTAAATACAAAACTGCCAGTCTACTCATGGAGAAATAATCTTGTAATTATGAATATTATGTCCTTTTTTTAATGAAAGGAAAAACACTTGAATGACAATTTACCAGGGCACATTCACATGAATCACAATAAAAATAAATGATTGGCTCTGTTCTTATATAATTATATAAGAATATAACAAACACAAGGGCAGAGGCGACACTCTGCTGAAGGGGCTGTGATTGTACTGTGAAAACCTTCTGCGTCTTTGACCCGTGAGGCACCTGCGGCACAGCTGAGATTTGTGATGCTGTGTATATTAAAACTGACTTGACTTAAATTTGACACGTTCAGTTTGAGCCTCATTCCTTGTGGTGATTGGATAATATTTATGTTTTTAAGGACGTAAACAATCACTTTTAATGTTCAACTGTAACATTTAACTCTCACACCTGTACATTCTTCATTTGTCCAGTTTGAATTTTTCCATTTTATATGATTTTAGCATCATGATGAGATTCTGGTTATTATTATTTGTTATCTGTTTTTCTGTATTTGTATATGTAATTCATTTTATTAGTCCTTCTTTTCTCCTGTGTTATTACTCAACTTTATTACCTCCTGATCCAGCTGTTTATCAGAAGGCTTTGTATTGTTTATACTGTATTTATTGTCCAACTTGATTGTTTGTTTACCTCCTCTGTTAATATCTTTCTTCCAGATCTATTTATTGTCGTTTTATGCCTCTCCTCCATTGCTCCTGTCAAACTTCCCCTTGTGGGGCAAATAAAGGAGTTCTTAAAAGGATTAACTAACACATGTGCCTCGGCATATCCCAGTAAAATGATAAAAATACAAAACAAGAACAGGAGTGATAAAACAAATGTACTTGAAGAAATAACAGCAAACTCTAAAACAAGTTTTAAATTCAGTTTATTAAAAAATGTTTTTTCTTATTCTTGCAGAAAATCTGAGTCTGGGGGAAATTCATCTGACTTGAGGAAACTTGAAGTTCAAACTTGTTTTCATTGTATGTTTGGGACGAACCGCGTTCATTCCTGCCGCCAGGCGGCGACTCTGACCGCTGCCCTACATTTACAGGCAGCCAATCAGAGCGCCCCTTCCCGGAAACAGCTGATTATTACTCAGCCAGTTTAGAGGGAAAATGAAGCGACTCTTTGTCCCGCAGTGACTGAAACTCGAGTTCATGAAAAGTCCAAAAGTAACAATAATAACGACAATAATCAGGGAATTATTATAATAAGGGAAATGTTTAATCCCTCAATCAGCGGAAGATATCGATTAAATGTCCAAATCACCGGGATTTGTTCCTGTTGGAGTTTCTGTTTGCGGGGTTTTAAGAATAAATCTGGAAACCTTCAAGCTCTGATATCTGGAATGAATGTAGGTCTTAATTTCTGATAACACGCGATGTATAAAATGATTTTTGGCCACGGAGAAAACGCCTGATGACATGAAATCACGACAAAGGCGGCGGCGGGAAACGAAGCGGGTATCAGAAATAAACACGCGTTAATTATAATGTGAACCGGAGCAAAGCCGCTGTGGTGTGAGCAAACACACACAGCTGTGATCAGTGTCCACACATTGAGTCTGATGTGATGCATGATGAGGACGGGACGAGCCAGCAGCCGGAAGCCTGCACACGGTTAGAGAAGCGTCAGCCAACACATCAATGCGTCCGTGGTTATTACTCCGCAATATAACATTTATTATTCTGAAGTATTCGCTTCTGGTATGTTAAATAAGACATGTTGATGCTGATACTGTGGAGGTTTTAACGCGTATTTATACTTTACTTTTATTACATTCATCCACGCCACGCTGAGTATACTGCAGTCTGATATATGACAGAAGCCAACAGAGACATAAATGACCATAGGGTTGAATTAACAGCTCTGAGGGGAGTTAGTGTAACATCGGCCGCAGATGGAGCAGTGAGAGCTTTATAACAGGAACTGATCGGACAGTGACAGGAGGCGACCAACACCTGACAGGAAGTCAGTCTAACTTTTGGCGGTTCCCGCAGTATTTTGCGTGTTTACTGCACAGTTCAGAGCTGCAGTTTAACTGAGTTGATGTAGATTCGTGTGTGTTTCATGTCATGTTCCGTTTTGTTGCGTAAACGCCGGTTTTTATAGTTTTGTACCGTCGCTTTCAGGCAGTTTTGTAACCCCGCACAAACAAAGCCTTTTGAATTTCCCGCAGATGTGAGGGCGGCACGTGAGGGCGGCTCGCAGCCCGATTGGCTCCGTCGCAGCGTCAGTTTAAAGAGCCGCCGCGAGCTGCGTTCCCATTGGCCGGCTGCGTTCTAGCGCCAAGATTTCAATAAAAAGGCGAGCGGCCGGCAGAAGCCGCTTCAGTCTGCGCTCTCCGTCTGTGTCGCTGCTCGTTAGTTTCCCTTCTTTCTGTTTTTAACTCTCGTCTTTTTAGTTTCTTCTCTTTTTACCTCTCTGTCCGCGTGAACTCCAGGAAAGCACGATGCTCTCTGCTCGCTCCCCTCTCTCCGCCAGGACCGCGAACACAGTGAGCAGCGAGCTGAGCAACATGTCGCTGGACAAAGAAAACACGGTGAGACTCGAGAAGCTTCAGGCTAACGCTCCTGTTTCATGTCCTGATGAACCGCAGCCGGCGGCTTCAGTCCGCATCACAGCGGGTTGGAGGGAGAGTCACGGCGGCTACTTCCTGTCTGTTCGGTCCGATCGAGCAGATATAATCTGGATCTCGGCTGATCGATGCCGATCAAACGCATCGATCGAGTCCAGGAAGCGTTTTTAATCTAACGACGTTTTGTCTTTCCTGTTGCAGCCGCCGAGCCTCAACTCGTCCCGCATCTTGGCGTCTAAAACCGCGCGGAAACTCTTGGTCGATGCTGCGGTGAGTGAGTCCGCACCTGCCGAGGCCTCCAGCTGTTCAGTCCAGGTGACACACACGGTGTGTGTTGGTGTCAAAGCGGCCGATCGTCACAGCTTGAGACACCTTCACACCTGTAAACACGAGCAGCGGCAAATGTTCACGTGACTGACTTTAACCTGTGACATCAACAAGATTCAGATCACGGTGTTCTGGTGTTTACACGTGTTTAAATGAGTTTCACCTGCTTTAATCTGCACATGAATGTCATGATCAGTCACACAGGCTGTAAGTGTGTGTGTGTGTCTGAGCTGCAGGTTGACCCGTGTGTGTGTGTGTTTCAGCCCAAAGCCGTGAAGAAGAGCAGCAGCGAGGAGGAGGAGCCGCTGCTGAAGGAAAACCCTCGCCGCTTCGTCATCTTCCCCATCCAGTACCACGACATCTGGCAGATGTACAAGAAGGCCGAGGCGTCGTTCTGGACCGCAGAGGAGGTAGGCATGGACGCGGGTCACGTCTGATTCCCTCTGTGCTGTGAGAAACGCCGCAGTGTGACCGGACCCAGCCCGCTCCGTTCACATGACCGGGCGCAGTGTGCGGCTGCTAACTGTGTCTCGTTAACGGCTCCTGTCTCCTCAGGTGGATCTGTCCAAGGACCTGCAGCACTGGGACTCTCTGAAGGACGAGGAGAGGTACTTCATCTCCCACGTCCTGGCTTTCTTCGCCGCCAGCGACGGCATCGTCAACGAGAACCTGGTGAGGAGCGCCGGCCGTTGCTCTTTAGCTTCCTGTGGCGTCCCCACGCGTGAAAGCGTTTCCAGACAAATGTTGAGCTTATTTCAGCCGCAGCGACTCGGTGATCAGATGAGCTCATCGCTTTCCTCCTCCTTCTCCATGTGACCACCAGGTGGAGCGCTTCACCCAGGAAGTGCAGGTGACGGAGGCCAGGTGTTTCTACGGTTTCCAGATCGCCATGGAGAACATCCACTCGGAGATGTACAGCCTCCTCATCGACACCTACATCAGGGAACCCAAGGAGAGGTGAGAGCCACCGCGGTGCTGCCGGTCTGTGCTGGACCCTGCCGGTCTGTGCTGGTGTGTGACGCTGTGTTTCCCGCCCCTCAGAGAATACCTCTTCAACGCCATCGAGACTCTGCCATGTGTGAAGAAGAAGGCCGACTGGGCGCTCAACTGGATCGGCAACAAGAACGCCAACTACGGTAAGAAGCTGCGCCGCCACCGCCAGCTTTGATTATTGTCCTTCTGTCTGATGCTGATGCTGACTCTGTGCTTCCCGCAGGAGAGCGAGTGGTGGCCTTCGCAGCCGTGGAGGGAATCTTCTTCTCCGGTTCCTTCGCCGCCATCTTCTGGCTGAAGAAGAGAGGCCTGATGCCCGGCCTGACCTTCTCCAACGAGCTCATCAGCAGAGACGAGGTGACAAGCCGAGGCTGCGGCCCGGCGACAGCGCTCACGTGTTGGACGGTGGTGGTCACGTAGTCGATGGCGGCGCTGACGTGATGTGTTTGTGGTTTCAGGGTCTGCACTGCGACTTTGCCTGTCTGATGTTCAAACACCTGCTCAACAAGCCGTCCACGGAAACCATCACCAGCATCATCAAGAACGCCGTGGAGATCGAGCAGGTGGGTCCGACGGGGAGCGCGCACAGGTGTCGTTGTTGTTGTTTGTTGTTTGTGGCGGGCGCCGGTCTCACGGCTCCTCGTGCTCTCTGTGCTCAGGAGTTCCTGACTGAGGCTCTGCCGGTGAAGCTGATCGGGATGAACTGTGAGCTCATGAAGCAGTACATCGAGTTCGTGGCCGACAGACTGATGCTGGAGCTCGGCTTCACTAAGGTGAGAACGTCCCCGCGGAACCACGACGCCCACGCACGCTCAGCTGACAGCAGCGGTTCTGTGATGATGACACGCGCAGGGGTACGGACCTCAGCCAATGATGGGGGCTGAGTGCTGCTGCTGACGCTCTGATTGGAGGACGAGTGGTCCACTGACAGACGGGCAGCAGCACGACGCAGACGCCCGACTGAACAGACTCGCTGCGTCAGCCTGATTACAGTGCAGTAACAGCTGATTCGTTCTTAATTCTGAGTGGACAAAACAGAAGTTGGTTTTCTTGTCGACCAATCAGAGCTTCGGGTTTTAGCTGAACTGAGCTGATCTGTGGTGTGTTCCTGCAGATCTACCGGGCGGAGAACCCCTTCGACTTCATGGAGAACATCTCTCTGGAGGGAAAGACCAACTTCTTTGAGAAGCGTGTGGGCGAGTACCAGAGGATGGGCGTCATGTCGGGTCCCACAGACAACACCTTCAGGCTGGACGCCGACTTCTGAGGCCAGAGCAGGAGCCACGCTGCACACCGCCGGAGGACGCCGGGTGAAGGTGCCACGTGTCCACAGGCGGAGGAGGGACTAGTTTTTATTTATCTAGCACTGGTCAGCTGACAGGGCACTGCAGTGGTAAATGAGCCTTGCAGCCAATAAGAGCACGGACTGAAGGAGCACTGCAGCCCAGGGATCTGCCTACAGGCCGGGTTCATCGTCCTGTAGACCTCCAACAGAACTCTGCTTTTACACTTTGTGTTTAACTTTATAGTTTGTTTTTTATTAAATCTGCTATATTATGTTTTATAAGAAGCCAACATGGGCTTTAAGTTAATGTGTTGTACAGTTTAGTTGTTTTGTAATAAAATCCAAAGTGAACGGCTGCTTCCTGTTTGTTCGTGCTGAGCTTTTGGAACGTCTGAGGGAAAACAACTCAACACATTCCTGACGTGGAAATGACAAATAACGGGCCTGCAGCTGCTCGTCTGAGAGGGTTTTATTGGTCCTGCTGTAGTAAATAAAATAAACCCAGATCAAACGTTTTCATGTGACCAAGCAGCACAGAGACGAATATTAAAAATGAAGTTACTCGAATAAATATTTCAGAGACATTCTTACAGAATAATGATGAAGACATTCATTTCGCTCAGTGTTGTCGTGTGTGAGCAGACAGATCCAAATCAGATGTGATGATGAACTGCAGCCTGAGCTCAGAGCAGCTGTTGCTGCGGAGTGAGTGAACACTGGATCTGTGATTTACAGCTGAGACCTGAGAAGCTCCGCTCTTCGGGCAGAAGCTGCTGTTAACGGGACGTAATAAAAGTCATAAGACTGATTCTGCCCCGCTTCCACCGGACCGCTGCGTGCCTCTAGGAGCGGACATCTACGTCATCACCCTGCGCCACAATCCGTATTTAATGTAGCGTATTTAAACTATATAATGTCGAAATAAGTTAAATCTTCTAATTGGCATTTTTACACATGGAAATGAAATCATTTTAATCGTGTGTGTATTCGCATTTTTGTCCATTTTAAGCGGGTTTGTCTCATCCCGGTACGCGTCATTCTTGATGACGTAAACAAGGAAGTAAACAAAGTCCGAACAAACTCGCTCGCGGTCCGCGGCTGTCCGGCTCCAAAATGTCCATTTCAAACCCGAGACAGACGTTTTTAAACCCGGTGAGACGCTTTCTGGGCTGATTCCATCTGAACGGTCGCCTTCCACAGTTTGGTCAAACATTAAAATGGTTAACATTAAAATGCAAACTCTGGACTGTTTGGCCCGTTAGCATCTAAGCTAACACTCCGTTTACACTCGTTAGCTGCGTATATTAATGAGTAATTCATGTGAAATGACTTTTATATCATATCTAAAGTAGTTTTATGGAGTATTATGGACTATTTATGATAAATCATGTGAACAGTTTATTTGTTAAATAAGTTGTTTTCAGCTCAGTTTGCGGCTCAGAGCTTTGTTTGGGACAGTTGGTCAAACCGCGCAGTTTAGGCGGAGTCTTAATTAAACTCCAGTTTATTTCCTCCAGAGCTCAGCTGGGCGCGGTCCATGGAGGCCGAATTCAAAAGGGTGGCTCATAGTTTGTGTCTCGTCCAGAGATGAATCAGTGTGTGTGTCAAACTGTGAATATCAGCGGGGAAATGATCACAACCGTCATTGTTTCTAACGGAGTTTGGTTTTAAAGGCTCTGATTCTGTCGCAGCGCCAACAGTGACTTTAAGAAAGACTCAGGAACAAACTGCCCCATGACGTCAAACACAAATCTGATATGTTCTCTAATAAAACATTTTGGATGACGTTACAGGGCGGACGGATCTTTCCACGTTGCATCTCAGCTGAGCGCAAATCAGCGTCTTCAGTCCTAACCCCAGATCTTTCTACGAACTGATTTTAAGATGATCAGTGTTTTGTTCTGATCTCTCTGTGTGTTACTGACATTTCCCCACAGATGATTCCCTTCGCTGGGACCATCCTGGGCGGTTTGCAGCCGGGGGAGATGGTTCTGATCCAGGGCTCAGTGCCGGCCAGCGCTGACAGGTGAGGTCACACCTGTACCATGTACCTGTGTTCACAGCATCTTTACAAAGCGACTGTTATTAACACACACGTGTGCCCTCTGCGCTATCGTGCAGGTTCCAGGTAGATTTCACGTGTGGCAGCAGCGTGAAGCCAAGGGCGGACGTGGCGTTTCACTTCAACCCGCGTTTCCTCAGGACGCCGTGCATCGTCTGCAACACGCTGCAGCGGGAGCGCTGGGGCCGCGAGGAGATCCTGTACCAGATGCCGTTCACCGCCGGGGACACGTTCGAACTCATCATCCTCGTCCTTCAGGACAAGTTCAAGGTGAGGGACGATGATGATGTCATCAGACAGTTATGACATCATAGATCAAGCATCACACATCACATCAGTAAGATTCCGCACACAGCTGGCTGCACTGCAGTACTGGCTCTCTGCTGCAGGTGGCGGTGAATGGCGCCCACGTGTTGGAGTACCGTCACAGGCTGGAGCTGCGGCGCGTCGACACTCTGGCCGTTTCAGGGAAGGTCAGAGTTCAGACTGTGGGCGTCGTGCCGAGCTCCGTGAGTCCGCCTCCGTCACCTCTGCCACCACTTTTAATCAAGTTTCTGTTTTTTATCGTGTGATGAAACTGAACATGTGATGACGACGGGGATGTGTTGTTGTTGTTGTTGTTGTTGTTGTTGTGGTTTCTAGGTTTCTGTTTCTCCTGCAGCCGCTCAGACCAACCAGGACTCAGCCATGAATGTAAGACTGTCTGATGTTCCCTCGGGTCACATGACAATAAATCCTCTCTTGTTGTATTTTCATATTTTTATAAACAATCTGACGAGTGAACGATGAAGCAGCTGAGAGTTGCAGAGTCACCAGAGCCAGAAAGCAGAGAATCAGCTGCGCTGCGCCACGCGCTGCGCCACGTGTTGCGGTTTCCGTGGCAATGCAACTCAAACAGCTTGTGCTGCTGTGGCTGCACGGCATCGTTTGATGACATCACTAAAGTCAGGCCAGACATCAGGTCTCTGAATGCTCTGCTCTGCACCGGGTGATCAGGTGCCCAGCAGCTGTTACCATGGTGATGAGGTCAGATTAAGGGAGAGGGTCACCTGTGTGACACATGCTCGTTCTGCCTCAGGTGTGATGATGCAAGTGTTTTTTTATTATTTCTGTGAATTTTAATTGTTTGTTTGTTCTGCAGGCAATCGTCTCCTCTGCAGGCGACCTGGTGAGTTTTACTGTTGCATGATGGTCCGTGTAGTTTATTCTGTCAAACATCAACACGCACACACACACACACACACAGCTGGAGTCAGTTTAAACCACTCATGGGCAAACTACGGCCCCCGGGCCACATACGGCCCTTTGGGCTTTTTAATTCGGCCCGCCGTGTATTTGTACAGAAGTGTCCAGATCACAGTTGAGACTACCTTCATTTAGCCTTTTCCTGCCTGGCGTCTCAGTTGACTCCACCAGGTGGCACGTTGACACATTGACTTGACTTTGCTCGAGTCCTGGCTGTTCTCTCTACTTTTACTTTGCCACTGCTTTGAACCATCTGCACCAATGAGTGGACCAAAGAAAAGCAAAGTCAGTGAGAGCCGAGTGTTCAACGAGGAATGGACTAAATATTGTTTCGCCAAAGTCCGATCAAAGGCTGTTCGTCTTATTTGCCAAGAAACCGTTTTCAAAGAACATCAGCCGTCACTTTTCCACCAAGCATTCTAACTGCGCTAGCAGCTAGTGGTGGGCAGATCGATCCAAATATTGATATTATGGATACCAGCGTTGGTATTGATATTGATGGATACCAGTGTAATAAGATCGATACTTTACTCTTTCATCACAGAGGCGACCTGCTGTCTGTGTCAGTGCCCCTCCTGTCACAGCGTGGAGCAGGCACACTTTGCTCCTCCCCCTGTTGTTTTGATGTTGTACTGAGAATTTTTATTTAATCTTTGTGTTGTAGTTTCTGATCACTCTGTTTTCATTTGTCCTCCAGGGATCATTCTGTGCACTTTGTTTGGTTAAGAAGAAAAATCCAGACATGACAATGTTTGGGGGAAAACTGTTTGAACAAAAACTTTATTATGATAATAAAATGTTTTCTATTTACCTATAAACCCAGATTCTGTCCTGGGTTTAACTAATTAATAATCCTAAGGAAAAATCACAAAAACACTTAAAGGTCATGAAAATTCATTCAGATTTAGCATTTGATGATGCAACCACCTTAATTATTAAAAAGTATCGGTATCGCCGATACTGGCCCTGTATTTACTTTAAATTTACTTTGTATTAAATTAAATTAATAATTAAACCTTGCAGTGTCGCACACCACTACTAGCAACCAGTCAACACAGGAACAGGCGGCTGCTGCTCAGAGGCTGGCAGCAAATTTACAGGCTCAGCAAAACACTGTTCTCCGACAAACTACCATCCAAGAGTCGAGCACAAAGACAAGTTATCTGCTGGCATTCAAATGAGCAAAGAGCAGCCTGTCTTGTTACCTTACTGATCTGAGCTCAGGTCGACCTGTTGAAGCATTTGTGTCTCTGATGACGTCGTGTTCCCCACAGAGCGTTCCCTTCAGAGGCGAGCTGGTCAAAGGTCTGAGTGTCGGACGCAGCATCACCGTTAGAGGAGAAACCAAACAGAACGCACAAAGGTACGCAACACCTGCTGCACCTGCACCAACACACCTGCTGCACCAACACACCTGCTGCACCAACGCACCTGCTGCTCCAACACACCTGCTGCACCTGCTACGAATCAAACGTTTGTTTTGTTTGTGACTCTGCACCTTCTTCACTTCCTGTTTCAGTTTCTGTGTGAACCTGCGAGTGTCCAACAGCAGCGACATTGCTCTGCACCTGAACCCTCGTCTGAACAAACAGGTGTTTGTCAGGAACTCCTTCCTGTCTGAGAGCTGGGGCCCCGAAGAGCGGGCGCTGGCCTCCTTCCCCTTCGCCGTGGGACAGTACTTTGAGGTGTCGTCTGAGCTTCTTCTTTATGGCTCTGTGGCGACGGCGGCCTCGTCCTGACTCTGATGTGTTCTCTCTGCAGATGATCATCCTGTGCGACTCACAGCAGTTCAGGGTGGCCGTGAACGGGCTCCACCAGCTGGACTACAAACACCGAGTCCAGGACCTGAGCCGCATCAGCCAGCTGGAGGTGGAGGGAGACGTCAGGCTGCTGGACGTCAGGATGGCCTGACCACGACACGGTGTCATGCTGAGCGCCGCAGATAAGAGGTCCAACGACCTGTTTCTGTCTGAGACTGAAAACTCACTGATGATGTTTCAACAATGATCAAAGTCACATGTTTATTAACAGGAAAACGCCTGGACCAAGTCAAACTGTAAACAGGAAGCAGAGTGCATCATGGGAGTGTTTGTGTGCTCATTTCCTACCAGACCAAATAAATGAAGGTGTCAGTCAGCTCTTCTTCTTCTTCTGCTGCCACAGTTTGCTGTTCCTCAGTGTGAGGTCACATGACAGCGAGACGTGATCAAGTCATTGATCGCAGCACGTTTATTCCACAGATATGATGACTCATCACTTTTCAATGACTTTCATTCAAAAACAAATTCAGGGGTGCGCGTGCACACACACACACACACTACAGACTGTAAACGTCCAGACATTCATATTTACACATGTTCATGCTGTAAGGTTAAAACACAGCTTCTGACAAACACTAAACTGTTGTTTACACGGAGACGTTTCAAACAGTTCATGAAAATCAGACGATCATACAACGCGGAGGAGCGTCGGGGTGAATAAAAATGAAACTGTAGTGTTGTCGAGTTCAAACAGGTTTGTTTAGTAAACAAACTGTACAAGCGTCTGATAAACATCTGTTTACATCTCAAAACAAAACGCAGATAAAACTTTATTTACAGAGACGCTGCTCCGCCCCTAAAACTGGATAAAAGTGATTCTGCAGAGTTCGATCTGAGTCCGCACCACAGGAGCAGCTCCGTCAGTCTGCAGCACCTCCTGGTGGCGTCGCCCTGCGCCCATGGAGACGCGGCACCTCCACCCGGCGTCCTGGCTCCAGCTCCGGCCTCAGAAGTCGGCGTCCAGCCTGAAGGTGTTGTCTGTGGGACCCGACATGACGCCCATCCTCTGGTACTCGCCCACACGCTTCTCAAAGAAGTTGGTCTTTCCCTCCAGAGAGATGTTCTCCATGAAGTCGAAGGGGTTCTCCGCCCGGTAGATCTGCAGGAACACGCCACAGATCAGACGCCAGCCGAGGCGTTTTAATATTCGCTTCTAATCCTACAGCATCAGAAAATGTCAGACTGACGCTGAGCTGAAGATTTAAATTTACTGAAAGGACTCAGTGACAAACAGACTTCCTGCTGATTGATTCGTTCATCAGCTGTTCCTGGATCAGCTGAGCGCGCGTGGGCGTCGTGGTTCCGCGGGGACGTTCTCACCTTAGTGAAGCCGAGCTCCAGCATCAGTCTGTCGGCCACGAACTCGATGTACTGCTTCATGAGCTCACAGTTCATCCCGATCAGCTTCACCGGCAGAGCCTCAGTCAGGAACTCCTGAGCACAGAGAGCACGAGGAGCCGTGAGACCGGCGCCCGCCACAAACAACAAACAACAACAACGACACCTGTGCGCGCTCCCCGTCGGACCCACCTGCTCGATCTCCACGGCGTTCTTGATGATGCTGGTGATGGTTTCCGTGGACGGCTTGTTGAGCAGGTGTTTGAACATCAGACAGGCAAAGTCGCAGTGCAGACCCTGAAACCACAAACACATCACGTCAGCGCCGCCATCGACTACGTGACCACCACCGTCCAACACGTGAGCGCTGACGCCGGGCCGCAGCCTCGGCTTGTCACCTCGTCTCTGCTGATGAGCTCGTTGGAGAAGGTCAGGCCGGGCATCAGGCCTCTCTTCTTCAGCCAGAAGATGGCGGCGAAGGAACCGGAGAAGAAGATTCCCTCCACGGCTGCGAAGGCCACCACTCGCTCTCCTGCGGGAAGCACAGAGTCAGCATCAGCATCAGACAGAAGGACAATAATCAAAGCTGGCGGTGGCGACGCAGCTTCTTACCGTAGTTGGCGTTCTTGTTGCCGATCCAGTTGAGCGCCCAGTCGGCCTTCTTCTTCACACATGGCAGAGTCTCGATGGCGTTGAAGAGGTATTCTCTGAGGGGCGGGAAACACAGCGTCACACACCAGCACAGACCGGCAGGGTCCAGCACAGACCGGCAGCACCGCGGTGGCTCTCACCTCTCCTTGGGTTCCCTGATGTAGGTGTCGATGAGGAGGCTGTACATCTCCGAGTGGATGTTCTCCATGGCGATCTGGAAACCGTAGAAACACCTGGCCTCCGTCACCTGCACTTCCTGGGTGAAGCGCTCCACCTGGTGGTCACATGGAGAAGGAGGAGGAAAGCGATGAGCTCATCTGATCACCGAGTCGCTGCGGCTGAAATAAGCTCAACATTTGTCTGGAAACGCTTTCACGCGTGGGGACGCCACAGGAAGCTAAAGAGCAACGGCTGGCGCTCCTCACCAGGTTCTCGTTGACGATGCCGTCGCTGGCGGCGAAGAAAGCCAGGACGTGGGAGATGAAGTACCTCTCCTCGTCCTTCAGAGAGTCCCAGTGCTGCAGGTCCTTGGACAGATCCACCTGAGGAGACAGGAGCCGTTAACGAGACACAGTTAGCAGCCGCACACTGCGCCCGGTCATGTGAACGGAGCGGGCTGGGTCTGGTCACACTGCGGCGTTTCTCACAGCACAGAGGGAATCAGACGTGACCCGCGTCCATGCCTACCTCCTCTGCGGTCCAGAACGACGCCTCGGCCTTCTTGTACATCTGCCAGATGTCGTGGTACTGGATGGGGAAGATGACGAAGCGGCGAGGGTTTTCCTTCAGCAGCGGCTCCTCCTCCTCGCTGCTGCTCTTCTTCACGGCTTTGGGCTGAAACACACACACACACACGGGTCAACCTGCAGCTCAGACACACACACACACACTTACAGCCTGTGTGACTGATCATGACATTCATGTGCAGATTAAAGCAGGTGAAACTCATTTAAACACGTGTAAACACCAGAAGCACCGTGATCTGAATCTTGTTGATGTCACAGGTTAAAGTCAGTCACGTGAACATTTGCCGCTGCTCGTGTTTACAGGTGTGAAGGTGTCTCAAGCTGTGACGAGGCTGCAGCAGATCAACATCAGCAGCTAGAGGAGCAGCTGATCCGCCATGTTGGCGCCAGAAACCACAGTTCAGGCGCCACATGAGCGCAACAAACTGCGCAAAGCGGCCATCGGCCGCTTTGACACCAACACACACCGTGTGTGTCACCTGGACTGAACAGCTGGAGGCCTCGGCAGGTGCGGACTCACTCACCGCAGCATCGACCAAGAGTTTCCGCGCGGTTTTAGACGCCAAGATGCGGGACGAGTTGAGGCTCGGCGGCTGCAACAGGAAAGACAAAACGTCGTTAGATTAAAAACGCTTCCTGGACTCGATCGATGCGTTTGATCGGCATCGATCAGCCGAGATCCAGATTATATCTGCTCGATCGGACCGAACAGACAGGAAGTAGCCGCCGTGATGCGGACTGAAGCCGCCGGCTGCGGTTCACCAGGACATGAAACAGGAGCGTTAGCCTGAAGCTTCTCGAGTCTCACCGTGTTTTCTTTGTCCAGCGACATGTTGCTCAGCTCGCTGCTCACTGTGTTCGCGGTCCTGACGGAGAGAGGGGAGCGAGCAGAGAGCATCGTGCTTTCCTGGAGTTCACGCGGACAGAGAGGTAAAAAGAGAAGAAACTAAAAAGACGAGAGTTAAAAACAGAAAGAAGGGAAACTAACGAGCAGCGACACAGACGGAGAGCGCAGACTGAAGCGGCTTCTGCCGGCCGCTCGCCTTTTTATTGAAATCTTGGCGCTAGAACGCAGCCGGCCAATGGGAACGCAGCTCGCGGCGGCTCTTTAAACTGACGCTGCGACGGAGCCAATCGGGCTGCGAGCCGCCCTCACATCTGCGGGAAATTCAAAAGGCTTTGTTTGTGCGGGGTTACAAAACTGCCTGAAAGCGACGGTACAAAACTATAAAAACCGGCGTTTACGCAACAAAACGGAACATGACATGAAACACACACGAATCTACATCAACTCAGTTAAACTGCAGCTCTGAACTGTGCAGTAAACACGCAAAATACTGCGGGAACCGCCAAAAGTTAGACTGACTTCCGTATTGTTTATTAACAAAAGCGTCATATTTCGTTTAATTTGCTCAGGCACAAAGACGACACCACGCGTGGTGGTTACACGGTTAATGTCATTTAAACCAGACATCGTTTCCACATATTCCCTTAATCAGACTGAATATGAACCGGCAGCGACTGTTTGTCTCTAGTCTTTAGTTTTACTTCAGCATTGAAACGTTTCTGGCGTCAAACCGTCTGTTTGTGTTTATTCATCAATGTCAAACTTGGTTTATTCCTGAGTCACAGCAACATGAGTCTGTTCATTGTTGAGCTGTTTCCCGCTGCCGCGCTTTCCCCTCGCAATCAAAGACGCGTCACCGCAACGATTTAGCGCCAAAACATTGTTTACATACACATATTGTCACGTCACTGCGTTTATATTTGACTGGTGTATCGTCTGATATGAGAAACAGAGCTGCCAGAAACGGGTTTAGGCCAAAAACCGTCAAACTGTCACAAGGAGGGAACACGTCCGGGTAATTTGCCCGTTAACAGAATAAACACGGGTTTACCAACAGTCATTGTGTTCCTGTTCCGGTGTGACTGTCACGTGGTGTAGCCCACAGCAGTTTATGTTTCAGCCTCTGAATCAAACGTTTCAGCCTCATTTCTCTTCTTTCCTCAGAGGATACTCAGCGCTGTTCCTTCGCTGCGGGACAAACTGACAGAGCAACTGTTTCCTGGTCGCTGCGGCACCGAGCACTCTGATTGGCTGCCCGGGAAGGCGACGACACAGCCTGCGACGCTACGTCACAGTCATAGACGCCACCCAGCGGCGCGGAGGAACCCGGTGCAGAAACATTTGGAGACAAAATCCTGAATTCTTATCGTTTGTAAATGTAAAATATGTAAAATCAGTTTTTGTTTGACTGACTGTGGTCACAACAACACAGATATCATCACAGTACAGCATGCCGTCTCATACTGTTATATGAAAATGACAAGAGTTGTGTTTGTGTGTTTGTCGTGTTGATTCATGATTGAAATCACAAACAGTCTTTCTCATTTAAAAAAGTGTTTTTATTAAATCCACAGTTGTTACCGTCGCAGCTGGAGGCGGAGAAACTACAGCCTCTGAGCCTTTTAAACGTTGTTATCAAACTGATGCAAAGCGGCACAGTGCTGTCAGGCGTCCAATCAGCAGGCGCGTTTCCCAGACAGACTGGATACACGCGTCTGTGCATCATCAGCAAAGAGAGGCGGCAGGACATCCTGTCACACCTGGAGATCACCTCATCAGCTGCACCACAGCTTTAACACTGCCGCACAGCTCTCTGCCTACATTTCCCAGAGTGCAGTGCTCACACGAGTGCTGACTCACCCGTCATAAACAGATCATATCTGGTGTTTTGTGCCTGCAGCTGAAAAGCAGCACGTCAGGACTGTTTTCAGCTTCACTGCAGGAAACACATTAATACAACAAATAAAAACTAAGGCATTGATTTTAATCTGACAGCTGCCACAGGGTTCAGCGCCCGGAGGACAACACTTACTAAGTACATTAAGTTATTTCTATTCATGTTGTCAGTATGCCCAGGTGTATGGGACAACAACAGTAATAATAATAATATAAATATTTAGATAGTGTGACCTGGATGCAGGTAAACTGGAGAATTTCAGGAATGAACCAATTGAAAATAATTAAGTTTTGCTGAAAAATGAGACAAATTCATTACGAGTCACTGAGCTTCATCGCTAACGTGATAATATTCATGTTTAAACCACTGTGATTATGAACTAAGTCTTTTTAATACCTTCATGGTTCACTCACAGAGCAGGTTCATCTGATCAGCGCGATGCTCTGTTTGAAGTTAACAACAAAACCAAACAGGTCTCAGAGCAGCTGCTGGAGGTGACGTCCAGCCGAACATCTGGCAGTGACGCTGCTGAGCTCAGCACTAACTCAGTCCTGCTGCCTCCATCGCCTTCACTCCTCATGAACAGTGAAAACCACCTTGCCTCCGTCAGCGGCTGCAGAGCCTGTGGACGTCCGATTGGCTCTGTGTCGGTCCTGCAGAGCAGGCGGAGGAGCAGGCGGAGCACAGACATGGCTTCAATCCTGCAGGAGACAGGTTCCTGCTCCTCCGTCCGTCAGAGCAGAAACAAGACAAAGAACAAAGATCTGACTTTATTTCATCTGCTCAGTCTCAGCCGCTGTCTGCAGGATCCTGGACGCTGCAGGATCCTGGACGCTGCAGGATCCTGGACGCCGCCGTCACTGTTTGATCTCTTTTAGCTGAAAACCCTGCGGAGCGGATTCACCTGCAGACAGACCGCAGCTGAAAACGTCTCGTTCAGCTGATCTGCTTTCAGTTTGTTTCAGTTTGTGCTGAATCAGCTCCAGAGGGTTTTCAAGACTTCCTGTTTCGTTTGACGTTTGTTTATTTATTGTTTATTTTTGAGAACTGTTTAGATTTTACAGGAGCGGATGTTTTCGTCTCCTCCGTGGCGTTTGAGTCACATGATCCAGTTTCTGACTGGCACTTGGTGAGACGCAGAATAACTGAGGTCTCGTGGTTCAGACGGAGCTCAGCTTGACGAGCCCTCTGACAGAGTCCTCGTGCAGAGCGTCCTGACTGGCGGGGTCGTACAGGGCGGCAGGGGTGGGGACAGGCAGGTGTGGGTGGGGGTGGAGGTGGGTGGGGCAGGGCAAGGCGCCCTGTGGCGTGGTGCACGGCGTCTCCTCCGGGCTGACGAAGTGGTGGTGGTGATGGTGGTGATGGTGCAGGTGGTGGTGACAGTGGGAATCGGTGGCGGTGTCCCTCAGGGTCAGGACGTCTCCCCCGCAGGACGGGAGGGAGGGCTGCGAGGGGGCCAGGTAGGCGCAGGGCCCCCCCAGCGTGGCGGTCTTCCCTGGCAGCGGCGCCAAGACCACGGGGTCGGCGTGGAGCAGGGGCGTGGCTGCAGCCTGCAGGACGAACTTGGTGCTCTGGATGCACTGATCCTGATCACACTGAGGAGAGACACTGTGATTGGTCCATGGCAGGAGACGCTGAGTCATGTGACCATTAAAGAGCTCATCTGAACAAATCATCTGTGCTCCAGATGTTTGATGATGTCATATGACTCACAGGGCTAATGTAGCTAAAGAGCTACGTGCTAACATGCTGATCAGCTAGCAACAGGCTAATGCTAATCTGTCTTTAATGTCTGAGCTTCTCTGTATTCTTCCATTTACACTTTGTCACTATTTGTTATTGTTGCTGAGCAGGGAAGTGAAAACAGACACGGTGATGTCATCGTCCTCCTACCATGTGACTGCGGATCTGAGTGGAGGCGTAGTTGCTGCCGGCGGTCCCGTTGCACTGGGAGACGGTCTGCGGCGTGCCGGACTGGATCAGACCTCTCCTGTCAATCAAACTGTGACACAGACGCAGAGAGAAGTCACGTCTCAGCTCAGACATCACCCGCCAACCACTGCTGCAGTTACCCAGCTGATTATGTTTTAATGAGCGAATCAAACCCTCAGTCTGTCTGACGTCAGCTCGCACCTGTCCAGGTAAACAGGTCACACAGTTGACGATAACTGGCTGCGTGTGTGTGAGATAAACGGATCGTTCGACAGGCCGAGCGCTTTGTGTTGCAGCCTCAGTTAAATAGCGAGCGGGACGTGGCGTCCTGCTGAGAGTGACGGCGTTTCAACGTCATCAGGCTTCACCACTCAGGTCCCACTCGACCTAAAAAGAAGCCTTTTCGTGTGTGTGTGTGTGTGTGTGTGTGTGTGTGTGCGCATGTGTGCAGATGGATCTCACCACCTGTCCTGTACACTCGGGGGTGTCAGGAGGTGGAAACATGTTAATAAGCTGTAAAACACTGGGACACACACACACACACACACACACACACAGCAGATGGTGGTGGTGTAACAGACTGTGATGAATCAGGATCCATATGTTCGGCCCCGGAAAGATGTCGCCCTCATCTCTCATCATCGTCCTCCTCTGCTGATGCATGCTCTTATTTTGAAAATCCACATCTGCCCAGTCACCACAGAGCTGCTGCCAACCTGCCAGCCTCAGTCCATCAGTCAATCAATCAATCAATCAATCAATCACCAGCCTGGACACAGCTGACAGGAGGCAGATCAGCGACACACATGGACTGAACACAACAGTTCAAATCACCATCACTGCATTAGTGTTGTCAATATATACACCAGGTGGCCATAAGTCTGTGGACGGTCAGAATAGGCTGTTAAAAGCTCAGGTGTCCATATACTTTTGGCATGCAGCGCAGCATTAAAGGGATTTTTTTTAAAGCGCAGCTGTTGTTGCTCTGACGCCGCTTTGATTTGTTTGTTTGTTTGTTTGTGTTGTGTGTCTCAGACAGACTGAGGCAGCAGAGCACCAGCTCCTGTTCTTTAGGCTGAAACTATTTTTGTGTGTGTGTGGTGAGCGTCGCTGAGGCAAAGCAGCGACAGCATCATTGATTTAGCATTTGCATTCATACTGACATTTAGACTGAAGTGTGTGTCTTAACGTTCTGAATCTGATCTGAGCAGCTGGCGTGAAACTGTGAATCAGCTGCTCTGAGAACAGCGGCTCTGCACATGCATCATGTGTTTCCTCCTGCGCTGAGCAAGGCAGCTTCTCCTCCGATGAACCTGCAGCGATGCATTCGCAGGCACTTCCATTGTTTCCTCTGACTCACTGTTGCAGCACGGCGAGTCGGCGGCGAGGGAACAGAGTTTGATTACATCAGGTTGATGATCAGGTTGGTCTCAGCTGAAAACGCCCTTGTTAAAGAGGGCAGACGAAGGCGAAGAGGGAGGAGGAAACGAGGAAACGAGGAAGGTTACAGGTGATTAAAGAGAGCAGACTGATCAAATGTTATTAAAACATGAACTGAAACAAAAACATAACGTTTCTGAGACTGAAACCACAGCAGCTGAGAAAACTGAGTTTAGACCTGGGTCTAGAGTTAATCTGGGGTTTACTTCAGAGTCTAGACCTGGATTTTGCTCAGACTTAAGTGCTCAGTCTGTTTCTGGGTTTAGTTCAGACTTTAGTCCTGGGTTTAGTTTAGTTTTTAGTTCTAGGTTTAAGTCAGGGTTTAGTCCTGAGTGTAGTCCTGGGTTTAGTCCTGGGTTGTTACTGACCTGGGAGGCAGGGGTCCACACAGAGCAGCGCAGCAGTTGGTCAGGATGTTTCCATAGCTGTAGGGGTTGTAGTTATCTTTCCCTCGCTTGGTGGACCAGGACCCTTTAATCTGGACCAGAACCAGATAGGACCAAAGACACAAACACAGACAAGAGTGTTGATTCAGTTCATCAGAGTCTGTGAAGACCAGATCGGACAGAGATGCTGTCTCCTGAGGCCCTGTAGGGGGCTTCCTGGACCAGGTCCTGGGACCAGTTTGGGGGTTTTGTATACTCACATCCTCGTTGGTGGTCTGGTTGGAGCTGATCAGGTACGTGTGGAACCCAGACAGACCAACAATGGACCAGACGGAGAAGAAACACACCACCACCTCCAGGACGGTGCAGAGCAGAGTCAAGGACTAGACTGAGTCCAGAGTTTAAACGAAGGATTAACTTTATTGTTGTTGTTTGTTTGTTTGAGTTTCAGCTAAAGTGGAAACAAAGAGGAAACAGCAGAAGAAGCTGGTGACAGGGGCACAGCGTGACCTTGGCAATGCATCATGGGACATATTGACGTGTGGCTGGTGACTGCGTCCAAGTCATTGATTTATCAGCAACACACGATATGAACCTCCAGTGGGGGGGCGGGGCAGCGTACGGGGGGTAATCAGTGCCTCGGGGTGTGAGTCGCCACACAAGCTACAGGAAAACAAGCGTGAGTGGAAACTATGGATTATTTATGAGAACGAGTCTCCTGATGGAAGGATGAAGGGCAAAGGTTTGGGGTTTCACTCTCTTCCACCAAACTCCCTTCAAAAAATCAGTAATTTAAGTTTCTCAGAACAGCAGCAGCAGAAGGTCCAAAGCTGCTTTGGTTTGTTAGTTTGTTTGTGTTATTGTGTGACTTTGGTTCATCTGAATGAATCCTTCACAACTCTGAAGTCACACAATAACAAACAAACTGACTGACTGAGGCGTCGGTAGAGCAGCAGCTTCTGTGTTGAGACAAGTTAAAATGACTGTTTTTGTCAATGTCAATGGAGTCTGGTGTTTAAATCCATTGTGCTGCCGATCACACGGCAGAGCGCCAGCTGCTGACCTCCGCTGCCGGTAACACACTGATTATGGATGAAACACTCATACAAAAACCCTGATTTATTGATTTAAAGTCACGTGACTTTGTCCATGGGGAAGGATATCTGGCCGGGCTGTCTTTGAGCGCGCTCAGGAAGCCCGTCTGGTTCGATCCTGCAGAGAGAAGGAAGTGTTTAATATGCAAAAAACACCCGAAAACAAGACAAACAATAATAAATATGATCTCAGGATTCATCTGTCATGATAATCTGACTGGTGACAGATCAGAGAGAGTCTGCAGAGACTGTGGGCTGACAGAGGGACATCAGCAGGTCTGAGATCAGGAGGACCATGAACGTCACGGTGGATTTCCTGGTAAACTGGTCATGATGAAGTCATCAGTGTCCCATCATGGGCCGCAGCCGCTGTAGGTGCTAAAACTCCCCCAACCATCGAAAACAGCAGGAACAAGGCTCCAGTCATGAGCCGAGGCCATCGGCGCTGTCACAGATCTCTAAATTTACATCTGGATCAAAGTCGCGATGCTCTGCTGCTGCTTTTTATAGCCACAACGCTAAAAACAGACAACAGGCAGCGCAGTGTCGCGAGGACACGGGTTCGTCTCAGACAGTCTGCTGCTTGTTGCCGTGGATGTGAAGCAGCCCCAGGCTCCAGTTTGTGGACTGGTTGGACCTGCAGGGAAACAACATCAGCAGCCGCGACGCACAGAATTAGGTCAATGACGCACGACGAGGAGGAACCAGGCGGGCGGCGTTCGACCCAGAGATCGGTTTGAAACAGGCAGTGGGTTGGATCGACCTGCAGACAGATCTAACCGGTGCTGACTGGTGTCGAACGGTGGCTGATTTCCATCCTGAATAACGTGCAGCAGGAGCGCGGAGTGTTGATTCCAGCCTCTGGCAGACGAGGTTTGATAAAACTGGATGGTGACGTGCGGCTGACGAGCTAACGAGCTAACAAGCTAACGAGGTTAAAACCTCGTTTGTTTTTAATTTAATTTGTGGGACAGTTTTCAGTTTTAAAAGCTGAGCCTGATGGGAAAAACACCTGATGTCCTTGTCGGCGGAGAGGGAGGGGCTTAGCTGCTGTTAGCATGAAGGTTAATGAGGGATTGTTCAAATGGTTGTGATATCACCGCTTCCTGATTGGTCAGCAGCTCAAAAGACAACAGAAAGTGAAACTCTGGAGGGACATCAGGTCGTACTTCAGATGTAATAACCGATTAGCTTCAGACAGCAGCTAACGTTCTGCTAATCTGTCGTCTTTGCGGCTGCGGATCGATCAGGAAGCAGGAAAGTGTTTTGACGAGCTGCAACATGAAACGTTTGAGGTTTCACCCTGACGCCGGGGAAAATGGCCGCCGTTGTTTTAGCACAAAGTTACAGACGCATCCTGTTAATCACATGGTTTTAATGAGAGGATGTGTTTGTGATAACACGGCATTACTCAGTAATATACTCAGATTACTGAATACAGAGTAAACGCAGCAATCAGGTCTGTCGTATGTGAAGAGTCTGAACCAGCAGAGTTGAAGCTGCAGGACGTTCGATTGACGCAGGAAACAGAAAACAGAGTGCAGCCTCAGCCTCGCTCTGACAGCCTGTCAATCACACGGGCGGGTGGTGGGGGGCGGGGCCGCAAGGGGGTCGATCTCTGGTCCATTACACAGATGAGAAGCTGCTGCAGAGCTTCAGCACAGAGAGGCGGTCGTGTTCATGTCGGCTGGCGCTGACACAGGAAGTCGTCCTGCAGGTTTGGTGGTCAGCCTCGTTTGTCCTGATGCTTCGCCGCTCACGCGTGCTTCTGTTCGTTTGTCCGTACGTTGAGACGCAGAGTCAGAGAAACGGGTATAAATCAATCTGTCAATCAAACAGAGCTGATTGATTGTTGGAGCTTTATCCCAAAACTATAAATAACTTGTTTACGTCCACTGGCCCGTTCAGTCCAATCTGTATGATCAGTCTAATGTAGTTAGAGTATGTAGAGTATTCAGAGTAAAGTAGTGTCTGCAGTCACATGTAATCAGAGTATTCAGAGTACTTTACACTCAGTTACACTCCAGTGTGGGGTTGAGGTGCTTTAATAGAGTCAGTGACTCACAGCAGTGTGTGGAGGTGTTGGCCGCTGTTCACTCACTGAGGATGACGTGTGTGATGACGAAGGCGAAGATGAAGATGGTGAGGAAGGACAGCGACAGGATGAACAGGTAGAAGAAGCGGTAGTTCCTCCGACCGACGCAGTTCCCCACCCAGGGACAGTGATGGTCGAATCGCTCTGACGGAGACATCAACAGCGTTTAGTAGGAAGCTCAGGCAGTTCATCATGTTCACTGAGGGATTCAGCCATTACATGTTAAAGCACATATTGTGTCATATTATTGGTTATTATTATTATTTGAGGTGGACATTTAATGTTTCCTGAGACAGTGAGAACTTTATAAACAGTTCTTCGTGAACTGGTCTTGGTTCTGTCTGAGCTCAGACTCCACATGATGATTGGTTCATTTAGTTTTTGCATAAACATTAAAGTGAAGCCTGCAGCGCTCAGGGGGAACACTGCAGAGACTGACCGACGCAGTTGTCGCACAGGCTGCAGTGCGACGTGCGCGGAGGTCTGAAGATCTTGCAGGTGAAACAGTATTTCAGTTTGACCGTCTGCCCGTTGATCAGAACCTCCCTGGTGCGCGGCGGCGGTCTGGAGCAGCCGGACGAGTCTGAAAACACACGACATGAATTGAAAGACAAGCAGGCAGCTGAAACGTTTGCATCAGCGGTGGCTCTGTTCACTTCTACGCAGATGATACTCGACTGTAGGTCTGAAAGCAGAAGAATCATCAGGGTCGATCTCCAGGAAGTGAGTCCAGATTAAAACTGAAGGACATGATTCAGCCTCTGGACTGTGGAACCGTCTCTGCTGGTTTTATTGTTTTGTGACTTCTTGTTTTGAAAGGAACAAAACAGTAAAATACCTCAGTGCTAACTGACTTCCTCCTGACAAGCTAGCACAATAACTGTAACACAGCACTATAAATGTAGCATCATAGTGTTAGCATGCTAAGATGTGCACATCTCAACAAGCTTGTAAATTGTACAAGTTAGCATGCAAAGAGGTAAATACTAACAAGGCCATTATAAATACAACATGCTAAGCTAATGTTAGCTCAAAGCAGAGCTGATACGACTTGAGAAAATGAATGCGCGCGCCTGACAATAACTGAGGTTTCACAGTCTGCAAAGAGAATGTGTAATGTTATGTGTGTGCTAACATGCTAACATTAGCATTCAGCTAAAAGCAAAGCTAAACTTGAGACTGATGAAAGTCAAAATGCCCTAAATCTGCCACCGTACACAGATCAAACCCTTTGACCAGATATGACCTTTTCTACGGTGCCCCTCGCAAGACAAACTTAATTTATTTTATATCATGAGACGCCGGCGAAGCTGCAGAGTTTCAGTTGTCTCAGTGCTGCGAGATCATTTTCACCCACCAGGATCTGAACAATCCACAGCCCTGCAGACGCTCCCTGCTCTACCAGATAAACCGCAATCTGTACATTTCACGCTGCTCCTCAGCTGACAGGATTTACAGCTGCAAAGCCTTCTGGGAAGAAAGGCGATGTTCATCTGCGTGAGTGTGGAGCTGCACCACAAATCTCACAACAGACGGCAACAAGAAGAAGCATGCAGAAGATGTTTGTTGCTGCTGTCAGAGTGGAACACATCTGAATATACACATCTGGTCCAGTGGTTCCTAACCTATGTGATCAGTGTCGACGACAGAGACGCTGTCTCTGTGTTTAAAATCTACCATAGATGAAGAATTTCATCTGTTTATATTATTTTAATTCCAATTCAGCTGTGAATTTTTACTTATAGAGGATTGTAAATATGCAGCTCTGACAGTTACAGAGTAAAAATGACAAAAACAGATAAAGACCACAGACTGTAAACAAAGATGGCCGACACCTGCACCGCCCCCGGTGCCTGGCTGCAGTACAACTCATAAGCCCCGCCCCCTGGTGTCTGGCTGCAGTACAGCTCATAAGCCCCGCCCCCTCCATGTCAGCAGATGGTTCCTGTCATCTCAGCTCGTTCTCATCACGCTGATGTTTGTTCAGCTGATCATTTCTCTGATCAGTGTGGTTTTAATCAGTTATTGATGCAGTGAAAGGGGGCGTGGCTTCATGGTTGACAACTAAAGTGGGCGGGGCCTCGATAGACACCTCACCCTTGGTCAGTACTTCACGCACTCTGACTGATATTTTAACTTTCAAACAGGAAGTGGAGACGTGGCGGCCATCTTTGTTTGCAGTGTGTGGTCTGTGTGGTCTGGAAGCTGAAGGCGTCACACAGACGCTTTAAATGTACCGAATCTGTAAACGCGTGAAATCGCGTCAGAAGCTTTAAGTTGTTTAACGTTCGTGTGACTTTGAGTCTGTTCGTCAGACAGGAAGTGACGTCAAGTTGTGCATCACACAAAACGATCCTGAGCAAACAAACCAGAGTAAACACTAACTGTCCTGTCCACACACACACACACACACACACACACACGGTGAGCCCAGTGTGTTTAACATCCAGCTCCTGATGCCAGACTGATGCTGTATCCACAGCCAGAAGAAATAAACAAACAAACAAACAAACAAACAAGAAAAAAATAATAAGAGGGTCTGAAAATAGACAAGAGAGCTGCGACGGTGACGAACAGCTTCTGTGGAAACAGCTGATTGGCTGAGACGCTTTTCTGACGGAGCGGAGAAGAGATGACATGTGACTGAACACACACACACACACACACACACACACAGAGTCTGGCTGGAGGAGGTGGAGAGCGACTTCCTGTAATGACTCAGAATCGTTACTGACATTATTGCAGAGTTACAGTTTTTACTTAAAGCTGTACTTTAAACACATGAAGCTGTGTTTCCATGGTTACCAAGCTGCCTCTCCAGGTCGGCGGCCTCATCCGGCGTGGCTCGGGGCAGAACGCCGGGGTCGGTGAAACTCGCCCTGAACAGCATCCCCATGACAAAGACGAAGAGGACGCCGCCGACGGCCGGGATGGCGGGGGTCAGGTTGGACGCCAGGAAGGGGCAGCTGCACACAGAGACAGGTGGACAGGTGAGGGCAGCAGCCAATCACAGCAGCTCTCTGGTGTTCTCAGGAAACCTTCAAACACCTTTTAAAAAAGGTCAACTCTCGGGTTCACGTCTCCATCCTGCTGTTACCGTAGTGACACAGGCTGCAGGAGACAGTTACCGTGGAGACGGGAAACACCGGAGCTGTGGGAGTGGAGGCGTGTCTCCGGCCTCAAGGCGTCTGATCACAGAAACATCTCTGACGTCTTTAAATGTGTCGTGTGTTCAGTTTGCTGGGATTGGTCTGTTTGTTGTTTCTAAGCTCAGAGTTCACATGGAGCTGCATTGTTTTGTTGTTTTGCTGCAGACAGGTCGTTGCCGTGGCGTCGCTGTGGCGTTGCCGTGGCGTCGCTGTGGCCTTACAATCTTCTGATTTTGCATCAGACCGTGGACAGTTGCCACCTTCAGTCGCACGTCTCGTCTCTGCGTTGGAACTTTAAAGGATTTGAAATGTCTTCTGTCTTGGCGTGTTCGCTGCACAGTCACATGACCACACCTGCCTTTACATCCACATGCTCAGTCACCACTCACCATTAAAGTGATGAAATCATCAATAATCAGCATCAGATCAGAGGAACATTGATTATTCTTCGACTTTAAATATTTGCTGATGATTCTTTTTGACATTTACTGAAAAAATATCTAAAAAATTAATAAATAAACAAATAAAGCTCATCAACATCAAAGACATATAGTCAAAAAAACACAAAGCGGAAGTGTGTGTGTGTGTGTGTGTGTGTGTGTGTGTGTGTGTGTGTGTGTGTGTGCGCGCGCGCCTGTGTGTGCTCGTTTCGCTGCATCTGTGGGGTCCGACAACTTTGTGGGGACCAAAGTCCCAAAAGACAGAGAGAGAGAGAGAGAGTGTGTGTGTGTGTGTGTGTGTGTGTGTCCACTCACTCGAAGGTGAAGAAGAGGCCGCTCGTGAGCAGGATGAGGACCAGGGTCAGGTAGAAGACCCCGGTCTGTCGCGCCATCATGATCCTCCCGCCACAGTAGAACCGGTTCCGTCCCGGGAACACCTGCCACTTCCTGCGCGGGCTGCGGCTCCGGTGTCCGGGGCAGGGCGGCTCCGGCGCCTCGGCTGGGGCCCCGCACGAGCCGCCGCTGCTGCTGCGGGTGCAGATCTGGTTGTACTGGCCCGGCTGCTGCTGCTGGTCCAGAGTCGCATGCTGGATCTGAGACATGTGTGCTCACAGGTGAGCGGGCAGGTGAACAGACGGAAACACTCGGGACGAACCGAGCTGTGCGCGCGCTGCTGGGGCGTCCGCTCAGCCTCCTGAACGGATCCTCGGGTCCGGGTTTTCCGTCAGGGGCCGAGACAAAAACCAAACCGACATTTTCATCAAGAATCTTCCGGTTTAATATTTCGCAATGTTTCGTAAACAAACACCAACTCGTGGTCAGACGCCCGCGCGCGGGTCCAAAATCCAGAAAACACCCCGGCTCGTGCCCCTGCAGCGTCCCCCTCACATCATCCGGTGTTTATATCCCGGTAACGACTCTAGGCGGAGCGGGTCGGAAGCGGGTCCGGATGCGGGTCCGCGGCGGCTCCGGTGGTTCAGCGCGTCCGTCTAGGTGAGGAAGAGGAGGAGGACGTGAGCAGCATCCCGATCCTCCGCAGAGCTGCTGGAGCTCCCAGACCCACAGATCCTCCACTGACAGGAGGAGCCACTCTGCCGGAAACACGACACCTCGGTGTCACGTGACCAGGAGTAAAAACTTTTACTGGCGATCTCTTTGAGTGGAACAGCGTGGAACAGTGAGGAACAGCGTGGAACAGTGCGGGACAGTGTGGAACAGCGTGTTTCTATTGATTTTTTTATTTTCATGTATGAAGCAATAATGTAGAAAACAGCACAGTTTGATTGAACTGATCATTGGCTTTAACAGTGATTCAGCTGATGTCTCATGATCGACATGAGTCCATGAGTCCACTACATCTATACGTTGCTATAGTTACGCGATATTTAACAGGGTGAAATTACAAAATACGAGACGGGCAATCAGATCTAATTACAATCTCGAATAGTTTTAAGGAGAGTGAGACCTCCTCGTTTCTGTCACCGGAGAGGAACAATTCTGGAATAATAGACGATCGGGGTTCCGTCTCTGAGACTTCCCGCCGCCTCCGAAAGAAATCTAAAATATATTTGACTTTAAATCGTAAATAAATCATATTGATTTTTTTACACAGAATAACAAAATAAATTCAAGTTCAAGTTTTTAGGTCTAAAGTCTCAATGGTTATGAGTTAATGTTTGATAAAAACACGGCGGTGTAATTCACCCGTTAGCTTGTTTCTACCCGGTCCCTTTACGCGGACGGACGGAAGCAACATGACAGCGGCGAGTGAAAACACAGCTGCTAATGTGACAGAAAGCGATGAAGAGGCTAAACTGCAGATGTTAAAGGGTAAGTTAGCCGTTAGCATGTTAGCACGCAGCTCATGTCAACGGTTCCTGTTCGTGAACTTCGCTGTTTGTTGTGTTTTTCCCTCGGAGGTCACAACAATGTCGATCTGCCCGCTCCCGTCTCCGCTTTCACACCGAACTCCCGTTAAAAAACAGCCATTTTTACACAAAGCACCAGGTGAATTAAGAAATATGGCTGCTGCTCAGTTTGTAGTTTCCTCCTGCAGCGGGACGTTATTTTTCCAGACATACCTTCAGAGCGTGAAGCCAAACTCCGCTTAAAATATTCTGAATTTAATGTTTCAGTGGTTATAAAGCATTTCACATACGATGGGGATTATAATCGACTGCTGTTTATGACACAATAGATTGATCTGCTCAATTCGGCTGAATGTTAACCATCAGAAAGTCTGTTGCTGTCGCTCTTTACTCATTCAAACAGTGATGCTGAAGGCCTGGCACCTGGTGTCTAATTCAAATGTGAGACTGTTGTAAATCAAAATCTGCAAATCAGTGTTTTTGTTCCTGAGCTGTTGCACTGAAAATACTGTCGTCAAGTACCTGAGTAAATGTACTCAGTTACATCCAGACTCCAGATTCATTCTCTGTTCAGAACCACATCAGGAAAACTGCTGTTTTCATCAGCAGCCAGTTTCCCTTGGACTGAGTCACCTGACTTCCTGTGTGCAGGTGTGGCCTTCCTGACCACGGTGGCGTCTGCAGGGATGATCGCAGGATTTGGCTCCACGTTGGCGTTGGCCAAGAAAAGAAGCCCTGAATGGTTTAACAAGGTAAACGTCTCCTTCCTGTGTTTACACTCCGACGTTGAACTCCACAGATGATGATGGATGACTCTGCATCAAAGACAATAACTGAACCAGAAAAAGACAAATCAGGATTCTTTATTAAATTCTTTGACTTTCATTCAGACTCAGACACAGATAAAGTCTTTTTACTATTCAACTCAAATGCTACAGTGCTAATGCTAACTGGAAGTTGGACGAGGCCTTAAAACGTTGTATCTGTGGTTTTCTCCCACGCTGTCGGCCGCACACGGGACGTCCTGGAGGGGCGGCGAGCCGAGCTGCTGCTAACGTTTGCTCAGCTTGTTTCTCTGATAACTTCAGATCCAGACGTCCGACGACTGAAATCCTTCATCTGCTTCAGATACAGAGTTAAAAACAAGCAGCGGCTGAAAAGAGGAGCACAGAAATGTGTCTTACAGCTGATCCAGAGTCAGTTTATCAAGCTGCTGCTGACACACAGAAATGTGTCTTACAGCTGATCCAGAGTCAGTTTATCAAGCTGCTGACACACAGAAATGTGTTTTACAGCTGATCCAGAGTCAGTTTATCAAGCTGCTGACACACAAACACAACACTGACACATGACCAGAGAGGAGATGGTTTGCAGAGTTTAAACTGTGTGTGTGAGAGAAGCTAACGATGCTAAGCTGCTAACAGCAGGTTGCTGTCATGTGACGTCGGCGTGTGATCCAGTTTGTCTCTGATTCCTAATCAGATTTGGTTTCCTGCGGCGGCTCAAACCGTCTGATGTCTCGCCACATTCCTGCCGAGGTCGAGCCGAAAATAGCCGTCAGAGAAACTTTGCATGAAACTTTCAGCGTTTCGCCGCCGGCGCCCGTCAACTGCAGCGTGACGCGCCAACAGACTCGTCTTTGTTGTCTGCGTTCCATGCCTTGACCCCGAAGGGCCGAGAGAAGATTTGATTAGGCCGCAGCTCAGTTTGAATGAAACTGTGTGAGCAGATGTGGCCAAAAGTCTGTGGACACTAAAAACAAGTTTCACTTTAAATTAAAGGTTTTATTTATTTTCCGAATGATTCAGTCACTGAAGCTGCTCAGTGAGAACAGGAAGAGTGAAGTGAAATACTCGAGTACATGTACTCAGTTACTCTCCATCACTGCAGAGGTCGCAGACTGGGCCGTCTGTCAGTCATGTGACCTTTGACCTTCAGAAAACCTTCCTGTCGTCTCACGTCAGTTCCTCACGTCACAGTCTGAACATCACACAGAGCCTTAATCATCGGAGCAAACAGCGAATCAAACATGTGGCCAAAAGTATGTGGACGCCCTGTGAGCTCTGATTGGATTGTTTCAGTATTTTGACTTTTATGATTCGTTATGTTGTAATTAGAATCACATTACCTGATCACATCAGCTGATGTGATCAGCATCGGTGTATTTTCTGGTTTATGGAGCAGCTGTTTCAGTGTGTGTCTCTGGTTCCTCTGCAGGGCGTGTTGGGGACGGCGACAGCCCCGGAGGGCGGAGCCTCTCTGGCGCTCAGAGCTCTGGGGTGGGGGTCTCTGTACGCCTGCTGCGGGGTCGGTCTGCTCAGTTTCGCTGTGTGGAAAGTCCTGGACGTCCACAGCGTGAGTTCCTGCCGAACCCTGATTAGACACGTGAAGAAGAAGCCTCGTTAGCTCGTGAGCAGCAGCAGGAAGCTGCGTCAGTCTCGTGTTTCCTGCTGACGCTCTTCTTCGTCTGTTTCAGCTGTCAGAGTTCAGACACAAGATGCAGTCCTTCTTCCCAACCATCCCAAAGTCCTCGGGGCCTGCAGCCGGATCTGAGCCTCTGGACTGGGACTCTGTCTTCAGGTCAAAGTAACTGGAGCATCAGTGGAGACCAGTTTGTTCTGGTCTGGACTGCAGCGGTGTGTGTCAGTGAAGTGTGCGTCTGTGAAGTGCCAGTGAAGTGTGTGTCGGTTAAGTGTGCATCTGAAGTGTGTCGCAGGGAAGCGGCTTCACGCTCTGATCAGCGTGAAAGAGGAAGAACTCGACAGGAAACAGTTTTCCCGTCCAGAGACATCTCAGAGGGACTGATGTGACCCTGAAAACGCGGAGCCATGAAAGTCGGCTGCACTTGTTTCACTCTCCCGGACACCCTGCAGGCGGGCGGTGACTCATTTCAGCAGCTTCAGCTGGAGCAAGATTCTGCTGTTAGCATGCTAGCACCTGAAGCTAGCACAACATTCTTTCTAGTTTAGATATAAACATGTTGGCAGCACTGTTAGCTTATAGCATGCTAACGTTAGCCGTTCTACTACTTTTTATGCATCAACAGTAAAATATCAAAGTTCTCTCTTTGCAGAAGCGGCTGATTGCAGATCAGCTCTGAGCTTCATGTTGAGCACTTTAACGCTGTCATTCAATAAAGTTTTGTTCATGCTGAATCAGTGATGAGCCTCCATCATTATCTGTACCTGTGAAGTTGCTACAGGACGCAGATAAAGTCCTCTGGTGAGGAATCGAGTGCCTGTTACTCTATGCGTCTGGTTTCATCATCTACGTTTACAAATCAGCTGATTTGTGAGCTGAAGGGACAAAAAGGCTTCTGGGAAATGAACGAAACAGGTCGACTCAGGCGAACAGGAAGTGAAGCACAGGAAGTGTTTTTCATCTGAACGCTGGTAGTCGGCGTTTCCAGAAAACATCTCTTCAGCGAAGTCAACACTTAAAAACATGCTCACATGCTAACAGCTGGTAGCTTCAACAGTGAACATAACTAATTGAGAGAAAAAGTTAGCATGTTTCTGTGTCTTTAATTTGAATGTTAGCATGAGGTGGACTAAATTGGTTACCTGTTTATATATATCAGACAATACTAATGCTAGCCTTTAGCATGTTGCTAACATGTAGACTGTGTATGCCCCAATTAGCGTTCATCATTAACTTTAGCGCTCAAAGCTAAGCTAAGTCTGAGCTCAGCCTGCTAATGTCCGGTCTGCCTCAAACTGGATGCTAATGTTAGCATGTTAGCATTACAACCCTGTGCTACAGCTGAGCTGAACCCACAACATGTCCTACACAGGCCACCGTACAGAGGAAAAGCAAAGGGCAGATAAATAAAGATGAAGCTGTTTTGAACTTTTTACTGTTAAATCTGAACATTTTCTGTTGTTTGTTTCTGTTGTTGTTTGTTTCTGTTGTTGTTTGCTGATGAAACAAGCTGGCTGAGTGCTGCTGGAACTGAAGACACGGGACTCGTTGTGGATGTAGAGACTCTTTGTTTTCTCTTTTTACATTTGTTATAACTGTTTTTTTGAAGCTGTGTCATGACGAGTACAGTCCCCGCCCCCCACCCCGCCCAGACCTCCTGTATATACAGTCTCTGAAATCAAACACACCCTCCCAGATCAAACGCTTCTCCGCCCGTCGGGAAGAGACGCCGAAGGTTCAGGTGAGTCGAGATTACAAACAATGAGAAGTCGCCACCGGTCGAGTGAACATCGTCTTATTTACAGCAGGATGGCGACGGGCAGGAAATCTGGATTCGATTGGTGGAGGAAACATACAAAGTTCTTATAAAACAGGAAGTGACGTCTGATACTGATGTGGTTCGGCAAAATACTGATGGTCAAACTGCAGATGGTCAAATCATTCACATTAAACTCAAACTAACGTATTGCACCGAAACAAAGAACGTGACTGAACACCAGCGTTTCCTCTGTGACCACGCAGAGGCCCATCTACAACATTTAAATTAATCTGGCCCCGCCCACAACGCTAACTAAGCCCCGCCCCCAGAGAACAGAAAGAAACGACCACATCACAAGAGCCAGAACCCGAGCGCTGTCCACCGTCACACTTTGGTTAAAACGGAACAAAACAACAAAACGACCAAAGAATAAAAAATTAAAAATACAAGTATTAAATATTTTTGTATTAAAATTACTTAAAAATCCCAAATAAACACTTTGCGATGGAGCCGAGGAGCTTTATATATTCTCTATATATTCATCTGTAAAAACCTTTGTGTTCTGTCTTTAAATAAAAATAGAATAGGAGCCGTTCATCACACGGCAGCACGGCGCGGCGTGTTTGTGTCATGAGCGGCCGATTTTAAACAGTACTTCACACATGATGGCCGCCACCGCCGGGTTGAGGGCGGCCGACAACGAGATGTCCAGCAGCCGGCTCTCATACAGAACGAACTCCGTCCGGTTCTCCTCCACCCGCGCCATGGCCAACAACGCCTTGGCGGCACGGCACATCATGTTGACGCTGGGCGGCTCCGGTGGCGCGGCGTGCAGCACGCTGTGCGAGCTCTGCTGGTACTGAGCCATGGCCACGCTGTCCTCCAGGAAGCCGATCAGAGTTCCCACGCTGCCCTTCTGCAGGGCCACGGTGCGCGCCGCTGTGGGGTCACCCTGCGCCAGGTTGGACAGGACGGCCACCGCCATCTCCCGACACACCTGGCTCTTCCTCTCGCCCACCAGGCGCACCAGCGTGGCGTAGAGCTTCTGCTGGCGGCCGAAGGGCGGTGTGGCGAGCAGGAGGTCCACGTTGCAGTCCTGGATGCTCAGCTTGCACAGACACTCCAGCACGAGTCTCTGCGGCGTGAGCGAGGAGAAGCCTCCTGCCGAGGAGAACGGGTCCTGCGCCTCAGCGGATGGACACACCATCCAGTGCAGCAGCCCATCCAGGATGGGCAGGCAGATGCTCTCGGGGTACAGCGACAGGTCCAGCTGGCCCGCCATGTTGGCCAGCGTCACCAGCGTGTTCTCCCTGAGCGCCGCCAGGCAGTCCCACCACCACTCATCCCGGCTGCAGGCCAGACCCTGCTCCTCCTCCCGCTGGTAGCTGGGCGCCATCCGTTTCCTGCGCGGGTGGTGGTGGTGCAGCAGCACCAGCCGGCCCAGAATCAGCACCAGGCCCGGGTGCCGCGACATATCAGCGTCGTTGCCGGGGACGAAGGAGAGGCCGCGCACGATGTTGGAGATGCAGATGCAGCGTTTGGCCAGAGAGTCCTGCCAGGACTCGGCTGTGGACAGCGGTGCTTCGTCCCAGCAGCGAGGCTCGTCCTCCAGGGGGCTGATGGGACTCTGAGCAGGTGACCCCCGACCTCCGACCGCCGACAGGGAGCCTGCGGAGGAGAGACGGGTGATTATCACCACAGACAGGACAGACATCAGGCTCAGAGTCAAACCACGATGAAGCAGCTCCACCTGGTGGACACACACACACACACACACACACACACACACACAGACAAACACACACACAGACACAGACACACACACACAGACACACGCACACACACACACACACACAGACACACACACACACAGACACACACAGACACACGCACACACCTCTTACAGAAACATTATAACAGACTGATCCATTAACACTTGTTTATCAGCTGTGATCAAAATGAGCTGTTGACCTTTATTTTGAAACAGACAGGACGCTGGCTGCACTTCCTGTCTCGATTGGCTGAATTCCACTGAACTGAAGCCGACATGACCCACAGTGCACCTGGGTGGCTGACAGCTGGATGCTAAGCTAGCAGCAGCTCCACCAGGTTCTCCACCTCACCTTCTTGCGTCTCCTCCCCGGCTGGCAGGTTCCTCTCCAGCTCCTCCTGTGTGTCACCTCCTCCCCCTCTCTCCTGACTCCTCCCGTCGTCTCCTCCCCCTCTCTGTGCTCGGCTGTTTGGGGGGACGGCGTCTCCCGTCTGGATGTGGGCGGTCGAGTCTCCTCCTCCCGCCTTCCAGTGCAGGAGGCCGCTGATGAAGCCGTTGGGTCGGCTGAGCTCGGCCCATTGCCGCTCCACCTCCTCCCACTCCTCCCCCACCTCCTCCACTTTGATTGGCAGCCTGTCGTACTTGCTGGCCTGCAGGGGGCGGGGCTCTTCCTGCTCCTGGTGCTCCTCCTTCACCTGCACCTCCTCTCTGACGGCAGGTTCCCTGTCTTTCACCTCCTCTTCAGCGTCAATGGCGGGCGCAGCTGCACGTGGCGGCGACGTTGCCTCCATCTCCTCCGCTGATCTCCTCTGTATCCTCAGCTCCTCCTCTGACTGGCCGTCAGATTCGGAGGCAGCGGCCGGTGCCTCCTTCAGCACCTCCTGCTCCTCGGGGGGTCCCAGCAGGGTCCTCTGGCCCTCGGCTCCCACCTCGTACTCCTCCAGGATGTCGAAGATCTGGATGAGGCAGCGGCGGTAATACTCCACGATGAGCTCCAGGAACCCCGGGAGCTGCAGGAGCACAGGAGGAGGTCAGCTGATCGCTCCTTACAGGAAGTAACATTCATTTCATTTTGCACAACCTTCCTGCTCGGATATTTCAAATTAAAAGCCTCCTGCTGGAGAGAAACCAACCAATCACAGCTCGTGTTGCCTGCTCTGTGTGTGTGTGTGTGTGTCTGACCTGTGTGAGGCTGAACGAGCCCACAGTGCTGTCGTCGTACAGCAGGATGTTGATGGTGTCCAGAGCCCAGGTGCTCTCTGCTAATAGGCCAGACTTCAGTGACATCATCACCCGCCACGCCTCCGGGGTTCCTGATTGGACGAGCGTCTGAGTTACAGAACTCACTGCAGAGTGTGTGTGTGTGTGTGTGTGTGTGTGTATGTGTGTGTGCACCTCACCGATGTCCTTGGCTGTGAGCCGGCGCCGTGGCTTCAGTTTGGGGGGCGTGGCCTCCACAGAGCTGGGGGGGAAGCTGACCTCTCTGTGGATGAGGTGGAGGCTCTGAGCGGGCGTGGGGGGGGGGGGCACCGGGGTGTCCCGGCTTCTTCATCGAGGGCAGGTAGGGGGGGGCGCTGTTGGGGGACAGGGAGCCCCCCAGTGGCCGAGGGAAAGAGGAGGGGCTGTGAGAGCGGGTCACATGGTTGGGGATGCTGGGGGTGGCCTGGAAGGAGGAGGGGCTGTCGGGAGGCAGGGGGGGGCATGGAGGGGAGGGGGAGGAGGAAGAGGAGTGGGCCGGCACGGCGGCTGGCGCTGCCCTGGGTGACTGGGGGGCCACTGGGTGTCCTGGGGGGTCCGGCCCTCCTGGTCCTCCCCACGGGCCATGCCGGGGTAGGGGGGCCCCTGGCCCTGCCGGCTGTACGGGTAGCTCATGTCTGTCCTGGGGTGCCGCATGTTGCCTGCACTTCTCACACTCGTACCGGATGAATGGGCCAGGCCCGGAGCCTCCATCATGCTGGCAAAGGCGGGGGGTCCTGCCGTCCCGCATGTAATGGATACGGGTATTACTGCCCGCACTGCCGGCGCCAGTCTATATTCTCCGCCACAGAGGGGCTTCTAATATGTCGGGCTGCTACCGGACTGTTAACGTCATTGTGACGTCAAGAGGAGGATACAGACCTCATCGATCGCCAGCCCTGCGGAGGAGTTTATCAAGGTGCCATCCCAACAGCCAATCACAATTCTTTTCTTACCTAGCAACAAGTCAAACTAAGCTCCCGATTGGACGCAGATTTCAAATTTAAATCCCTTGGCGATGAAACATAAATAAATAAAGAAACATGGGTCACCTGCTGCCGCGGCACAGGGGCTGATGGGAAGTGTAGGCCATGCTGTGGAGGATACTGCTGCCCGTATCCGTCGTGCCCGTGCCTGAGGAACACAGCTGCTTTACAACCAACACACACACACTCAACGTTGAGCTCTGACACACACTCGGCGTCGGCCCTCACCTCTGCTGCGGGAACCTGTTGGGGGTACACGCTGCCTCAGCTTCCTAGATTCTGACCATGCTGTTCTCCTGACTGGGCCACATGCCTCCATCGCCCCATCACACGGGCTCATAGCAACCACAGCAGACACCAGGAAGTTTGATATTTCTGCTCATTTTAATACCCTGCTGAATTAAACACGTATGGTCGGTCTGACTCATTGCATTCCCTGGCCAGAAATGTGGGCCAGGGTACTTGGGGGTTCAGCCCATCCTGCTAGGGGCCCAGAGGGCGCGCTCACAAGGCACGTGGTCCTGCATGGCACCGCTGGCATCTGAGCAGGGACCAGTTCGCTGGGCCCCGGCTCGCGGAGGAAGATGATGTTAATGGCTTACGTAACGAGAGTGAAACCAGCTGGAGAAACAGACTGGTCCGACCAGCAGGGGGTGACTCCCCACCTTCCCGGTCCGAACTTCGGGTCTTTGTTGGCCTCGTACTGCATCCTCATTGTGGCGTCTGTCGGGCCTCCCCTGTTGTAGGCCGCCACGTATCCCGGCCTCTTGTTGAAGGCAGGGTCGCGCCGTTTCGGAGAACGGTCCGGACGCCACCCCCCGCGTTCGAGAGACGGCCGATGTTAAGAGAGCTGACAACTGGATCGGAACCAGGCTTACAGGCCAGGTGTGACCAGGTGAGTCTCCTACCTGTTCCCGGACTGGGGGGCCCATCTGGCTGTGTGTGGGGTGGAGGCGGGGCCTAGCTTCAGGTCTCTGGGGCCTCGGTCAGAGCTGCTGAAGGAATTGAGGCGTTGGGGGCCCCTGCAGGGAGCTCCCGGAAGGCTGCAGAGACACAGAGTAACCTGTTGAGAACGAGGATCACAGGGACGTCACGTGACGTCATGTGACATCACGCCGCAGGAAGCCAGACACACAAGGTTGTTTCAGGGAACAAATGCTGCATTAGCACGCTTGATCAGAGAGAGGCATCGTGGGAATTAGGTCAGACTGAGGTCACTGATGTTTACAGTCACACACACACACACACACTCTGGTCTGATTATGTAACAGGCTGTGTGTGTGTGTGTGTGTGTGTGTGTGTGTGTGTGTGTGTGTGTGTGTTGGATCACATCCACACAAAGAGTTGCAACCTGTGATGTAACTGTCAGCAGGAAGTGATGCTGTCAGCCAAAGGACAGTGACACCAACAAAGAACACACACACACACACACACAGTGCGTGAGTCTCTGCAGGACCACTCTGTCTGTGGGATGAGTTCAGGAGCCCAGGAGCTCTCACCTGGGGACGGCGGCTGGATCTTGGCCTGGAGCGACGGAGGCTTCTTGGCGTCTCCGGCGGGTCCCAGGGCCTCGGGTGGAGGCTCCTCTCCCCGCCTCCACCTTGCACTCGTAGGCGAACAGGTACTGGATGTACTGCTTCTTCAGAGAGCTGGCCGAGCTGCTGGACGTCCCCACGTTCAGCTGGGACGACAGCTCCCGCCACTTCTTGTTCTTATTGACCTGCAGACAGGGACAGGGGACGGGATGGGACGGAACGGGGACAGACCTAAGCACTAATTCACCTGGATCCTGCAGAACAAGAAGGCCCCTGATCCTTACCATGGCCAGGCCTCCGATCTCCCTGACAGCCAGGTACAGCCTGCACAGGTCCAGGGGCTTCTTTCCCACGGCGGGCAGGTGGGGGACGGGTGTGCCCCGCTCCTCCATGAAGGACAGGTAGCGCCCACCCACAGCCGCCTCTCAGGCTCAGAGCCCATCTCGTACAGCCGGGTGATCTTCTCGCTGGTCATGGAGGCCACGCCGGGCTTCTGGACAGACACCGAGACAAGGAGACCAGGTCAGCCTCTAGTGCACAGAGCAGGGGAGTGCACAACAACAAACAAACAAACACACAGACAGACAGACGTAAATCAGCTGTGTTGGCACAGTGACTGTGTACCAGCCAGAACCCGACCGCAGCCGGTCGGCCGGCCTCTTGCTCGTCTGGACCTCAGGCTGTGACAGATGTTGAGCAGGTTTGTTTGTTTGTTTGTTTGTTTGTGTTGATCAGCTGAGAATGAAACCGTCTCATTCAGGAATAACGATGGTCAGGACTGTGTCTGAATGACTCTGGCTCCATGTGGCTGCAGCGCTACACAACAGACACACACAGACACACAACACCTCGCCCACATGATGACATCACTTCCTGGTCCACTCAAACAGATCTAATCACAGCTGCGGCTGTTGGACTGACCAGCGGCGAGCCGTCACACGCTCTGAGTGTGCGAATGCTGGACAAGGTCAGACACAGACTGCCGGCTGGTTCAAAGATGGCCGACGACACAGACACGACCCACAGAGCGAGACTGTCTCATTGAAGCAGCGGCTGGTTGGTGTCAAACCGGTTTGAACCGATCTGAACTGGTCTGAACTGATCTGAACCGGTCTGCTTCATGTCCCAGGTGAAACCACCTCTGTGGCGCTGGGAGACAGGTGACATCAGCTGCAGGTGAGGCTCAGGTGTGAGGTTAGCAGTTAGCATAGCTGCCGCCAATAAGATGTTTTCTCTGTGATGCTCTGATTGCTCGGAGTCAGACACCTGGTTCATCCAATCACCTGCCAACCTGGACTTCTCTAACGCATCAATGATTAAACGAGCAGGAACACAATCGTTAACGTGTTGCGGTCACGGCATCGCGGGTTCAGACCCGACGACGACTTTCTTCTTCTCTGCATTTTGGTTTTAAGCTGCTGAACAGGAAACCACGTGGTGTTCATCGGACGGTCATGACAGTGGAAGCTGCGGCGCTGATGCTGAAACATTTTGCCTGTTTGAATCTTTTTGATGAGAAAGTCTCCGAACAAACACTTCAGATGGAAAGAAGCAGCTTTTAACGTTCATGTCACATCAGAATCAGACGCCGCACGCCGTCCCGTGAAAACCTTCCATCAGACTTTGGACTTCGGCAGTGACGGATTAACGCTGAGCTCGCTGGTTCAGGAGGAAGCCTGATGACTCTGACTCTGGAGGCAGAAGGTTTTCACGCGTCAGCGGCAGGGAAGTGCAGCCAGTGATGTCACATCACACAGCAACACACAGCAACACAGCAACACACAGCAACACACAGAGAAGAGTGCGCTTGATTTGCACTCCCTTACAGGGGCTGCAGGACGCCTTGGGCCAGGCAGGGCTGCTAATGCTATCACTGTCCTCCCCGTGACAGGAGGACAGACTAGCTGAGCTGGGGGACATGGGGGAGGGGATGGGGGGCTTGGACACACACTGAGAGCCGTAGCTGTCCTGTGATGTACAAAAACACACACACACACACACACACACACACACACACACACACACACACACACACACACACCAGAGCCAGGTGGTGAGGGGACGTCCGGGCGGCCGACAGCAGGTTTAATAATGAGAACACACACATGGACAGAGAGATGGAGGTCAAGAGATTTTAGCCAAGAAGCAGCTAGCAGATGTTAGCATTAGCAGCTAGCAGGTCAATGTGACATCACGCAGCAGACAGGAAACAGACGCCTAACTCGTCTTCCTCGATCAAGGCTTCGTTTCCAGGGCGACATTAGCTCGTTACTGTAACATTAAACAAATCCAATGTAATCAGATTACATTCAGAGTAAATATAACGACACTAGCTGTTTCTCTGATATTGTTTCAGTCAGAGGCCGCATTCACTGCTTTAACTTCCCATTCCACCTTAAACTGGACAGTTAAGGGCGACGGAGCGTGATGTCAGAGCGAGGTCGCTGTCATTCTGCAGAGACATCGAGTCACCGGGAAAACGGCTGAGCTCACATCTACTCTGAAGCTGTGAGCAAACCGCTGCGGCGCCGAACACAAAGCGGCGTCGGAGCTGTAACTCCTCAATGAACCAGCAGCCGCTTCTCATCAGGAGGAGCCGAGTCAGTTAGCGCGAGACTTCCAGTCGCCTCGCATAACCCCGACCGCCACGTCGCCATCCTGCACTGACCCCCGATCAAGGCCGCCTCTCGCGGCGGGATAATGAGCAGAGGCGAGTCAGGAGATGGCAGCGAGGAGGAGAGGTCGCAGCCTTCGACGCTCCAGCTGCTGAGGGAAGCGAACACGTGGGAGAAGAAAAGAGCAGAAGAAGAAAACGGCAGACAGACGAGCGGCGCAGGAACCTGGACGGTTATTTTAGGTTTCTCTGACTCCAAAGAGCCAAAACTCCAGAGGTGCTATGAAGGATGTACGATGCTGCCGAACCAACTGATCATCACAGACGAAAGGAAACAGAAAACAACAACAACAACAACAACAACAAAACAGCCAGGATCATTTTCTTTGAGTCTCTGCAGCAGGCGTTTTATTTTGAAAATCTATGCTGCTGCATCTGACTTCCTGCCTGACTCATCTGTTCCCTGCAGTTCGCTGTAACACTCAGAAAGAAACCAGGTGTGTTAAACTTCCTGATTTCTGTCAGATGGGCAAACTACCCACAATGCAATGTGTCTCCATGCCGCCAGTCCACCTGACCTGAGAATCGTCTTGATGAACCAAAAGCAGCTAAAGTCTGCGGCGTCCGCTCCAGGTCAGAGGACGGACCGCAGGAAGTTCTACAGAGCCTATTTGCAGGGGGGCAGGGAGGTGGTCCGCCATGACGGGAGCTACGCTAACGCTCAGCGCTGCCGCACAAAGACCCGCGCCCCACGTACATCGGTCAAAGCGTGCTGGCAGAGCATTACGGCCGCTATGATTAGTCAACTAAGCCGAAAGACACACCTTGGGTTTGGGAGGTTCGGCCTCTTTGCTGAGCTCGACCCTCTGCTTGGCATCTGGATGAGGCCCCACCCCCTCTGCTGACATCATCACGGGCCCTGACGGGGGAAACATGAGGTCGTTTACAAAACAAACATTATTCCACAAACACTCCAAATCCCAACATGCAGCAGGATCGATGGTCCCACCTGAGGAGGAGGTGCTGTAGGGGGGGCCCTGCGGCGTCATCCTCCCAGAGTTGCTGCCCGGCTGATGGCCGTAGGGAACACCAGGACCTCCAGGACCCATTCCTCCCATCGGTGCCATGCCCAGGTAGCTGCTCTGCCTGGACGCCACAGAGGGAAGAGCAGTTTAATTACAGTAACGAGATGCGATCAAGCTGCAGAGCCCACGCCTCACGCGGCGCCGGTCTCTTGGAGTCGTGCGGTTAGTGGAGGCAAAGAGCAAAGAGCAGCTCGGCCTGTCTCAGCTGCACCAATCAGATCACACGTTCCATGATCAGCTGATCTCTGGTCAGTCACATGACACAGCTTGGTGCAGCCAGACACTGCGGACAGAGGCGCCGACAGGAAACAGAAACCTAATCAAACACAAGTTAAAGGTATCTGAGCTCATGCTGAAGCTGAAGGAGTCAGAGCGACGTCGTCTGTGACAGGAAGCGAGCAAACGTTAGCTGCCGGACCGCCACCACAGCTCGGACAAGGCCCACGCTAAAAGTTTCCAGTTAGCTGCGGCGCTAGTTTGACACATCGTTACATGCAGGCAACGTCATGGACGCGGACACATCGCCAGCCCGGCAGCCGTCACACGACAGGAAGTGGTCACGTTAGTGGAAACATCCCATAACCTATGAGCGTGCAGCATAGCCTGACGCACACACACGCAGAGGTGACACCTCAGATATAAAGCGTTTCTGTATCAGGCTCTGGTGCCAAACCTACCCATAATGCTCAGGGGGGCTCTGCTCAGCGGGCGGGGTCTGAGCGTGGGCTCCTGCTGGGGGTGGTGTGAGGGGGGTGAGGATGGTTGTGAGGAGGAGGATGAGAGGGGTGAGGGGTGGGAGAGTGGGCGGGTCGACCCCCGGGCCAGGACTGGCTGTGGTAGGCTGGGGAGTGAGCGAACGGCGGCCTGGAGGACGGAGGACGGGGAGAAGCAGAGACGCTGAGCTGCAGCGAGATGTTTGAACCTACAGCTGCAGATAATCTGCTCAAAACAACAACACGGACCTGACGGCTCCACAAACATGTTCAAAACCATCCTGGAGAACCTGGAGTGGTTTGGTTCCAGACTCACCTGGCCTGGCCGGCCGTGGCAGAGGATGCATTGGCACTTGGACCGGCGTTGGGTCCGGCGTTGGGGCCGACCTCGGGCAGTTTGCGGCTGGCAAGTAGGGGCCCTGAGGCCCCATGCCCTGCCCGCGACTGCGGTATGCTGCAGGGGCGATGGCGCCTCAAGTGGCACGCCGCCTCGGTCTCGTGTGGTCTGGGCCCCGACCTGCCGGGGTGGAGGGGCCCTGACCGTGCATGGGACTGCTGGCGTTCAAACCCAGACTGTTGGCTAAACCGGGACCCGGGGCGGGGCCGCTGTAGTTGGCACTGGGGGCCCCGCCGTAGTGGGGGGGGCGAGGGTAGTTACCTGCAGAGGGGGGGGGGGGGGGTGAAATAAGCAAAACCTGCTTTAATGTTGACTTTAACAGCGTCACCTGGTCACTGGCAAGTATCTGGGGGCCAGACTACTTGATGTAGCTCTGCTGGTGGAGCCGAGGTGTGCTGGCCCCCCGGCGCCGAAAGTGGGGGGACAGCGGATGAGCGATTGTTGGGGCCAAACTGAGCAGTACCTCTGTCCTGAGTCATGGCCGACTGCAAGGGGTGAGGACCCACGTCAGATCCAGGACCGGAGACCTGAGGGACCAGCTGGGAGCCTGCGGGGGAGACACACGGTTAATACGACCGCCCGTCCGCAGCAGCTCAACTACATGACAGGAAGTATATCATTGCTCTACCTGGACCACTGGTGGTCGGAGATGGTCCGGATCGCGACCGGCCGCTGACCCAATGGGGGATGGCGTAGGGAGGAGGGCCCAGGCGAGCCGGGCGGGGGAGCCGAGTGGAGACGCGGGGGAGACGGAGAGCGGCCGGGGTCCCTGGCACGCTTTGGGCGCTGCCGCCGAGCCCGACGCTTCTGAACTTCATCATGCTCGCCGTGGGCAGGTCATCTACGGAACCGACAGATCCGGAACATAGACGACGCTTTAACTGCGCTGAACATCAGCACGTGATGTCATCAAGCTCACGGGACGACGGAGACAGAGAACGCCGCCCTGCTCTCACTGTTCACTTCCATGCTTTTAATCAGTGAAATCAAAAAACAAACTGATCGGTTCGTTTCCCACAATGTTATTTATCGTCATGGCGACTGTGATGAACTAATGCACCTCTGCAAACACAGGTGGAAGGAAGGAAGGAAGGGAGAGAAAGGAGACAAGGAAGGAGAGGAGGAAGGAAGAAAGGAGAGGAGGAGGACAGAGAAACAAGGAGGTGAACAGGAGGAGGAGAGGACACACAGGGAAGGAGGGAAGGAAAGGAGGAAAGGAAAGAGGAAAGAAGCACTGCGCTGAAATCTCCCATCTGCCCCTGGGCCTCACGCCAGCCAATCACAGTGCAGCGAACCACCCTCCCTCCCTCCGTCCGCCCCTTGCCAACAGTTCAGCCAATCAGCTGCTGCGCTGCATCGCTCTCACACTCTCTCACACACACACACACACACACACACACTCCTGGTGTGTGCTCTAATTATAAAGAGAGAGAGTGTTTAAGGCCTCGCTCGACGCTTCTCTCCTTCACCTCCTCGTCCGTTTCCTCTCCTCCTCCCTCTTTCTTCCTTCATTCACCTCCTCGTTTCTCTCCTTACCTCCTCCCTGCCTCCTCTTGCTCCTCCCCCTCCCCAACGTCTCACTTCCATGAATCCTGTTTCTCCTCTCCTCCTCCTCTCTTTACTCTCCGTCCCCTCCTGCCCTCCCTTCTCCTCCTCTTTCCATCTTATCTCCCATCCTTCCTTTCCCTTCCTTATATTTACTCCTCCTTTCCTTCTCCTCCATCCTCTCCTCCTTTTCACTCTTCTTTCCTCCTCTTCTTGAACAAACTGTCTAATCTAAATTAACGATGAAGCAGTAAAAACTGGCGACAGATCACATGACTGACTCTGAACCAACCTATTTGTCCGCAGGTTTGTGTTTTAATCCGCTAAGTCTTTGTTGAGACTTGAAATGAGGCCGAAAGAGAAAATGAAATGTTTTTGGTTTTTCATGTGTGGATTCAGATTCTGTGGATTCAGGTCAAATCTGAGAAAAACCATATTTTAGTTTTTCCTTCAATTGACTCGTTAAAGCGTCTGCGAGGCGTTCGGGTGCTGCTGATTTCTGCTGGTTTTTTCTTTTTTTATTCTCATCCTGCAAACGAGCCGCCTCTCCGCCTGTCGCCATGGCAACTGCAGCACCCCTGACTTCAAAAGGAGGCTCCAAAGAGACAGAGAGGAGGAGGACGGGAGCAGGCGAACACCGAGAAGAGAGGAAACGAGGGAAAGAAGAGGAGGAAGGAGGAAGGAGGAAGGAGGAGCCGCGACAGCTGATGGAAAATGAATTAATAAACCAATTTGGTTGATTTATCAGCACGCTGCATCTTCTCTAACATCTGACCAAATCTGGCTCCAGGCTCAGATTTGCTTCTCTAGACTCGCTGAAACAGCTGAAATCTGAAAGTCTGTTTTGACTGGAGTCATTGCGGAGGTGTGTCTCTGTGAAGTCACAGCGTGCAGGCGCTCAGAGCTGCGTGATCCCCGCAGCGAGGCCTGAAGCACGCCTGAATCACAACCCCTGAGCCTGACGACGTACAGACAGGAACAGGAAGTTAGTCTTCCACAGACTCAGGACGCCGCTGCTCCTCAAACTCTTCTCAGGCTGTTGCTGTGCAGCGCCGGGATCACCGGCAGGCCTCCGATGGCTTCCTGTTGGCTCAGACTCATCTCACGTGGTTTGGTTTCCCAGGAGTCATTGCAGCGGACTGGCCCCGCCCCCCGTACGCCTCCTGCGTCACCTCTCCTGAATCAACACAGACACAAAGGTCAGGCTGAGAAGCAGATGATTGGCCTGGACGTCTGTTCAGTAGGTCACGCTACTGAACCAGCCGATGAAGACAGTGTGGCACGCCTGAAAGCTCCAGAACACAGTGAGTTAATTAAAGCAGCAGCAGAGCGTCTGAGAGGTTGACTGGGTCAGAGGGCGGGAAAACCAGCTGTCCAATCAGAGAGGAGCAATGAGTCCGTCTCAGTGAACTCCAGACGCTGCTGCAGCAACATCATCTCGTCTCTGACTCGTTGGCTCCTGTCACATCTCTCAGGGTTAAATATGTAACAAACGAGTGTCACAGTGACTCAGCAGGTGAGGGCAGCATCTACCTGTTGTGGCAGTGGGCGGGCTGCATGTACGGCGGCTGGCTCGGGGCAGCGTATGCCGGGCATAGGGCGGGCTGAAGTACGGCGCCGACCCGCTGACAGTAACCGCCCCATTTCTGTTGCTGCTGCTGCTGTTGCTGCCCGGTGATTGAAAGCATACCTTATGACAGGAAACAACGTGTGTGAGGGGACATGTGACACACTGGACTGGGTGACTGAACAAACAATGAGTCATGGACTCAGACACCAGAGGTGTGTGTGCAGCAATGAGGAGGAAGGAGTCACCTCCTTTCACCATGGCTCCCATGGTGCATTTCACCAGCAAGCGTCCAATCACAGAACAGAACAGAACAGCATTCAGACCTGCGGCTAGCTGAGGATCATGGGTATTGTAGGATGCGGATGTGGTCCTGAAAGCAACGAGCATCATCTGACCTCTGACCTGCTCCCTGCTCTGGTCTGATCACATGATCATCAGCTTGTCCCAACATTTGCAACATGCTAACAGTATGCTGAATGCTAACAGCATGCTGAATGCTAACATAATGATTCTAACAATAACAAAGGTAACAAGTTCAGCAGCTATAGCGCAGCATCTTAGTTTAGCACCAGCATGCTAACATTAGCCAATCAGCAGTAGAGTCACACACAGGTTGAGCTGATTAACATCTCTCAGGTAAACTGGAACCGGTCGGTCATATCGGCCGTCTGCGGCCACAATGATACTCACCTTAATAGTACCACCCAACACAGGTGCACACGGACCAGCTGATGAACCCAGGCGTTAATTTTCCTCTGTTCGGCCGAGTAAAAAATCCCACAAGATGGGCTGAAAACGCAACTCGCTGTAATCGAGAGGAGTTCCAGGCGTGAGCTGCACACAGAAATGTGTCTTACAGCTGATCCAGAGTCAGTTTATCAAGCTGCTCACATATTTATCGAGGTCTCTGTCATTTCAGTTCAGATCAGGTGTGGCGCTCGTCTTTGACCCCCCCCCCGCTGTGACAGGAAGCTGCAGGAGGCGTCCTGCCCCGCTGCCACCTCCAGGACGACCTCAAACACCATCAGCACCGTTTCACTGAGCAGGACACATCCACCTGCACACGTCAGGTGTCACGTTCAGGGCAGTGAAAGCATGAAACAGCTTTAATATATTTAATTATGAAGCTAAGATATGTTTTTCATTATCCCCCTGCAATATTATATTAAGGCTTACAACTTCTGAAGGATGTGTAAGAAGACTTTATGTAATTAGAGAGGATTTATTCAAGGCGAGCGCTGTGCAGATACGGATCTCTGAACCCTAATTCAACATGGATGGTAATACTGGCACTTTAATGTTATTACTAGAGGCTTTAACGTCCAATAAGGGGCAAGTCTTCCCGCTTTCATTTGCTTTATCTGAGCAGACGGTGACATCTGCAGATAATGAACTTTAATTTCTGTCACAGCCGGGAAAAAAAACTTTATCACTGAACTTATTTTAAATATTTTATTTTCAACACAAACTTTCAAATTATTCCAGAGGAGCTCATCAGCTGTTATCTCCGTCCAACACCAACACTTTTTTCATTGTGGGAGCGTAATGTGGCGAGAAGAGTCGGCCGCGGTGCTGCTCCGCGGAGCTCACAGGGATGAAACGTATCAAAGCAGCACGTATATCAGCTTAGAAGCTGCTGGAAGCTGGCGGAGAGACAACGGCGAGCTTTAATCTCTATAATACACTCGGTTACATCATGCACTACACCGCTGCTGCTGCTGCTGCTGCTGCTGCAGCGGCGGTGGGAACCTTCAACCTCCTCCTCAACTCAGCTGGGGCAAACAACGTCCGTTTGACCCCCAGGAACCCTCTGCCCCCCCTTGGTGTTTAAGTTCAGCTGTGTTTCAGCGACAGTTTGAGGGTTGTACTTCAGTGGGGGGGGGGGGCATAAAGACATTACTGTAAACATCCCCACACAGAGATGTAACATAAGGCTGATGCTGCAGTACGTTACCTGTAAGGTGCGTCTTACTGACTGGATCATACATGCATCACACCTTGAAACACATGGTGACATTTGTACATAGAGCAAAAATACCTATATAATGAATTTACATATGATTATTATACATTTCAGCCACACACACACACATGCAACTTGAACATATATGCACATATTTTGTTTGCCTATGTACAAACTACATGCCTATCTTTTATATTTATATATACACATATATTTTATATATGGATAACACTGGGGAGCCCAGTTTTTGTTGAGTTAGGTCTGACAGCTGTCTTTAACTCATTTTTGGGTGCAGAATCCAAAACTGATCTCAGTTTTTCTCTATCACGTCAAGTTTTTGAACTATAGGATCCCCGTTTTCTTAAAACATATGAAAAATACTGTACTTAACAGATATGTGCTTGTTTTATAAAAATGTTCAAATATTGACATACAATGAAATATGAAAGAAACAGGCATGACTGCAATGTTTAACAGTATTATGTTTTTACAAAGGATATGGCTACTGTAATTATAATTGTGTGCAAGTAGTTAAGGTAAAAATGTACGTTTATAGCTCTTTCTGGAGTGTTCAACTTGAGGACTATCGCGTTTGATGCTCCAACAACAGTCAGCCATCATATGTACACTACTACTACTACTACTACTACAGCTAATCAGTGGAATTTTGCTTATCTGGAGGGTAAGCTGTGGAGAAAAAACCTGACGTGCTAGAAAAAAACTGACTGCAGTTTTGGAATCAGCATGACAGTTTTAGTTTTCATCAGCATAAAAATCTGACTCAGCAGAACATTGTTTTCAAATTGTTCCCCAGTGTTATAGAAATACAGCAGCTAGAATGTGAACTAGGTGAGTTTCCAACAGCTGACGGAGTTGAAGCCACTGTCGACCTGAGCACAAAGGTTTAATGTTTACTCCAACAAGTTCTTCAGTCACAGCTCAAACACACTTTTACTTTAGAGAGTTTTGAAAGGAACAGACTGATCTCAGGTGTTTCAAGCTTTCTTTCTTTGTTGTAAGACACATTTCTGTGTGTCAGCAGCTTGATAAACTGACTCTGGATCAGCTGTAAGACACATTTCTGTGCTCCTCTTTTCAGCCGCTGCTTGTTTTTAACTCTGTATCTGAAGCAGATGAAGGATTTCAGTCGTCGGACGTCTGGATCTGAAGTTATCAGAGAAACAAGCTGAGCAAACGTTAGCAGCAGCTCGGCTCGCCGCCCCTCCAGGACGTCCCGTGTGCGGCCGACAGCGTGGGAGAAACAGTGGTTTTTAAGGTGGAACTGCTTTATTCAGTGTTTCTCTGGGTTTGAATCAGCGGCTCTGTTTGTTTTGGAGAGGAGGAGACCTCTGTGGAGAATTCAGCTCCCAGTAAAAACCTCCTGAACCATCAACACTGAAGGAATCCCAGCTGACAGGAAGACAACAACTCCCAGCATCCCACGCTGCTGCAGCAGTGACAACATGAGAAGAACTGATTATATTTCAGTCGTAGCTGCACAAGAAAGAGACGCTGATGAAGTTTAACATCAGCCAACAACCTGAACACACTACGGCGATTTGCTGAAAACAATAAACAAAAATAAATAAATAAAACACAACTGAGACTAAACTCTGATGTCAACAACAACAGAAGCAGCACTCAGACACAACGCGAGCGATTCAAAGCCTGTGAGGCCACTTTGACCTGAGTCAACAGTCACGCCTGGGTACGCTTTAATATTCACACACACACACTTGGTGTGTGACACACTGACATAATAGCAGGTGAGTGAAGTGACTAAGTGAAAACAGATGTTTCGCTGCTGCTCAGACGGCTGCGGCTAAAAATAGGAACCAGTTATGGATTTTTACAGTGAAAACACGACGCAGGTGTTTGATCCCGGCTTTCCGTCTTTTCTTGGGATGACACGTTTCCGTCGTATCAGTCAGCTGAGGAAACAAAAACACAAACACGCCGGCGAGCAGCTGTGCTGAGGACACCCAGCTGGAAAACACCTGATCAATAACCCAGGTGTGAACAGACGCTGAGTGCAGCTCAGGGAAAACACAGCTTAACAACTGATCGCACATCAGCCACTGCACTGAGAACCCAGAAGTTCTGTCCAACTGTTGATTTCAGATGTTTGCATCACTATGAGAAACTGTGTAGAAATTCAGCGTATGATATTAAAACGAGGAAAGCAGAACTCGTCACAGTGGGTACAGCTCTGGATCATCACACTGACGTTTAAAGGAAAGATTTCATTCTCTCTGGCATGTTTCAGTTCGCTGACACAATGAAAATACTTATAACTCACTTCTTTACTCGTGGTGCGTTCAGTGACACAGCGTGCAATGCACATACTGCTCTAATGAGGTGGAGTGGAAACTTTGATTCAGACAGTTTGGACTCATCTGCAGAGCTGTGTTTGTGTGTTTTTACATGTGCAGTGTGACGCTGCATGGTGATGAACACTGTGTCGTGAAGCTGAGGAGCCTCGATGCAGAGCTGCGTTCATTCAGAGTGACCTCAGCAGAGCGTCTCAGCCTGGAGGCTGGCGCCTTGTGTCTCCTGCTCCTCTGTGAACTTCACAGCATGTCTCTGACTTCCATCAGAGCAAAAGTCCCGGTTTCAACCGTCGCCCTGACACTTTTCACCCTAACTCACTGATGTCTGGTGCCCCGGGCGGGGGCACCCAGCAGGCCGGGCAGCTGTGGGGGCAGCTGTGGGAGCATGAGGAAGACTCCGCTCCAGTGTTGTGCTGGTGGTGATGGGCACATGGCTAATCTGCATGTCTGAAGGTCAGGGCTCCTGTGTGGTGAAGGGGCCACAACGGGCTCCCTGCCAACTTAAGCTGAGGCCAGATCACAGGCTGGAAGATGAAACACACACACACACACAGCTGAAGACACTTCCATGCACGGTGTATCAGCGTGACACACACTGGGCAACAAAAAGCCGTGGACTCAACAACCAGTGACTCCTCACATGACTTCAGCTCATTAGCATGTGTGAAGCAATTAGCTCATGTCAGCCGTCAGAAACCGTCCTGTCACCACTTCCACGGGTTCTTATCTCACTGTACGACAGCTAAATGCAGTCAGACTCTGTGTGTGTGTGTGTGTGTGTGTGTGTGTGTGTGTGTGTGAGCGGGCGGGCTGCCTTCACACTCACACACACACACACACACACACACACAGCCTCCTCAGGCCTGCACGGCTCGGCTAACAGCAGCTACTATGCTAAGTTAGCTTAGCGTAGCGAGCTAAACACGGAGTCACCTTGGACACAGAATCGAAACACTGACTTTACTGACTGCTGTGAGCTCGTGCGGCCGTTAATAAACGTTGCATAATCAACTGGTTAATTGAAGGCGAACTTTTATTGATGTTATTGTCAAAATGTTCCAATTTATGTGCCCGGTTGTAGAAATGACGTGTATCTGCAGTACAAATGAAAAAATACACCTAGCTCAGCGGCTAACTGACGCTATCTGTTTGGGTTAGCATAGCGGCTAACTGGGTGATAGCAGGTTAGCTGTGATATAATGCTCGCCTGTCATTAGTCAGCCGCGTTTATCAGCAAATAACAGCGCTGAACCGTAGTTTAATGACGGGTTAATCACCTGGGACCTGCCGCTGCCCTTCCCGTTGCTCCCCGGGCTCATGGCGGGGTGATTTCTTTGTTGTCCTCCCCAGCCGTGAGTAGCCGAGCCGTACATGTCTTTAGCCAGCCCCACGCTCGGCTGCGGTTGTGCGGAGGGATTATTATAATCTGGATATCCACTTCCATAACCCCGCATCATGGTGCTTGGAGACGTCAATAACTGATTCAAAGTGGGTGTAGCTCCGGACGGGTGCAGCGGCTGCTGACCCTGCCCGGGGAACCGCTGGAATCCTCCGCTGTTACCGCCGGTAGCTGCAGCTCCAGCCGGGGAGCTGGCGGCGCTCAGAGCCGCTTTGCTGCCGCCGCTGCCCGGGCCCATCAGGTTGTTCCCCTGGCGCGAGGGGCTCATCATGCCTCCGTATCCACTGTTCCCGTACCCGGGTCGGTAGTTCGGGTAGTGGTTATACGGGCTGTTGTTGTTGAAGCCCTCGTGGGAGTTCTGAACCTGGTCCATGGTGCTGTGTACCGAGTGCGCCGCTGTTACCCCAGGCCCTGGGCTTTGTTGTCCGCCATGTTGATCAAAGCTGGGCCCTCCTCTTCCATTCCCATAATAATGATTAAACTCGGAGCTGGTCCCACTCGGAGGAGGGTTGTTGTTGGTGGTGCTGGTGGCTGATCCCAGACTGGCATCCATCTGCTCCTCCTCCTCCTCCTCCTCCTCACTGTTGTTCAGCTGGTGTTGGTGATGGCGCTCCTCCGCTCGGCTGTTCCCCACAAGGAGGATGTTTTCTTCCCGTCCATGGTGCTGTCGGTCCCCGCTGCTCCCCCCCTGGTCCTGCTGGATGTTGTTGTTTATGTTGTTGTTGTGGGTTTGCCGCTGGTGCTGCTGCTGCTGGATGAACAGGCTGAACGGCGGAGGTGTGTGGTGGGATGATGATGATGATGATGATGGAGGAGGAGGTCCAACAGTGCCAGCAGCAGCTCCACCACCACTGCCGAGGGTTCTCACTTTGTGCCCGCCGAGCATCCCCGGCTCCATGTCGGTCTCATCAGAAACGGATCTCGGGTGTTGTGTGCTTGGTTTCTTCAGAGGTGGTGTAGCTGCGATCCATTCCAGGGCGCCGGTCTACATCATTCATGCCAGCGGGTGGTACAGCCCCAGTGGAACCACCAGTTCTCCCAGTGAGAAGTTGGGTGCCGTCTCACACTGGTGCTGATGCCACCTGCGCAGCCACGGTCAGGCGCACGTGGCCCGCGCTGTTGCTGCATGCCACCCCGGGGGACTGGGAGCAGGCACCGGACAGCTGCAGGGCACTGTGGCATAACAAGTCCACCTTAAAACTCCAGAGAGGGCTTTTCCTTCAGTTCATAGTCTCAGCTTCATATACAGTTATTATTTTATAATATTTTACCCCGAGAGGTTTTGTTTGTTTGTTTTATATACTAATACTAATACACTAATTCCTCTTTACTCATAAACGTAGACTGCTGGAGTTGACCCATATTGCACCCCCTGCTCTTCAGTTAACTGCCTCACCGGCTCCTGAAGGCCTCCTTAAATTTCACAGCCTGATTAATGGACTGATAAAATGATAAAATGGGACTTTTTATTGTTTAAACCTCATAAAGATGTTCAGGTAAACCTCGAACACACAGAGTATAAAGTCACTGCAGGCTCACCTCTGGGTGACAGGAGACTCTGTACAGGATCATTACGGGAATAATGTGTGAATAACAGTGAAGGTCAGGCCTGAAATGAGGACGTTCATACGAAGGTTTCGTTACAGAGAAGGTCGAGACATGATGAATCGTCCAAATGTGGAAAAGCACACAGACACAATTGGCACATTTCAGTACACACAGTTGAAAATGTGCGTAAAGCACGGCGCTGTACATCTGTGATGTGTGATCACTCCCGGAGCATGCTGAAATAATCCTTTTTCAGATTATGTGAGTGTGTCTTTGAATTTCTCCAGGATATAAATAATAAGGAGATAAAACACACAGGCTCAGGCCACAGTGCAGCAGGATTTCACATGGTGAAAAAAGTGTTGACTGCACATGAGAGAGCTGTGTGTGTGTGTGTGTGTGTGTGTGTGTGAGTGTGTGAGTGAGAGAGAGAGAGAGAGAGAGAGATGGGGACCAGCAGGGACCTCCCACAGCAGCACTGGAAACAACCCAGTCAAGTCAAGCAGGGAAACTGGGTCAGAAAGCAGCAGCAGCTCTCAGAGAGGCTCTGATGAAAACACAGTGTTCTGCTGTGCTGCTGCAGACGCGACGCAAACTCCACACACCACGCGTTGAACGACTCTCAGAGCTGTTCAGAATCAGGGTCAGACTGATGTATGGGCACAAAAAACCTGTTCTCCAGATGGGTCATCAGCCACAAAACATATATCTGCAGCTACCTGTCTGGTCCTCAAGCCCAGAAGGTGAGTTTACATGCACGAGTATCAGGGATGATCAGGGTTCGAGCTGGAGCACTCCTGCAGGAATCAGGACACTGTTAGAAGAGAAATCAAAGCTCACCTGCACACACACGATAAGTAGCTACCAGCACTGTTCCCTCAGAGCTGAGCAAATACAAGAAGCATGAACTGAGATGTAGATGTATGAGCCATGGATGTGTCCAAACATCAGCAGATCACACATCTTGACTGGACAATGTTTCACTCAGTTCACAGGGCTCGTGTCNTGACATAATAAATAACAATGTTGAAATCATTTTAATTTGGTGTGAGTTAACACAAACGGTGTGTTAGAGATTAGTTCATTAGTGTTAAACACTTTCCACCCACAATACTGTGTGAAACCAAAAGTCAATGTTGTCTGTTTGTAAGTTAACAGATGTATTTAAGTCACATACCAAACGTAACTTAATATACTAATTTGAGCCATAATCTTTTCTGATAACTGACCAGGAAGCGTTCATACCTTTAAACCCTGAATCATTTCCATCTCAGGCTGAACAGGATTACAACTCTAAATAATGTCACTTCAAGAAATATAATGAAACCAAAATAGTCTACAGTCATATGTCAGCAGCTTTGTGAGGCTGCACACAGACAGAGCTGTGCTTTAAACTCAGTGCTAACAAAAGTTTAGCTTGTTAGCTTGCGAACAGTGAGTGTTAAACACAGCTAGGCAACTCCAAGACCAAAGTCTGTTGGGCCTTTATTTATTTTTTATATATTCACATAAAACATATATGCAGAATTCCCCTGTAGTTTAATCTTTCAGTTTCCGTTTTGTGGTGAATGCTGATTCATACAAGTTTGAGAAGTTCATCAGGAAACATCCAAAATATTATTTCACATAGTGTAACTAAAATAACTTTAAGTTTGCTTTAAAATTAGGCTGAACTAAATTTGAATATTTAATCTTAAATGAAATTTAGATTTCTGGTTATTGCGTGGACTGAACAGGAACATTGTTATTGATGCTGGGGAATGGAAGAAACTTGTTGAATCCACTTTATACATGCATATACAAGTATTTGATTTAAGTTTATTTTAATATGATCTACATTTAATGCCTGATATGCTGAGGTTTTTGCATCGTTTATGCTACTGGTTATAGTGTGCATTGCTGTCTTGCGCCTCCTGTGAAGCAGTAAGGCTCTGAAATAAAACCACTATAGTTTTTGCATTTTGGATAATAGGATTTTTATTTTCTAATCAGTGAAATTCAAATGTTTGAGGCAGAACCAGCAATGCTAAACACTTTCACATTCATTCACATGCTGGGAATGCGTGCAGAGTCAGTTTAAGGAACAGGAAGGGAGACTGTGTGGTTTCCTGAGCAGTTTGATGACACATCATTTGCTGACCAATTAAACAGCACCTCGTCATGGAGACGGAGCAAAACATCTCTGAGGTCCTGTCCTCAAAGTCAAATCACGGCAAAAAATACACATCCGACTCATAAATGTATATGTTTCTGAGGTTTTTCACTCAAAGCGATGTCACGTAGACCATCCATGACCTCCTGAATCTGTTGCGCCAGTGTGCTGTTGTGTTGTTCATCTGGGACTGGTGTGGCTGTAGACATCTGGGGCTGGTCGTTTGCCCCAGCGTCCACATTAAGTGTCGTACAGTGGTGAGCAGCATCTGCTGGTTCCTGGCTTGGGGCCGTGCTCTCTTTCTCCAGGAACTCCACCGAAGGGACCGTCTGTTTATCGCAGCTCATTTTTGTGTGCGTTTGTCGTTCGGATGCAAATGTACTTATGTTAGCGTCGTAGAGATGAAATCGCCACAGATCAATCAATACTGATATGACACAGTATAGTTAAAAGTGTGAGTGAGTGTAAAGTTGCATAAATCACTTGTATTTACAGGTTTTGTGTGGACACACAGAAGTTTTGGAAAACATCTACGACACCCTGAAGGCGGAGGTCGAGTGATTAGTCAGGAAACTGACAATCTGAATAAAGAAATGGAGGACATCTGCAAAGAGCTCTGGCACCAAGGGGGTTTGTGGGGAATCAATGAGGGAATGAAGGCGACAAAAGAGGCTGTGAGCCAAAAGAAGGAGCGACTGAAAGAAGAACTCATGAAGGTCCAGAAAGACCATTACCACCAAAACCTCTGTGACGTCACGTTTTTGGCTTTTCTGGGATTTCCCTGAAAACTGTGAGGATACAGGGAGAAATGGCAGAGGCAGAGAGGAGTAGACTGTCCACGTGGACTCAGACTCACTAACTGAGTGTTAGCCATCACTGAGGCCCTGCATGAAAACACGCAGACATCCCATTTAATCAATGGGCTGCAGATACATGGCAGATATATGGCAGATATGGTGAAACAGCTGTTCCTAATTAAAAGTGAACATGTCAGAGATCCACAATGACGTTCTCCCTTTCCACAGTTCAAACTTCAAAGCCTTTGCCGCACAGTAAACGAAACCAGTTCTCTGTACAATGAAACTCTGCCTTTGTCTTCCCCTTATGAATGCTGTTGAGAAGGAAGAATACAAATGAGCAGGGAGAAGAACTGAAATTATAAAATATATATAATATAAGAATAAGTTACAGGATATGTACATGTGCAGGTTGAGTTTAGAGGATATACACACGTGCAAGGTGACTGTGTGGGCTGGTGTGCCGAGCGTCACTGTGGACAGTGTGTGTTTGGTGCATTCAGGAGTCGGGCGGCTGTGGGACGAAAGCCGTTCCTCAGCCTGGATGTCCTGCTCTTCACACTTCAGCACGAGCTGGTCTGTGGACTCTGCTGTGACAGACGGCCTGCAGGGAGGGTAACGGCGTCCTGACGATCCTCTCAGCGGGCTTTTCTGCTCTCTGCAGACGCTTGCACTGCATTGCGGCCGAGCTCCCAGACCACACAGTGATGCAGCTGCTCAGGATGCTCTCAGTGATGCAGCTGCAGCGGTTAGCATGCTGCTAACACAGTGTAACATTAATGCTCATGTTTTTGTGTTTCGCGACAAGCAGTCCTCTTCTTTCAGTCTCTTTGCAAATAACAGTGTGCAGCGCAGGTGAGACTCCAGCCCTTTACATCATCGTCCCCTGAGATCAGATGCATATTATAATAAAGTCTGCATATGGACGAGGTCAGGGTGCATGAATCAAACAAACACAGGACTCAGGACACTGATGTTCACGTCCTGTGTCTCTAACTCTAACACTGCACTCTGCAGGAGTTAATGCTAGCGTCAGGTATAAAATGAACACAGAGCAGAAAAAGCACAAAGTCTTGGAGAAAACAGATTCTGTTTTATTTCAGAAACGACAGGAGGAGCCCGGTGAGGTTTCAGCTCATTACATTCAGATTTCAACAAAAAGACGATAAATCAGCAACTGAAGGCGTTTCCATGTCAAACAGCTGAAGTGTGAAATCAAATAAATGTGATTTTATTCATTTCTTACATTTCAGACACTGGATCAGGTCAGTTTCACATCGTCCTGTCAACCTCACCTCCACGAGCTGCGTCTCTCTGTGCCTGCAGCTGATTGGTTTACAGACATCAGGGTCACTTCAGTTTCATTTTTTTAAACCAATGTAGGTTGAGTGTGCCTGGTCCGATCTCTTTAAGGAAACACTTGAAACTAACCAAACTGTGGCTCAGACTGAACATCCGGACGTCCAGAGGCATGACGGGACCTTTAATGCGTCACGGTTTCAGTGCAACTGCACTGTTGCTGCTGTCGTGCATTGCTAACCCCAGCTAGCTCACATTCAGTAGTTTGCTGCCTGGATCTGAAACCTCACTCCATTTACCGTGCAGCTGCAGACCTGCTAAAGCTGACCAACAGGACAGACAGATGGAAGAAACACGTAACAATGATTTTGAGAACGTGGATTCACAGATTCATCAAATATCAGTGTAAAAGTAAAGAAAATGCATGAATGAAGTGAAATTTAAGTCCAGTGATGTGAACACAGGCATGATGAAATCAAAGCGTAAGGCCAGAATAGATCAGATCAATGCATCAGATCAAAACACGTCCTGTCGCGGTGACGCAGAGTCTAAAGCTAGTTAAAACGTGCTCTGGCGCTATGCGTTCAGCTGGTGAACGTTCGTGCAGCTTGTGTGAGGTTGTGTTGTGCCGTCTGTGTCTGAGTGTGTCGCTGCGAGCTGTGACGGGCTCGTCGCAGCAGCTGCTGATGAATCAACTCTGTTTTCTTGTGTTAGTGCATTTTTGCAGGCCTGGCTTCCTGAGAGGCGGCGGCGGCAGCGAACAGCTCAGCACTGGCTTTTCATTCCCGTGTAGCATTGACAGGTTTGATTGACAGCTGGCCTCAGGTTGGAGGACACCCACCCACCAGTGCAGACTGTACTGAGGACGGCCCAGTCTCCATTCGGCTGCAAGTTACATCCTGTCAATGACTGGATGTCCTCTTCGTACAGCTGAAGCAGGGTGGTGGAGGGGCGTGTGTGCAGTGTGCATCCAACCGTGGTGAGAGGATAATGGGAAAGCAAAGAGCATCATTACCTCTCGCCATGCTGCTGTGCACCCGTCGCCTCCGCCTGAGCCGCTGGGAAAAGACGGAGCGGACGCCGGCGCTTTGACGCTTTGGATCCGGACTCGTTTTGACAACGTGAAATGAAAACACGAGCAGCGTTTGATTCAGGCAAAGCAGGGGTGGCGTGCACCGAGGGTCTGAAGCAGCCGCGACACACATGGCGGCTGTAAATCAGCTGAACGTACACAAAGGAGGAAACTCGTGTTGATGTTTGTTTGTTGCTGTCAGGACGGACGCCCTCAGGCCCGCAGACAACACGCTTCACAGGTTCCCTTTGTCTGGGTTTTGACTTTAACGTGACCACAGACACGAACAGCAGAGGGTTCCTGCGCCACATCGTCATTAATTAACATGTAATTAACATTATAAAAGCTGATTTTTAATGATCTTCTGTTTGATTTCACATCTTCTTTTCATCACACACACGGAAGCTCAGTGTTGTCGGCACTGCTCATACTTTAGGCATTTATGAAACACTTTGTTCTGGACTTCTAAACTGTAAAATCAAACAAAACTAATTCTAACTCAGAGGACCAGCGAGCTGGTTCTGCTCATGCTAAGCTAACAGCAAAAAGTGAAGCAGCGTTTAAACTCTTCAGTTTTGGGTCAAATCTTCATTAGCGAGCGAACGTCTGGACCCACTGAGGTTAAATCACATCCTGCCTGTTTTTTCATGATTTTGATCTCTAGAGTTTTTAAACATGAGCATGTTTGGGATTTCCTGTGAGGCGGGTGAGTCCTGCAGCTCCGGCCCGGCGCCGCCTGAGCTCCAGTTGATCTCTGGCTGGAAAATGACGGCTCTCAGGTTTTTTATGATCAGCAGGTTCAGTCTGTGTCTTTAAAGGATTTACAGAGATCCTGTTCGCCCCGACACTCGGCTGCATCCACAGTCTGTCTCCTCCAACATCTGGTAATTACTCCCCCCTCGGTCAGACCTCCCCCAGCCCACCACCCCCCCGCATGAGCCCGAGAGCCTTGGCTGAAAACTCCACATTTCAGGTGTCGGCGCAGTGCGTTACACGTATTCCTGCAGGATGTAGCTGTCCTTCAGGTCCTTCGGAGGCAGTTTGGAGGGGGACGAGTAGAGCTTCTGCTGCTGATCCCGTTCAGGTGTCTCCTGCTTCACGCCGTCCATCTGCAGCTGAACCGTCTTGTTTTGCCTGTTTTTCGGCTGCACACGCTCCATCTGCAGCTCCCGCCTCCGCCGCTCGTCTCGGTACATTAGTCTGTCGGGGTCGGCGGGGGAGTCGCAGTCCGGGCGTCCTGATCTCTTCCCGGGACACGACAAACAGAAAATCACCCCCCCGGCCAGGAGGAAGCCAGCGGAGATGAACGTCACACACAGCGCGCCCCCAGGCTGATACTTACTGCTGTCCGGCAGGTCCGTGGTCAGGAAGGCGGTGATGACTTCGTTGGTGAACCAGGAGGCGGGCACCAGGCACAGGAAGCTGGCCAGGACGAAGCAGCCCCCCGCAGCGATGGCCGTGTGCCCCTTCGCTCGGTGGCTGCCCCCCCAGCGGGTACACTTCAGCCCCAGGGAGGCGAGGCAGAGCCCAAAGGACGCCACCATGCAGGACAGAACCATGGCGGCGCGTGTGGTCTGCAGATACGCCGGCAGCGACAGCACCGAGTTCTTCATGGTGCAGCTGAAGACGCCGGAGCTGTACCAGACGCAGTCAATCCACAGCCCCTGCATCTGTGAGATGGGCGTCATGATGCTGGACCAGGCGTTGATGCTGACCTTCCAGTTGGGCAGCAGAGTGGCCACGGTGGTGCCGAGGACGCCCAGGAGCGCCAAGGCGAACGCCAGGATCTGAATGGCGGCAGACAGCATGGCTTAGCCCCCCCCTCCCGTCCAGCTCTGGTCCCTGCTGGGGTGGTGGTGGCGGCGGCGGCGGCGGTGGTGTCCCGGGCAGGTCCTGACAGCAGATAATTCCTCAGCGCAGGCTCCAGCGGGCTGCAACCAGAGGAGAAATGAGGAGTGAGCGTGGGAGCGTGACGGACGCACAGCTGAGGCTGCTGGAAGGCGTTTGGTTCGTGATAGTGGCGGCGAGCGCGTGCCAGCTGCATTACTTACTCTGCAGCTGATGTGCTGATCACTGACACTCAATTATGTCCTTTAAAGCTGCAGCGTCTCCTGGGTCCACCGCTGCTGGTCCATGACCGCACTGAGAAGAAACTAAAAGTTATTTCCTGTGATTGGTCAAAAGCTGCAGCGGCGGCAGCGAGGCGGGGGGAAGTTGCACGAGCGGTGGGATCTTACCTGTGTCGTGTGTCCGCCGGCGTCTCCTGGAGTGGCTCCTGAGGACGAGGCAGAGAGAAGCCGTGTGAATGAAAACACAGGGTGTGTGGGTTAACAGCCTCTAACTACCCCTCTGCCTGCTGTCGCCTTGGCAACGGTACATACAGTTTCATCCCATTCTGCGTCCTGATGCACCGCTCTCTGCGAGCTCTGAACAAGAAACCAACAGAACTGACCCGAGAGCGTCAGGAGCCTGAAGGTCACGGCTCAGCCGACGGCGCCGCAGAGCAGCGTTTCTTATCTGATGGGCTGGTGACGGGGTCCGCCGCAGAAACGCTTCTGTCTGACGATTCACCTGAAAATGACTGTTTTCACTCGCTTCCTTGGGGCGGCGGCGGCTGCAGTCGTGTTTTGAGAGATTAACAGTCACAGAAAGAGTTTTTGGAGCGTTTTCTGAAAAAAAGCGCTGCGGCTTCTTAAAACTGATGCTGAGAGCGAGTGAAGCTGGTTATTGATGATTACTGATCATATCTGCTGGTCGGGGTCCTTCGCTGCCCAAACAGGCACGTTTCAGGCGACTGACGGGATCATTTGTGCTTTTAAAACAATCACCGTGCACCGCCGGCGCGTCACGTTTGTGCTGGTTTGGTGATAAAACCGCTGAGCTGTTCTTTGTCCGGCTGCGGCGTGAATCAAGGTGTCGCTCGTCATGTGACTGTGTGAAGAATCGCCCACTGCAGCGCTGTGATAAGCGTCCGCAGCCCGCCCACCCGTTCGGCTGCGATGGGACCCGGCAGTCAGCCGGTGGCAGCCTGTCATTATCATAATCCTGCAGCTGACTCTTATCAGCCTCAGACCTGCTCAGACACGAGCAGCTTCCTCCAAACGCCGCACAGCAAACACACATTTTATCCCCGTTCCAGCGACGTCTCCGTGGGAAACCGCCGCTCTAACATCTCAACACCGTGTAATTAATGTTGTCGTGTTCACGGAGTCACTCACAACAAACAAAACCAAAGTAAAGACGAGTTCGTTCCCACCGGGGACACGCAGCCGTGAGGTCATCGAGCACGCCAAACCAGGAGTCACTGAGGTTTTAATGTGCTGCAGAGGAAAACACCAACATGAAAGACGGAGCTCGTTCGACAGCGAGTCACACACACGATGCTGAAGGTCTCTGGTCCCTACGCGGGGCCCCGGACCTTAGGTTGAGACACATTCATTTAAACGAACCATCGAACTGAACTCACGCTTCAGACGTGTCAGTCACTGACAAATTACAATAACAAACATTAACTTTGCTGCTTTAACATCTCTGAGAGTCTCAGACGCCGGACCGTCCTCGAATGCACCAATGAGGAGGGTTTTCCCATCAGCCCCTGCTCCCCGCCGCATTGGGACAATAACTATAACGTGACTTTGGAAAAAAACTGGATCCGGCCTGAGACGCAGAGGGCTGCTGCTGCGAGACGCCTGCAGGCCTCCGTAGCTGCGGCGGCGGAGCTCAGAGGACGAGCACATTCTTATTTAGACATTTTTCTGCTTCAAGTCGTTTATTTTATTTTGTTGTTTATTTGAATCTGTTGTTTATTTTATTTTGTTGTTTATCTGACTCTGCTCCGTGCGTTCAGTTCAGAGCTCACGTTAATTTATTTATTATTTTAATTATTTTTATTGTTTAATCTTTTTGTTTCTTCATCATTTCAGTTCTTTGTTAACTGCTTTTGTTTGATGATTAAATGTTTTGTTAAAAAAATTGATTTCATTGTTTATTTATTTACTTATTTGTTTACCTTAATAATAATCTCAAATAAAATAATTTCTATAATAAATTATAAATAATAAATGAATAATAATTTTTTATATTATTTGTTTTTTATCATTGTTTGTTGTTTTTATGTGCTGTTTGTTCATTTTGAGGTTTTGTTTTATTTTTAGTTGTTTACTTGTGACTGTTGACATTGTTGTGTTTGGGTTCGAGGTGATGACGTCACAGACTCGTTACATTGATCGTGTTAATTAAATGATATCAGATTCACAATAAAAGAGTGAAAATGAAAATGAAACATGATTAAATGTCGCAGAAGAAGAAGAAGAGCTGTGCTGGAACACATGAAGAAGAAGAAGTCGCCAACAGGAAGTGAGCTTCACAATGAAACAGTTTGACCTTTGACCCCGACGGTCACGGTGATTATCGTCTGGAGCAGAGTCAAAACCATCAGGGTGAAACACACACACACACACACACACACACACACACACACACACACACACACTCCACCCCCCCTCCTCCCAACAGTCAGCACCACCCAGAGGCTCCATCAGCATCAATCAACACACAGACAGGAATTTAAATGAACTGCTTTATCTCAGCTGAACACGCACACACACGCGCGCACACACACGCGCACACACACACACGCGCACACACACACACGCGCACACACACACACAGTGGTTTCATTTTCTGCTGATATTACGTATTTTTTCACAGGCCATTTACAGCCTCACATGCAGATATGAACATACAATATATATCTTAACATGATAATAACAATACATTCCTTATTATTATCATTGTTATTATTAATAATAAATCCAAAGTATTTGCAAAATGAACTAAATTAGATCTTTGAGGAACGACTGTAAATATTAAAATGAATTAAATTTTTATATGAAATTTAAATGTATTTAACTTCTTCATAAAGAATATAACAACAACAACAACAACAACAATAAGCTGCGTTGTATGAATAAACTTCAGTTTTGGTGTTTTTACAGTTTAATTACAGGTTTGTGACTTTGTGTCATAAAAACATTTTATGTATTTGTTTATTTATTATTATGTTTGGTGTTTACAGGATGAACAGAAGCATCGATAACGGCTGCGTCTCAGCTGCTTCTCTCGTTCTGCTGGACATTAAATCGTGAACGTGGATCATGAGCAGAGATCATTGATCGCCACAGATTTAAAACTGATCTCATTTGTTTTGGTTTAAAAAAAAAACAAAACAGTTTTAATCTCTGCGACGTGATTGGCTGTTGATTCAGGGGACAGCCAATCACGTCGCTGACAGTAAAACTGACAGAGACAGCGTGCTGGATGTTTTTCACAGTTTCATGAGGCGTATTGATCAACGTATTGATCAACGTATTGATCAACGTATTGATCACAGTATTGAGTGAACACTGACTGCTGACTCAGCGTTAATGCAGGCCTGATGAAAGTGTTAAAGTTTAAACTCACCGACAGAAGAGACGCTGCCGTCACTGCGACACACACACAGGTTCAGAGCTGGGCGGTGTGTCAGGTGTGTGTGTGTGTGTGTGTGTGTGTGTGTGTGTGTGAGAGTGTGTGTGTGTGTTGCAGGTCCAGTTCAGCACATTCCTGCTGTTCAAACACAACAGTTTGGCAGCGGTGGTCAAACAGCGGCTCGTGGGTCAAATCTGGCCTCTGACATCTGGCCCACACACACAGACACAGTGTGCTGCTAGCTTACAGCTGGTATTCATAACAACAGCACTGCCTCCACTCTTTATGCTAAGCTAAGCTAAATGCTAAGCTAAGCTAACTGCCCCGGCTCTGTTCTGAACACTGTTGAACTGGTTCTTTAGAGTCACACCCTCCAAGGCTGATATAAACAAGTATTGTTTATTATTTACCACTGGACACTGTTTATGTTTATCGGGAAAAACAGCCGAGTTGACATTTTGAAGGGGAAACATTAAAAACAATAAATCATCATAAACTCGTTCGTCTTTTATTGAGATTCTTTAAAAAGTTGTACACAAATATTTAAGAAAATAAATAATCAAATATTTAACAGTAAACAAAAATAAGTTCATTTGAAAGGAACAAAAGTCAACAAAGAGAAAACACACAAAACAAACAGGAGAAAACAGATAAATACACGATTCAACCCGGTGCATAAACAAACAAAGGCGAGGGTTTGATCGGCAGCTCGATGCGTTCGCTCCAAACTGCTGTCGTCAGGGAAACAGGAAAATCAACAGCGCGGCGTCGAGGTCGCGTCAGGAATCAGAACGTCTGATATTTGGATCTTCTGAGGTCTGCTTGTTTACTGGATCAATGCTTGATCAGTTCGATCGATCAGCGTGAGAACAGGAAGCTTCTTCAACACGTTCTCGTGAAGTTCGACGACACTGCGGAGAAACCAAACTTGTGCATATTTTCATATTTTATAACTGAGGTGAATCAATTCTTGAGTTAATTATTAATAAATAAATTTGTGATTTTATAAATTTGAACATTTGGCAGATTTTTCTGAGACAAAAAGTCAAAACGTTTTTGTTTCTTTAACATTTTCACTTGTTTTCCTTGCAGCGGCTCTGAAATGGCGTTCTGACTCGATGACTCAGCAGATACTGAACTTCCTGTTTTGCTGAATCGTTAATTAACTGTCAGCCAATCAGACGGCAGCAGGGAAGTCGTCCTCCATGGTGAAGTTTGTTCTTCACTGAGTTCGTGTGGATTTCAGTCTGCTGCCTGTTAGCGTGTTAGCCTGTTAGCATGTTAGCCTGTTAGCGTGGGCACAGCAGCCCTCTGCCTCCCCCTCATGTTGTCATAGAAACAGTCCTCGCTGATCATGGAGCTCATGCTCTGGACGCTGAAGTCTCTCTCCAGCAGCTCCATGACGTCTCCTGCAGGACTGCGGCGCAGACTCGAACTCCTCCTTTTCTCCTCGCTCCTCCAGGCGTCGCTGGGAGACGCTGCGGCTCCTCGCTCGGCCTCCTCCTCGGTGAAATTCAACCTCTGCAGCTGTGCCTCCAGCTCGCTGGTCAGGGAGCAGAGCCTGGTCCTCCTCCCTGCGGCGGCGGCGTGGCTCGGCAGCAGAGGCTCGGAGCAGGTGTCTCCCGGGACGAAGCCGCCGTCGGATCTGCAGCTCACCTCCTGACGAGGAGCCGACCTCTGACATCGCTGCTGCCTCCTCCAGGAGCCGTTCCTCTCTGTCGCCGACAGCCGGGGTCTCCTCAGGGAGCCGGCGGGCGCTCGCTCTCTGAGGACGGAGTGCAGAGCTCGCAGCACGCCGGCCTTCGTCTCCAGACCGCTGACACACAAACAAACAGATCTGCTGATCAGAAAACATCCCAGCAGCGCCGAGGCCCGATCTGGCCGGAGAAACTGAACTGAGCATCACTTTGTTTGATCGATTACTCTGATCGGATGGTGTTTGATGACCAACTGATCGGTTTTACCTGCTGCAGAGCTGAAACACCGTCTCTGGCCGACCCTCCACCTCCGAGCGGCTGTGAACCAGCTCCCACACACACGGATCCTCGGAGCCTGAGGACGACGGCTCACAGCGTTCACTCACACGGCACCAACACTGAACTCAAACTACATCAGGTGTACTCGGGGCCAAGGGTAAAGGATTACTGCTGTATTTGAGTAAATGTACTCAGTTACTGTCCGGCTGCTGACATCACTCACCTGGGATGTTGGCCGGTCTGACCTGAACAGCTGAAACTGGGATTAACCAGCGGAACCTGAAGGGGTCCAGATCAGCTGGGCGAGCGCCAGTCTGTTGGACGGAGAACACGTTGTTATTAAGATTATAACGATCATACTGTAAACATGTTGTTTACATGTCAACGTGACACATTCAAGCAGCGTCTGATGTTTTGTTCTGTTGCTCCATCACATCTACATCCACCTGTCCACCACACACACACTGGTGCAGCTGCCAGCGGTGATGCATTCAAGAACACTGGGACATCTGAGAACTGCCACTGGCGGTGATGTTGTTACTGGACTGTTTATTTATATTTGTGCCCTGGATTTCGCCTCTCAGGCCTGCAGACACGGCTCAGGGCTGAAATGTCCCATCAGTCCCCTGTTAATGATCTGATGAAGCTGATTAATAATTGATTAAACGAGCCGGAGGTTCCGACGATGGAGACTCACCATCCTCTTCTTCAGTTTGCTGCTGTCGCGATAAACCAGGATGACGGCTCGCTTGAACACTGAGGGAGGAAACACACAGTCATTGGGCTGTCTGTGTGTGTGTGTGTGTATATGTGTGTGTGTGTGTGTGTGTATATGTGTGTGTGTGTGTGTGTGTGTCTGTGTGTGTGTGTGTCTGTGTATGTGTGTGTGTGTGTCTGTGTGTCTGTGTGTGTCTGTGTGTGTGTACCCACCGAACAGCGTGAGCTCGGGGTCTTTCCTCAGGCGACCCAGACTGGGCAGCGGGTTCAGCCAGACCACCGTGGAGTGGACCAGGAACTCGCCCATGGAGATCTCCGTCACCTGGTTTCATTGTTAACGGTTAATTAAACATCTGGAAACGAGTCGTGTTCCTCGTTCACACTCGTCAGACACCTGTGTCCGTACCTGTTTCTGAGGTCCACTCTGCTCGGCGGCCAGCTGGTCGAACACGCAGCCGAAGTCCTCGTAGATCTTCTGCATCTCGTTAATGTGACTCGCCACCTTCTCCATCGCTCGCAGCGCCTCTGAACGGATGACACGACAATCACAGATCACACAGGTGTGTGTTACCTGTCAGGTGTGTGTGTGTGTGTGTGTTACCTGTCAGGTGTGTGTGTGTGTGTGTGTGTGTGTGTGTGTGTTACCTGCCAGGTGTGTGTGTGTGTGTGTGTGTGTTACCTGTCAGGTGTGTGTGTGTGGTGTATGTGTTACCTGTCAGGTGTGTGTGTGTGTGTGTGTTACCTGTCAGGTTTGTGTGTGTGTGTGTGTTACCTGTCAGGTTTGTGTGTGTGTGTGTGTGTGTGTGTGTGTTACCTGTCAGGTGTGTGTGTGTTACCTGTCAGGTGTGTGTGCTCGGGGCTCCCGGGGTCGGTCAGGGACACCAGCTCTCTGAGCAGCAGTGGATACTTCAGGACCCTCTGAACAGGTTTGATCAGGTACGACTCCAGAGAGGACGAGTGCTGATTGGTCGGATTCCTCGTCTCCAGGAAGTGCTTGAAGGCTCCGTCTGTCTTCGCTGTAGTGATGACATCATCGTTACACAATGAATTTCAGATAATGATGACATCAACTGGTGGCGTTGCTGTGATGACATCACCTCTCTCCAGGACCTTCTGCACCTTGATGTGGTTTGCACAGAAGCCGCTGTAGTGCTTGAAGTGGTCGGCGTAGTAGAGAAAGGATCCGCCCAATGAGAACAGGAGTTTCTTTAAACAGAGACGGAGAACAGAATATGAAAACACAAAACTTAAAAACAAAAATCAGATGAGATGGAAACGAACGCAGACGCCGCTGAGCCTCCACCTTGAACTGTCCGGGTGTTTCCAGGCTGCTGAAGTCGGGACACGAGGCGATTCTCTGCTCCAGCGTCTGAAGGAAAACTCTCTGGAAGTCCAGCATCTCAGGCAGGCAGCCGAACAGCGCCTCCATCTGCAGAGGGACGCCGCCGCCATCAGACACACAGCAACACAACAACAACGCAACAACACGACAGCAGGCAGCAGCACAACGACTGCATGCTACAACACAACGACAGCATGCAGCGACACACGACAGCATGCAGCAACGCAACGACAGCAGGCAGCAACACAACGACAGTAGGCAGCAACGCAACGACAGCAGGCAGCAACACAACCACAGCATGCAGCGACACAACGACAGCAGGCAGCGACACAACGACTGCATGCAACAACACAACGACAGCAGGCAGCAACACAACGACAGCATGCAGCAACGCAACGACAGCAGGCAGCAACACAACGACAGCAGGCAGCAACGCAACGACAGCAGGCAGCAACACAACCACAGCATGCAGCGACACAACGACAGCAGGCAGCAACACAACGACTGCATGCAACAACACAACGGCAGCAGGCAGCAACACAACGACAGCATGCAGCAACACAACCACAGCATGCAGCGACACAACGACAGCAGGCAGCGACACAACGACTGCATGCAACAACACAACGACAGCAGGCAGCAACACAACGACAGCATGCAGCAACGCAACGACAGCAGGCAGCAACACAACGACAACAGGCAGCAACGCAACGACAGCAGGCAGCAACACAACCACAGCATGCAGCGACACAACGACAGCAGGCAGCAACGCAACCACAGCAGGCAGCGACACAACCACAGCATGCAGCGACACGACAGCAGGCAGCGACACAACGACAGCATGCAGCAACGCAACGACAGCAGGCAGCAACACAACGACAGCATGCAGCGACACAACGACAGCAGGCAGCAACACAACGACTGCATGCAACAACACAACGGCAGCAGGCAGCAACACAACGACAGCATGCAGCAACGCAACAACAGCAGGCAGCAACACAACGACAACGCAGACCAACACAATGACACAACAACAGCTCCCTGACGTACAAAAACACACCAGCACCCTGGCTGTGGGCAGGTTGTGTGTTACCTCGTCTGTACTGAGGAATGACTCCTGCTGCAGAGGCGTCAGGTAGACTTCGAACAGACACACAAGATCCTGTCGGAGACACAACGATCAGGTTCAAACACACAACGTCAGAGGAATCAAAACACAACGTATTGGTACTCACACACACACACACACACACACACACACACTCGACGCTACCTCATACTGACTACGGTTAATAAAGCAGGTATTTGGTTTCAGTGATGACAGTGTCGCCGTGTGAACTCACCTTCACGTACGACTTCTCAGTGTCGACCAGCTCCTGGATGACTTTACGCAGACGCTGACACACGCTCAGGTGGGCGGGGCTGGCGGGCTGCAGCCCCCCCTCTCTGCCGTACGGGTTCCTGGGAACATCAGTCTCCGCCGCTTGGCCTTCTGGGAACGTCTGGTACAGAGAATAGACCCGGTCCACGTTCTGATGGGGGACAAGACAAAACCATCAGCTCAGTGAGGCTCAACACCAGCGTCACACCAGACGCCTTCAGCATCATCACTATCATCATCAGCATCATTGATGACATCAGCATTGTCATCATAATGGCCAAATGTTTGTGGACGGCTGAGGCCCAGCACAGAGGCAGCTGAGTGGTCGGACTGTGTTGTCGAGCGAAAACACACACACACACACACACACACACACACACACACACACACACACACAGTGTTGCCATGACGACAGCCTGCAGCTGTTTACCAGCAAGGCAAGGCTGTCGTTGGGCCGCCGGCAGTTCAGGCAGCAGGTCGCCACGTCCAGCCGCTCCACCAGGCCCACACCGGGAAACACCTCCCCGCCCTCCTGCTCCTCCTCCTCCAGCACCTCCTCATCCTCCGGCGGCAGCACCCAGCACAGGGCGCCCATGGTCAGAGAGCAGGATGTGGGGGAAGCCTCGGACGGGGTCAGAGGTCGCCTGCGGGTGCCGTTACCGCCGCCGCAGGAGGAGGAGCCGGTCAGGAACAACATCTACGGGTTCTCTCTGGTTCTCCTGGAAGCCATTAATCCCCTCAGACCTTCCAGACAAACAGTGCTGAGGCTGTAAGCCCGGATTAACTGCCTGAGCAGAGGTCATGTGACACAAGAGGCGTCTGAGCACAGGAGGATTGTGGGAAAAGGATTTCTGCAAGGGGTCAGTGAAGGCAGCACGCAGCTAATCACATCACAGTTCGCAAGAGAGGTTTCCACCTGTGACTCATGTGATCATGATCATGTGACTCCTGACAACAGCTGATCATAATCTACTGAACGCCTGTGCATCAGGCTAACGACCCTCCGTCAACCACGTGTCTGAACGTTAAACTTTATCAACACGGCTGTGGTCCACAACACGAGGGCCAGCCGATCTGACCTTTTTGGTAACCATGGTAACCAGGACTGTCACATGCCCAGCTGCTGCAGAGTCTGAGTTGTTGTTGTTGTTACAAACATCACGTCTGTGTTTATCTGTTGTTTTTGATCCAAACATGTTACGAACATGTTAAGCTCAGTGAAACAAACGTGGCAGCAGTTGCTCGGCAACAGACATCCACACTGATAAGTGATGTTGGATTGAGGATTATCTGACACACATTAACGCTGACATAGACAGAAATCGATCGATCGATCGATCGGTGAATGTCTGGACTCACCTGTTTCTGCAGCTCGGCGCCGTCAGACGGCGGCGATGAAACAACAGGAAGCGGGACGTCTGGAGACGAACAGTCTGTCAAATGAAGATCAGATTCTAACACGAAACAATCTGTTCTTCCTGCCTTCACAATAAAAGCCTTTCAGTTCAGTCAGTATCCTGACGCTGGAGACACTTTTCATTAACACTTTAATTAACGCTGGTTAGTAAACCTGAATTCGTGCTCGTGGTCCCGCTGGTCCAGGTCTGCAGGTCTGGGGGTGCAGGGGGAGCCGGGGGCCGGCAGGACTCAGCGGACCCCTCGGGGTCAGGGGACTCGTCTCTGCGGAGCAGCAGCTGCAGCTGCCGGTGGCTGAAGAGACTCTGCATCAGGTCCAGGTCCAGTCCAGACACAGCGGACCCGTTCACAGCCAGGACCTCATCTCCGGCCCTGAGGCCTGATGGGAAACAGGAGCCGACACAGGTGAGTCCAGCAGACAAGTCAGGACGAGCAAAACCATCAAACAGGAAGTCCACTGAGTCCTTCACAATAAGACTCTGCTCTAATCAATCACTGCTCTGATCACTGCTCTGATCAATCACTGCTCTAACACGTCGACAGTCTGATAAAACCTGAACCTGCTCCGGCCGACAGTCCCAGCGGGCCGACTTCACTGACGTAGACGTGACTCCGCCCACCTCCGTCCACATGACCCGTCACTGCAAAACCTGCACAAAGACGACAAAACACGTTGTTGTTGTTGTTGTTGTTGTTGATCGAGCAGCTGCTCAGACTCTGCAGCTCCTCAGTTGAAACGGATTTCTCACCCAAGTCTGTTTCAGCGTCGACTCGACACAACTTGAGACTGAAAACATGGACGTCTGAAGGCTGCAGCTCGCCACCAAACGCCTGCAGCTCGCCGCCGTACACCTGCAGCTCACCGCCACACGCCTGCAGCTCGCCGCCGCGCACCTGCACGACAATATCAAAAGTTGAATGTGGAAAGTGGTGAATTGATTGATCGATTATCAAATATTAGCAGATCAATTAACAAAAGCTTGAATCAGAGCGAGTCCTGATACACAACTCATTTTGTTTGCCAACAATAAAAACATGTTTCCAACTTAATGACTCTGTCTCTAAAGCTGATCATTGTTAACATTGTAAAGGAGTCAGTGAACGCACCGGCATTGCTGCAGGACGTCCTGCAGGGGGCGCTGCCTCCCTCTGATTGGGCACACAGTCAAATCTCTGGAGGAGGAAACACACACACACAGAGTTAAAGTTCAGGAGGAGACAAGGGGGGGGGGGATAAGGAGACAGAGGAGGAGGGAGGAGCTAAGGAGACAGAGGAGGAGGGAGGAGAAAAGGAGACAGAGGAGGGAGGAGATAAGGAGACAGAGGAGGAGGGAGGAGATAAGGAGACAGAGGAGGAGGGAGGAGATAAGGAGACAGAGGAGGAGGGAGGATGTGAATGAAACCAGTCAGAGGTGAAAACAGCAGCAGGACAGAGGAGACGGACGAGGAGGCGTCATGTTGAGAGGAAGAGGAGGAAGGAAGGAAGGAAGGAAGGAAGGATAAAAGAGGAGCAGAGGAGTGGTCCCAAGGAGGTGGAGGTCATGTGGAGAGCGACAAAGGAATTCTGGGAAAATAAAAGATGCTCAGACCTTTTAATCCCCCCTGCCCCTCCCCCGTGTCCACAGATCAGCAGGTTTGTATGAAACAGCTGTCTGACTGAAGCCCCCCCCCTTTTGTTCTCCTCCCTTTGCCCCCCCTCCTCGGTGGGGTGGGGGTAACAGGGCGACAGGTGGCAGCAGCCTGGGACTCGATGTGGCCAAAAGTATGTGGACAGCAGCGTTGTTGGCCCAAACTCTCGTAACTTCATGAGACAAAGTTCAGTTTTATTATCTTAGATTTTAAATTTATGCAAAACACGACGAATTATATGGTCAAACACACACACACACACACACCGTCATGACTCAGGTCAGATCTAAAGACACCCCGCTGCGGTTTTTATTTAAACTTAATTAAAAACGATCGGTCGAGGAAATAAAAACGACACCAAAATGAGCCCCAGAGGATCATGGGAGAGCAAGATGAGGGGGTGAGTGCCGCTGAAATTACAGGTTGGTGCAGTCGGAGCAGCAGTCAGAGCAGAGGAGCTGCAGGCTGCAGGAGTCTGAGCACCACCGACAGTCAGTGAACACATCGTCAGAGTCGCAATGTTTTTATTTATCCGTCACGTGTTTGTTTGTTTGTTTTGTTGCTTTACACACAAAGACAGAGAAAACAGTGAGGAAGTGTTTATGGAAGGGTTAGAGGTCGAGATGGAACAAACAAACAAAGACAGACAGACAGACAGACAGACAGACAGACAGACAGCAGGCTGATGTTTACGTCCTGCGTTCACGAACCGTTTATCACCGTCACCATGACGATGGTGATGGACACATGGAAAGTTAAAAACACGACGAGCGAAGTGAACCCGACCAATCAGACGGGGTGGTTTGTCTCAGTGGCCACATGCTTGGTTCGGTGTATTACCTGGGACTGTTCTTGGTCCCTGCCGCGTCTCTTCAGTCCATCCAGGGCCTTCAGGGACGACGGCAGGCCCCTCCTCCTCTGGCCTCCTCCTGGCAGCGTCCGACGCCTTGTCACCTGATCTCTGCTGCACACCTGAGCGGAAACGAGAGGTTGGACGTGAGAGACGTTTGGGGGGCAGCGGGCAGAGGCTGCGTTGGTTCCAGCTGTTCTCACCAGAGCGTGGAAGGAGGACACAGAGAAGACCCCCAGGCGTCCCAGCATGCTCTTGGAGGGCCGGCTGGCCACGGCGAGGAGGCTCTTCGGGTTTGGGAGTTCGCTGCCCTGCAGGCTGGACAGGTAACAGCGGAGCCGGAACAGATCCAGGTTCAGTTTCTCCAGGTTCTGCTCCCACTGCTGGATCTGAACACAACATACTGAACATCAGCTGGTGTGAAGTCATTGATCCACCCGACACAGAATCGCTGATCCACGCGCTGTGACAGCACGCCGACATATGATATCACAGATGATCCGACATTCAGCTGCTGCAACAATGAACCACAGGGACTGATGTAAACAGCTTCTCTGTGAGCGCTCCTGATTGGCTGCTCAGACCACCACTCATCAGTCCCTCTCTCTGATTGGCTCGTTCCACACCAACTCATTATACCGTCACAGAGGAGGAAGCGACTGATCTGCTACACTGTCATGTTCCACATGTAACTGAACACGAATACTGATGGCTGTGCATGAATGTGATGGTTAATGACTGAAGCACAGGCTCTCCGGCGTCAGAGTGTGTCTCCTCCACAGTAAAAGTGTAATCGAACGTCGAGCAGTGAGTCTTTAATCTCCAGTTGGAGTTCAAACAGCAGCTCTGGGATCAGTTTCACAGTTCACAGAAAGAGATGAAGCAGCTGCTAAATGACGCGAACAATCTGGAGTTTGTCTGTGAACATTTACTGGCACTCAGATACTGAATCTGAGCTGCTCGGGGTTTATCGGGCTGATCAGGGTCCACTGTAGGTTCACTGAAGAAAACACTGTGTTTTGCAGGAAGCAGATCCTGGACCAGTCTCATCACACCACTCTGTGTACTAAACCTGCAGCTGGAAGGTGAATTTATTCATTTCTACCTAAAATCACCCCTCAATAGAGCCTCGTAACCAGCATTTAAAATGTGTTCGTATCTGTAACGATGCTAAAAGCTAAAGCTCACCTTTGAGCTAACTGGAGATGACTATTAGCTAATTAGCTTTAAATATGTACTTGAATTTATGAAACAAGCTAATTTAGCTAAGTTAACCTGCTAACTAGCATCTGTGATGTGCTACAAGCTACAGGTGCTACAATAAAATGCTAATGTTATGCAAAGCTATATGACATGTTATAGGTCAGAGTGAGCGATCACTGTTAACGTGATGCTAATGAAGCTGTGTGTCTCTGTGCTGCAGCTCAGGTGAGACTAGAGACAGGTGAATCCCGCTCACACTGACACACAGATCCAAAATGGCCTCCGGGTGCTGAGCTCTACGCGCTTGTGTTGGTCAGACTGACTCAAACCTCCGGCGTCCTGTTTCTCACTGGGTGCCGCTGACGGCCCCGAACATCTGGAACAGAGATCACACTCAGCTGCAGCATCACGGCCTCCTCAGAGCTGCTGGCAGCAACAAACCAGCCTCATCGTCACTGCAGCTCCTGTCTGTGGGTTTGACCTGAGCTCAGCGTCGCCTTGACTGCGTCTCTACTCTGGGAAAACACCTTCAGACACAAACGTTTCCACCGCTACTGCTTTCTGACCCGACATGACCCTGAGATGAGCCAGCGTTTCTCTGCTGAATCGTGGTTTCCACGGAGGATCCTTCTAGTGTTTCTTCGTGCTGACGCTCAGATTGAGTCCTGACACAGTAAAACCTCAAGCACCTACACGTGGCGTTAGGTCGCCTCTCCTGTCAGACGGAGGAGGCCGAGCACTGAAACCGTACTGCAACAGGAAACGACTCTTTAACTGTTTCAGGGCACGTTGTGCATCTTTTTAACTAAATATGACGTCAGCATGAACAGACCAATCACACACTGCCATCCAGCCTCCAATCCAGCTGTTAGCATCAGAGCTAAACTTCATCAGTTAGCGACTGTGTGACTGGTCCCACCTGACTCTCCACCGCCTTCCTGTTCTTCTGCTCCCTGATGACGGACAGCTGCAGCTCCGCCATCTTCTTCATCTTGGCGTCCATGTCGATCTTGTGCAGCAGCGAGCGGCTCTGGCAGCGCAGGAGGCGCAGCGTGTCCTCCTTCCCCTGACGCCTGGCGAGCAGCGCGGCGCTCGCCGAGTGGATCGCTGTCACCCAGTTCTCCAGGTCGGTCTGGTTGGTGGCCTGGACAAGATGGACGCAGGTAGGAGTTAATGTCCCTGCGCAGCTTCAGGTCTGAACACGGTAAATCCAAACGTTCATATTAAAATAAATAGAAAAACACTAAATTCTACTTTTTTACTTCGTTCCATTAATGATCAGTGAGAACTGACGGGACATGATTAAATGTGGCCTGTGCCTTTAAGAGACAAACAGGAAGTCCTCCCTGTGTTGGTCATTAACGATCCTCAGCGCCTCGTTGTCATAAAGACGAACATTTGCTGCCGTCATTAGTCGGCTGCCCCCCCATCCTCAGCTCCTCTCACGGCCTGACAAAAGCTCCTCGACACCTCAGTACCCCCCCGACCCCGTGAACCCTCTAGGTAACCATGGGGACGAACTGCTGATGGACCGCCGTGTGATTTGTGTGTGTAAACACACTCACAGCTGAGAGCAGCCAGAGAATCAAAGTGCTCTCTGAGCTCATAAAGAGCGTGAAGAAGAAGATAAACGTTCCGTCGTCAAGAGTCAGAGCAACGCTGCAGCCGCCGGCGAGGACGCAGGAAATGTGTTGCATCTATTTCTAGACCGGTCCTGTGACCTTTGACCCTGTCAGGCGCCGCGTTTTGTTTGACAACAACAGATTAACGTGGTTTTAAATCGAAGCTGAGAAGAAGGACGTGTTTAGCCTAGCTTAGCAGTAAGACTGGACCGGACGGACGGGTGCTGGTTTGTTGTTACTGAAACCAAAAACTCAAAGTCCAAAACACGTTTTCAGACGTTCACTCAAGTCAGATTCACAACAGCTGTGCTTTATAATAAACATGTGACAGAAGGCTGAGCTTTAGCTTTAGCTTTGGTTTCAACTTTAGCTTTGGTTTCAGCTTTAGCTTTGGTTTCAGCTTTAGCTTTAGCTTTGGTTTCAACTTTAGCTTTGGTTTCAGCTTTAGCTTTGGTTTCAGCTTTAGCTTTGGTTTTAGCTTTAGCTTTGGTTTCAGCTTTAGCTTTAGCTTTGGTTTCAGCTTTAGCTTTGGTTTCAGCTTTAGCTTTGGTTTCAGCTTTAGCTTTAGCTTGTGTTTTAGCTTTGCCTCCTGAGTGTTTATCCTCAAACCTTCACTGAAGCGTCTGAATGTGGTGCGTTCAAGGAGCCTCCGACACCGGAGATCAGTCCGGTGTCCCGTAAACAGATCAACAAACAGGAAGAAAACACAGGACACAGATCAAAGAGACGAGGGTCTCACCTGGAACAGGTAGACGTCCCCGTGCGAGTTGCTAAGACAGAAGACGTGCTCCTTCTTTGGGTGCTCGGGGACGGCCTGGACGATGCTGTCGTTGGCCAGCAGGGCGTAACGGGGAGACAGCTCCTGCTCGCCGCCGCCGTGTTTCCCATAAGTCTCGTAGAACAGCAGAGTGCAGCCTGCAGGGAACTGAGCTCAGATCAGATTTACTGTGACATCACAGCACAAACCCAAGACACCTGTGCAATCATTACCCACAATGCAACTCAACCGACATCACTCTGCAGCCTTTAAATCAGGGGCAGTTGTTGCCCTCAGACTTGTCTTACAGGCAGCAGGCTCGTACCTTTCAGAGTGACCCAGTAGCGTTTCCACTTGCGGCGAGCCGCCAGCTCCAGCTTCCTGTCCTTGGTGACGGTGATCAGAGCTTTGAAGGAGAGCCACCCGGCTCGCCGCACCACACCCTGCTCCTTCTCAAACAGGACATCCAGCTGCTCGCCTCCTCCCACCTCCACCTCCCCGTCCATGTCCTCGTCCTCCGCCTCCTCTCCCTCCTCCTCCTCCCCGTCCCCCTCCGATGGCTCAGTGCGGTCGACGGCGCTGCTGCGGCCCGTCTCCAGCTCCAGCATGAAGCTGTCGTAGACGTTCTGCCGCTGGGCGTCACTGCTCTGGTTCAGGCTCCTGGAGGAGCCGCAGTGGACCGCTGGGAACCGGTTCAGGTTCTGGTTCAGGTTCAGAGTGTGGAGTGGGTTGGAGGACCACAGGGTGCTGCAGCCCACCAGCCCAGAGTCCAGCTCGCTGACGAAAACATCAGCGGCGTCGCTGGCGTTCGGCTCCTGAGGAGGAAAATCAGACGGGGAGAGAGAAGAAGGGTTGGCGTGACTCTGCTCGAGTTAACCGTGGATCCATCCGCCGCTGAAAATAGTCCTGACAGTCACTACTGAGCGACTGCATCAACCTCTGCTGCTCTGCTGCTGCACTCTGTTAGACTCACTGTTAACGAGTCACAGTAACGAGCACACGCTTCTGCTTCAGGGCTGAAAACTGCCTGCTCACTTGTTTTGGTCCTTAATGTGGACAAAGAAGAATTTCTATTTACTGTATTAGCATCAATAAACAACGACAGCAACAACAACAACGACAACAACAACAACAACAACAACAACAACAACAACAAACACTTAGTTTTTACAGGTTTTTGTCTTATTTTGCATTTTAATCCTCGACCTGCTCACAGGAGGCTTTTAAAATGCTGTTGTTGTTGTTGTTGTTGTTGTTTCCTACCTGGATCCTTCTCTTCTTCCTGCTCAGACTCCCTGTCCAGTCACTGAGTCGTCGGATCCGGCTCTTCAGGAAGTCTTTGCGGTTGCCGCCGGAGGTGCTGGCGGCGCCGACGGGCTCGCTCCTGCGACACGGCAGCGTCAGGGAGGAGTAAACCTGCTCCGCGCCTCCTGCTGAGCTCTCCTCCTCCTGGATGACATCATCCAGCAGCGCCACGGAGGAGAAGGCGGCTCTCTGATGCTGCTGCGGGGCGGAGTCTGGGGCGGCGGGGAAGGCGGGCAGCGCGCTGTGGGTGGAGTAACCGTTGTCCAGTGAGGTGGAGGAGGCTGAAGCCAGGCTGAGGTCCGGCTGCAGGATCACAGAGTCTCCGATGCCGCTGTCCTCCGTCCGGCCGGAGGAGCAAGTGTTGTAACCTGCGGCGGAGCTGAACTCGTTGGCGGGGGGGAAGAGGAGAGTGGCGTCCGCCTGCGCGGACAGGAAGGTGTTGTAGCCACTGCTGATGGTGGCGGTCTCCTCTGTGCGGGTGGAGGAGTAGGTGGCGTAGCCGCTGCTGTTTGCCACGCTCGCCCCACACACGAACACGTTGTCAGCTAGCTCGCCGCCGCCCCACGGCGAGTCGTACCAGGAGCCGTCGGAGCTGAGCGAGCTGCCTTTGCTTGTGCGGAGGGAGGGTTCAGAGACGGGGGCTGACAGAGCGGCGGTGGTGGCGGGGCGGCCAGACAGGCTCTGTGGCTCCACGTGGCCGACCCTGCTGTTGGTGAACTCCACCCTCATGCTGCCATCTTTGCTGAGCAGCACCTTCGGGCTGCCGCCCCTCTCCAGGGACGTCCGTTCGCCGCAAAGCGCGTGACTCCCGCCGCCGTTCTCCAAGTGACCAAACTGGCCCCGGGCACCCCCCTGCGCCCACTCTGCTCTCAGGTACCTCTGAGGAGAACCGGTCCCCGGCCTGGAGCCTCCTCTGCCTGCTTTGGGCTCGTAATGCCAGGAGGAGGCGTGCTGACTCGCGTAGCTCCTCCCCCAACTCCTGCTGCCCCCCTGACTGCTCCTCCACCAGCTGCGAGCCGATGGCACCTCCTCCCTCCTGGAGGAGAACCTGAGCGTGCAGGAGGACTTGGCAGGAGAGACGAAGCCGCTGTGACTGTCTGCGTTTCCCATCGTGACCTGGAGGAGGGTGACATCATCAACATGGGACAGACTTAAATTACAGGAAAACAACCACAACTGACGACCACGAGCCCGAAGAGACGCCGACAGAGCCCATCCAGCTGATCAGCTGAAGCGATGTCATCATCTTCTCTGAACCTGCTGCCTACGTTACCCACAATGCAACATGAGTCACTCTATACTCAGGTGTGCTCTGCTAACAGCGGCTGCTAACGTAGCCTGCAGCTAGTTTCAAACTTCGACTGAAGCCAAGTGAGTGACATCACTCAGCCTCCTGTGACATCAAAGCAAAGGATGTCAAACATAAGGTTCAGGGGCCAGAACGGGGCCTGAAAAGGGTCCAATCAGGCCCGACTCAGCAAAGATCTGCTCTGTAATCAAAGGCTACAGTAACTGAACGTGTTCAGGAAAAAGAATCTATTTTAAACTGGTTATCAATATTATTATTGGTTTTACTGGTCTGGTTCAGATCAAACTGGACTGTCCGTGAATGGGACCCCCCTGAACTGAAGTGTCCATAGTACTTTAAAAACCTGGAAACACCTGGAAGAACCTGGAAACATGCTCACCAGGTCCAAAAAACACAATGGTTTCGCGTTAACGGCTAACGTCCTAGCTCAAAGTAGCTTCTCAAAAGCTTTTCAGTGAAGAGTGTCGACATCCATCAAACAGCAACAGCAGAGCAGACTGTGTCCGCTGATGAAGCCCATGTGGTGTGGACGAAAGTCCCGGTGTGTTGTTTGTTTTGTCGCTGAAGCTTTTCCCAAAGTGCAGAACGTTCAACGGTGAAACCTGATCGTCTCTGTTGCAGACGAACCGAGATTTGATCCTAATCAGATCCATTAATGAAACCCCAATCAATGAAAGTGGGGCTCCAGTAACTGCAGGTAGCTCAGTCACATCAGGCTGTATTTGTTCCTCCTGTTAATGTGCACAGTGAACCCTGCTAACCCTGCTAACCCTGCTGCGTCCCCTCCATCTGTTTCCATCCTACAAACTAAAGTCACTCATGGATCAAACCTCCTCCTACAGGTGTGAAACAAAGATCAACAGTGTGATTCAGACCTGATTCGTCAGATTCATCAGATCGAACATTAGAGTAAAAACGAATGAAACAAATAAATTGACAACAGACACCGGATCAGTTTTACCTTTGAGCTGTTTCAGAGACTCTGCAGCTCCTTCATGCTCCGTCCCGCAGCCTCGTCTCCTCACGACTGAAGCGCCGTTGGCTCCAGCTGCTCCCTCGCTGGCTCTCTCTCTCTCTGTTTGTCTATGTCGCTCACCCGCCCTCTACACACCGGCTCATCTGTTGGGGGAGAGCAGAGGGAGGGAGGGGCTTGATGAGCCTCAGCACACAGACCCCCCCCCGAACTAAACCAGCCTCAGTCTGTTTCTGTTTATTTTGGTTTTCAGGAATTATTCAGACGTCAGTTTCTCTTTTTTTAGCCGACCTGAGCGCTGATGTCATCAAACCGCTGCTAATTCAACTTTATTTCATTCATGAGATTTTCAATATTCACACATTCCATCATCTTCGGCGTTTTAGATGAACTTTATTCATCCAAACTGGGAAATTTAGCAGAAGAGAAGCTGAACCAGTCCGGGATCCTTGTTTAAAGAAGGGTTTCATTGTTTACAGGACTTTCCAGGACTTTTCCAGGACTCCATAACCTTCCAGCAGCCGTTCCATGACCTGGAGTTGTTTCTGATTTTCCTCCAAATAAAATATGAAAACACATCATCACAGAGTCAGACTGAGCGTTCATTTCCTGAGTGAGCCGGGGTCAAAGGTCACAGCCGACTTGAGGTTGAGCGGCGACGCCCATCCTGTCACGGAGGTCAGAGCTGGGGGGGGGGGTGTCACGCAACAGTGACCTTTGACCTCTGCGATGGAGACGAGGAAGTGAAGAGCTGAAGAGAGACAACACGGCCAGAGACGGAGAAGAAATCATTTGTGCGATTTGATTGGCTGGCGATCAACCAGTGTCACACCTGAACAACAAGGCAGGTGTTTTCACCTGAGTTAATTAAACAGCTGGAGCCTCGTCAGCTGCTGCTGCTGATTAATGTCAAAACCTGCTGAGGCAGCGTTTTCCATCAGAGATAAATAAATAATAAACAATAAATAAATAAACAACAAGTCAAAGTTGTTGTTGGAGGGAAGAGAAGTTCAATTTAACATGAGTGAAATCTGTTTTGTGGGACGTCAGAGACAGAAACATGTCGGAGCTTCAGTAAACTTTGATCTGAGCATTAACAGTGACCCCCCAGGCTGTTGGACTTTTCACTTTTGTTCGCTCGTCCTATCGGCCATCTGCCGGCTCGCAGGACGCCGCGCCACGGGCGACCCCTCCCATTCTTCATGAACAAAGACCCTCCTCACCCCTCTCGCCCCTCCCCCCTCCCTCCCCCACAGGCAGGCGTGAGGCGACATATTGGAGGAATTCATCTGATTTGAAAAGAATCTGATTAATGTTGACTGTGTCTGGAGGAATCCCACCTGTTCCCTGACGATCGTCCGACGTCAGCCTGAAGCACGTCAGTCTGAAGGCGGCTGCTGCTAAATTCTAATGAAAACCATCCTGAACTCTAATTTAATTAACTTCCACACATGAAAACTCAACAATTATTCAAATGTTTGTGTAAATTTCATCAACAAACAAATATTTGTTAGAAATCCACAAAGACGACGAAGCTAAAGCTAACAAACAAATGAATTCACGAAGTTTCATTTAACGAGCCGCAGCTCCTGATTGGTCAGACTGTTTCCTAAAGCAGCCAATAAGGTAATAACTAATCTGCTGCTGTTACTAAGAAGCTTCTTTCTTTCAGTGATGAGCAGCATTCAGCAGCTAAGCTAACGTGATGTTGGCCATCTTTGATGTTTCCTTTCAGATGAAACATCTGAACCCTCCTCCAGATGTTAACAAAGGTAACATCACAGGACAAACAGCGGGGGTGCATCTGATTGGCTAGCTGTGCTAAAGCTAATGCTAAAGCTAGGTGAGGGGGAAGAAGGCAGTTCAGACCTATATGGACACTCATGTAACCATGGTAACTAAGCCACAACAAAGATGGAGAGAGCAGATGTTCAGAAGTCTTGACTAACACTGATGAAGATCAGGGCGACCAATCAGAGCGGAGCAGTTAGGACCAGTTAGATGTAATTTAAATGAAATAAAACCAAAGTGACGCGCAGCGCTGAGTCGACAGTCTGTGACATTCTCTGCATGTTAGTTTGGGAACAGCCTGAATGTGACGGACGAATACAGAAAACGAAGAGTCTTTTGTTCTGCTGGGGTTTTTCTCGGAGTAATGAAGCTTTTGTGTCGAGGACACAGGAAACAGGAAGTCCAGACCAGCAGTAAACAGCAGGAAACAGGTCCTGCAGGAACACACACCTCAGACTGCCTCCACACACACACTCACACAGTCACTTTACACTGACTGGACTGGAGCTGCTGCTGATTTTCATTAATGAATCTGCTCGTTATCGTCGTCACTGATGACGTTACTGTGAATAAAATGACAAACGGGAACAGTCACACTGAGGCGTGACGGGGTTATCGCCACAGTTTTCCCTCTGAACGTGTTTCAGCTTGATGTTTGAAGCTGCGTTTGTTATTTTTGTTCTGCTGAATTCATCCTCTTGTTTCTTTTTGATGAATCAGCAAGGCGTCTTCAAACATCTCACTCCGAGCAGCTCGGCCTTTAACGCGGAGGTTTTCCTGTTTCGTCCTGGTTTCCATGTTTTTCCACATCATTCCCGTCGAACAGGCCGAGTCTCTGCAGGTTTCAGTGGTTTTCCCTTGTTGGACTTTTTCTTTGGGATTAATTGTGCAGCTCGGGAGGGGGAGGGGCCGCGCTGTGTTATTGCAGGGAGACGCCGAGGAGTGAAGTGAGTGCTCCCCCTCCCCATGGGAGCGCACAAAGCAGCAGCTTCGATAAGGAGGAGGAGGGGGACCTGGAGCCACTTTCCCCCCAACAGGGGAAGTGTGCCTGGTCCGGGGGGTGGCAGGGGCTGGGCGGGGGTCTGTTTCCTGTCCCGGCTGACTAGGGTCCTTGTCCTGGCACGGCGGGCAGACGGGTGGGGTCCCCTGGACTCAGGTGGGGCCGAGTGTTGGGTTTGGTGTGGCTGCTGCAGCTGCTTCCTCCTCTGGACAAGCTCAGACATCCAGAAGAAGTAGAAGACAGCGACTCGTTCAGACACTTTCGCTGTGGTTCAGCTGATTTGAGATCATTTCTCTGAAAAACCTGTTTTCACACCAGCAACACAAACCCTGAACTCTGGCTCAGACGTGTTTTTCAGTTTGTTGTGTTGCAGCTCGTCGGCCGTTTGTCAGACAGAAGTAGATTTTCTCACATTTATTAAAATCAGATTATCAACATCATCAAGTTTGACTGTTTAAAACAGATTAGTCGACTCAACAAAACCAGTTCAGGAGCTTCTGAATGAATGTTCATTGTGCCCCCCCCCGCTCCTTCTGGTGTTTCCCATCAGGCCGTTCAGCTGCTGTGACGGATCGACTCTCTGCTCTAATCGACAGTTAATTGAATGAAGCGTTTGTTGGTGTCGTGGAGGCTGATGGACTCAAGCGGTGCAGCAGAGACTAATCAGATCTGACAGCAGGTCCAATGTGGTTTGGTTTGACCAGCAGGAGGTCATCTGCAGGTCCCAGTCCATAAACCAGTTAGTCCACTGGCTGCTCCTCCTCCACGTCTTTGTGTTTGTTCGTGGATGTCGGACAAAGTACTGAAATAAGAGAGGTGATGTTCCAGGGTTGGACTTCTTCTCCTCCACAGTGACGGTGCAGTTGAAGGGTCTCTGCTCTGACACAGTGGAGGAGGTCCAGAGGACGTGATCCAAGAGATCCAAGTGTGGCAGGAGCGCTGGGAGCAGAGCATCACTGCACAAGGTCACTACTCTGAAGGACAGAGGACACGGTTAAACACAGGAGCAGCTGGAGAACGTTTGGGTCTCATCTCCTGGAGCCGGAGACTCCCTGTGGATCCTCACAGACTCCTGGAGGATCCCGTCCTCCGTCTGGAGCGACACTCGACTACATGATCAGCAACATGACGACATCTGTTACAACAAGCATCGCAGCTTCTCAGTGGCTGAGTGAAGTGTGAACAGAGGTGCTGCTTTGTGCCCACTGTCGGTTCGTTAATTCAGGCTCCAGATGCTCCTGCGGGGCTCCTGTGGGGCTCCTGCGGGGCTCCTCGAGGCCCTGCAGCCCCGAGAACATCCATCAAAACACAAACCTGCCTGTCAGAGGGCGACACGCCACAAAGCTTCACAATGAACCACAACTGATGATGAATGGACAGAGCCAAACTGTGATGAAGCTGAATGATCCTTTAAATGGCTGGACAAGGTGCCGGGGTCAGTGTCCGGTTTATTAGGAACACCGAGGTTAAACACACGCGTGCGCACACACACACACACACACACACACACACACACACACACACACACACAGGTAAACACAGCGGTTCCCCAGAAGCTTGAGTCCAACCGCAGAGCAAACAGGCTGGAGCTGAGTCAGTTTTCTCAGTAACTGATCTGTTTTCCTGCAGCGGGAGGAGGAAACTGATGAAAATGGTGAAAGTGGAAATTTGTTTGTTTGTTTGAACTCGACCGAGCTGCACTTTGCAGGAGAAAACACGTTTAATGAGTTAAATCTGACTGAAAAGGTCAAAGCTGCTAATAAACCTCATATTTGGGATGAGAAACAAAAAGTTAAAGTCAAACAAATTTTACTTTTCAAGCAGAACTGAAGCTCGGACTCTTCTGAGTTACTGAAAAAGACTAAATAACGGGATAGAGTTGAAAACAGCTGCAGCGTCTGCTTCGTATTAAAACTAACCTCACTTATTTAAACACCTTGATGTTCTGGACAACACACCTCTGTGCAGATTGATACCACTCTACAACCAGTGGCTAGATAGCTTAGCTTAGCTTAGCATAAAGACTGGAAACAGAAACGTTAGCCTGCCTCACACTGGAGCTAAAGCTCTGAACTGATGAACATGTCGCATCTTGTTTGCGTAATTCGTTGCAGTGCATGCGTAACTTCCTGGAGTCTCTGCTTGTTGCCTGGCAACAGCTCAGAACCAGGAAATACAACACACCACTTCCCTTTAACCTGCGGCTGTTGTACAACTGAAAACAAATGAGATGCAATGTGTTTGAGCTTCAAACTGAACCACGCTAACTGTTTCCACCTGTTTCCAGTCTTCATGCTAAGCTAAGCTAACCAGTCGGAGCAGCTAACCAATCAAATCGCTGCCGTCCTCTTTAGTGACTTGCCTGTTTCTAATTGGCCATTTTTGTCGACCCTTGTGATGAAGTCCCTCAAGTCTTTACTCGTGTATTCACTCGTCTGCCGTCTGCGGCTGCAGCGTCTCCGAACAACGATCTGGTTTGGACGAAAGGCTTGTGAGTGTGACTCAGACCTGAGCTCAGCCTCATACTGTTTCACTGCTGCAGCGACGTCAAACATCGTAACTGGTGGGAATTAAAATGAAAAACCCCTGACCTTCATTTAAAAGCCCACAAACCAACTGAATCAAGCTTTAAATCAGTGACACGATTCCCTGAAACTACCGAGGTACCTCCGACACCTCCTCCCTCCATCTCCTCCTCTGCCCTGTTTAAGCACAAAGGTTCCTTGTTGTCCGTTGCTTCAGATCAGCTGTAAACCAGCTAAGACTCCTTCACGTTGCAGAAAACAGGAGAAAGGTTTGTTTGTTTGGGAGCAGGTTAACAGTCCTGGAGGTTTAGCAGCTCTGAGCTTCGTACCAGCTCGCTCTGGTCCTTAAAGGCGGCCGCCTGCAGCCGCTGAGCCTCAGAGGAATGTGAAAGCTTGTTCAGCAAACTCGCTGAGGTGAACAAAGTATTCGAAAGACAAACTGTGCAGCAGTTTGTTGTTTGTGTGGCTGAGCGCTCGTGCAGCCTCGTGGAAATGATGCTGATGCGACCGAGCAGCCAGACCGAGGCTGAGAAAACACCTCGGACAGAGACGAAGATCAAAGGGAAGCCGACAGGAGCCCTGCCCGGCTGACAGGCTCCGTTTGCAGGTGATGATGTCCTGTTAGCTGGCTGAAGATGATCCCAGCTCACGCCCAGCAGACAGCAAGTCAGTCTGTTGCCAACCGGAGAACACATCAACCACCATCTGAGGAACATTTAGGTCCTGGAGGAACCAGCTGAGGACTTCCTGTTCACGATATTTCAGCACAGATACTGAACTATATGAATGAATGACAGCCGATTGGTTCCCAGGGTGCATTTCAGTCAGAGCCTGTATTTCTCTGCACGAGGTGTTAATGCAGCCAAAGCCTGCCAGAGTGGTGACTCACACTACAAACATAAAACAGAAACGCCTCTGAAACCTGAATCCTGTCCTGCTCCCTCCAGAATCTGTCTTTATTTGCACAGTCTGAGGCTGGAAATCACAGAATTTCTCACTAATCGAGTCACATTTTTGACCAAATATCTATAAATTTAGACACGATTCCATCTACAACATCGACAGAGAGCTGATGACACAAAGACCCTTGGAGGTGGAGTCCACTTCTCTCCAGGTTTGTTTGCTAAACTCCAAGAAAAACCAGAAACTAGCTAATGTTAATGCTAACGTTAGCATCCAACCATAAACACCAAACATGGTCCAGTCCAGAAACTCTGGAGGTGAGAGACCAAAGTGTTTTAAACAAGCTTTGTACTGTAATGAGGAGGCAGCAGGAAGACGAGATGTTCAGTCAAGGTTAGGAAATGGTTCAGTCCACTTTAGGGGGGTCTGACCTCTAACAAGTGTCCTCCAGGCATGAATGTGGAAAATATGTTAGAATATTTGTGATCACAGGTATAAACAAAGGTTTTGAGCCTGAGCTGAGGGTGTCCATGTCTTAATTAAAAACATACATCCCCCTAACCCCCCTGTAACTGGATCCATGGACGTTCATTAAAGGTAAAAGGCTTCAGTGTTTGAACAACACCGACTGGTTTTTAAAGCAGGACTGGATGTTGAGATCAGGTCGGGACTGCCGGCCTGAGTCAAACTGCTGCAACATCTGGCTGCTGCAGGAATGTCCCACCCTGACTGTAAACAACATGACATCAATGACACACACACACACACACACACACACACACAGATTTCCTTACATTAGATGCAACACCTCTGAAGGGTCAAACATCCCGTCACACACTTCCTGTCCTGCTGTCGCTGCTGCAGACATGACGGCTGCTGAGCTTTTTATTCCCCGGCAGGAAACACAACAGTTTCCACATGTGAAGAGCACAGCTGGAACGTCACACCTGGACTTTCATGTTCTCCGGAGGATCCATCAGCTCCTTCACCACCTCCTTCCTGTCACACAGACTCCAGTTTCACTTTGAAACGAGCACGCAGGTTGTTTCAGCTGCAGTAAAACTCAAACGCGTGTCTCCGTCAGTGTTTCTGTCACGTTACAAACCCACCAGGCATCTCGAGGTCTTACATAAGAGCAGCTGTGAACATCAGAAACCACAGGAAGCTCCGGACGAGCCCTCACTCTTCTTGTTACACAACAGTTGGAGAAACCGAGGCTGGAGAACAACGAAGCTGCTGAGGAGAACTGATGGAGGAACCTAAACAGTGTCCTGGGCTCAGGGATTCAAACGGTGTTGAGGTAGAAAACTTCCCATGATGCAGTTCAGTATCCTCGGCTCATCTGTCTACATCCTCGCTGACATGTTGAGTTTTGAGCTGGATTCAAGAACCAGAACTTCTCAGATGTGATGTGATGTGTTCCAGTAAAGACGAGTCTACACCGGCCTCTGTGTCCCACAATGCAAAGTGCTGTAACGGCTGTAAACAGCAGCAGGAACTCAGCCGAGCCGCATGCTGAGTGTGTGTCAGTGAACGCGGGGCAGAAACACAGGTTTGTCACTTCATTCACTGATTTCACTGAAACTGGAAATCTGTCTCAACCCACAGTGGACAACTTAGCTTTAACTGCTAACGCTAGCTGGTTAGCTCAGTTAGCAGTGCAGTTAGCAGCCCTGTTAGCTTATACTGCCTGCAGGGAGGAGGGGTTTTAAAGCTGGGAGTGAGAGCATCCAGTAAGGAACTTGGTGGGGAGCAGCACCAAGACCAGAACCAGGAGTGGTCTGACAGAAACCGCCTCAGAGACCGATGGAGGTCAGGAAACAGAGCAACGGGGGTTTGTCTGAGTCTGACCTCACTCACTGCAAAACAAACAGCAAACTATGAAAAGCAGCGTGACGTCTGCGCTTTGCTGATCAGATGTTGGAGGCGTGACTGCAGTTGTCATGTGACCTGTCAGATCACAGCTGGATTTAACCTGCCAAACGATGATGCGTCAGATCAGCTGACCAATAAGACAGAGGCGTTCAGGTCCACATTAAGCACGGCGTCTCTGTCACAGTTACGGGAAACTGTCGGTGACGTCATGCAGCAGCTCTGGTGCCGACACCTCAACATCAGCATCTTTGAGTTTTTCCACTGCTGTTTGGTTGAAGCGGAGCCAGAGCCGTCTGGGAGCTTCACCAAGTTACCAAAACCCACTGAGCAACGGTGGAAAAACTGCCCGGACACAGCCAGCGGCACGATGACACGCAGCCATGCCGCATGAGCAGTGGAAACAAAAACCTCAACGAATCAGCGCCGACCTTCCCCCGAGGAGCCGAAGCTGCAGGGACGGAAAGATGAGCCCAGGATATGAGGAACAGGAAAACTGGGCACGACTTCCAATCCGAACAAATCCACTTCAGGAGGGGGAGGGGGGAGGAGGAGGAGGGGGAGGAGGGGAGCACCACATATGAAAACTGAGCCTTTAATGAAAACTGAAAACGTGTCTTTACAGAAGGAGTCGCTCACGATTCAACGGAAACAGAACAAAGAACAAAAAGTTGATGAAAGTTAAACTGATTTTAATATTAGAAATGTAACACACACGTACACGCACGCACACATGCACACACACACACACACACACACACACACAGACGACTACATGCCGCACAGAGTATGACTCTGGGCAGGGAGGGCGAGCGAGGTTTGTTATGATGTGGGAACAGAGAGAGAGAGCATTATGTGGGTAATTGGAAGCAGCTGTTGAGAGAAACACTGATCCTGGATGGAGGCTGCAGCAGGCTGACGTCACACACACACACACACACACACACACACACACACACTTTAAAGGACGACTCTGCTGATCTTTCCATGTGAAACCTGCTCAGTGGGCCTCTTCAGGTCACACTGAAACATCCAAACATCTTGTTCGTGGTCTCCAGAGGATGCGCCCTCCTGTCTGCAGTGCTCCTGTGGACACAACGCTGGATCAATGGACCAATCAGGAGCCGAGGGATGACTTCACAGACGCAGCGACGCATGAACACGCTGATTGGCTGCCCTTAACCTGTCAAACGCAGTGAAGAGCAGCCTCAGCCAATCAGGTCGCACGTTACATCCACACTGATGGGCTGCAGGTCAGAGCCTCTGACATCCCTGATGATAACGCTGTGGCTAATTAGCAGCTCATTAGGTTAATTAGCCCACAGCTTGACATTGTCGAGTCGGGCGTCCGAGTCGTTCACGTGCTTTGATTAATCGACTGAAACAAACACACCAGGAAGCAGCGACCGTGCCCGGCGGCCATCTTTGTTTGGGTCACGATTGGAGTGGCAGGTGATGTTTTAAACATCAGGAAACAAACATTTGTTCTTTTCCAACACTTTTACCTTTAACTCGAGACGCAGGAACCTGCCTGAGGATCAACTTAATGAATGAGCCAAGCAGCAGCTCACAGTTCAGGTTTCCTCTCAGTCACCACGGTAACAACAGCAACACACACTGCTGGTACAGCGCAGGTGAGCGCTGTTCCATGTGCCTGCCTCTGCATCAGCACCTGAGCTTCTCACCTGACGACACAACAAACTGACTCAGGATCTGTTTCCTTTCACCTGTTTCACATTTCCACCACAGACATTACTGCTCTCTGATTGGTCGTCTGTTGAAACACCTGGAGTGTGTTAAACTGCAGGTAACCGTGGCAACAGGAGGGATGTAAACACATGTATGTATGAGCCTGTTTGGTCTGAACATCAAAGACTAAGAGTGAAGGAGATGCTCACGTGTCCACATACTTTTGGCCACAATATAAACAATAAAACCTGTGTGTGTGTGTGTGTGTGTGTGTGTGTGTGTGTGTGTGTCAAGCGCAGACACATTAAAAGCTAAGTGGAGTCCCACAGAGCCCTGAAAACCACCAGGGAGGAGAGTTCAAGACCAGAGGCCCCAAAACACACTCACACACACACACACACACACACACACACACACACACACACACACACACACACAGGGGTCTCCAGGGGCTAATTTAACGTGTTTCCCCCGACAGAGACGCAGCTGCTGACAGAAGCAGCACAGTGGAATTTACAAGAAATAAAACAAAATAAAACTACAGATTAGTTTAAATCGTCGCAGCCGAACGATGACTCAGCTGCTCTGACGTCTGACCTGATGGTGGCACTACAGGAAAGACTGAAGGGTTCATCCTCTGGAGAGCAAACAGCAAACACACAGTGATGGAAACGTGTGTGTGTTTTAAGTTCTAAGATTGACTCAGCGAGAGCGCCGCCGCTGAGTGTGACAGTGAAGCTAATTAACTCGTCTGCTCGTTAACGCAGCTTCATCGCCTGCGCTCACGTTACATAATGAGCTGCTGCTGAAGACGTGAACCGTCACACACAGGAAGTCTACAACACACAGGAAGTCTAAAACACACACAAACACCACAAACTGCAGAGATGCTGTGGGTCAGTGAAGGCAACACGCTGAGCAGAGAGGGAACAGAGAGCACACCGACCTGCAGCAAAACCCCGCTTTAAGATCCGTGGAGAAATGTCCCGCTGCTCCGCTGCGCTCAGTCCCACTGCTGGAGTCTCCTGTTTCCCGTCCCGACAGCCGGAGGGCGGGGCCACTCAGCTGGACCAGGACCAGCAGGAGGAGGCTCCGTCCACAGGACCACACCTCAGTCCCTCTCCACTGCAGGTCAGAGGCAGACGTGAAACCTTCTCACTGCACCTCAGTCAGTCATCACCTTCAGTCCCACTCGGCAGATTTCACACACACAACACTCGATCTCTGTGGAGAATCATAACAACCTACTTCAGCAGAACTGATCTTTATTGTTCTGCTGTTTGAGATGAACGGATCAGATGATCAGGAAGACGTTCTCCTGCTCATTCTGTGACTCTGGGATCCAGTGGTTTTATGTCTGTAACTGTAAAGTTTCCTCTGCTGCTGTATCAGACTGACAGCTCACTGCTGCCCCCTGCTGGCTACAGCTGCTGATCACACACCAGACACACAACGATTAAACTGACTCATTTAAAAAACAACACAAACACAGAGTAAACAAACCTGTGACCTCAGAGCAGCGAAGAAGAAACGCCGTCCTGCAGCATCTGAGACCAAGACAACAGAGCAGCGAACAGTTGATTTCTTTATTCAGTGAAACGGATTCATGTCCAAAACAAAGACGACAGGAAACAGAAATATGTTACAGTAGCAGTCTGCCATCCTGAGGACGGGCGGCGTGTTGCATCATCGCTCCTCACCACTCATCAGTTTTTAACACGTGCAGGTGAGGATGATGCAGGTAAGTGTTGGCGTGTCGTTAGGGCGACAGAACACATCTCCAGCCTGTCCCCGCCGTGTGTGGACCAACCATTGGTTCCTGCAGCCTGAACTCTGAGCTCAGCTGGAGGTCAGCTGGAGGTCATTTGGAGGTCGGCTGGAGGTCACGCACTCTGGACGACACTCTGTTTACCTGAAAACAACAAGAGATTTAAACAACAAGAAAAACTACAGGTTGTTGCTCATCACTGATTCGTCACATTGGGTCACATGTCTGCTCACAGATGTCACTGTAAAGCATGTGTCATGTGATGTGGTCATGTGATGTCAGGCCATGAAACGATGGAGAAGAGACGGAAACTGTTGAGTCTGTCGCCGGAGTGATTGGTCACATGGATCAGCTGACCTGCGTGCAGCGCCGCCGTCCTGATGCGGCTCTGCTCCAACGTTTCAAACAAGCTGCTTCCCCCCGCGGGGTCGGAGGTCACTGCGTCTCCTGACCCCACCTCACAGGTCAACACCATGATGGGACCCCGTGCCGCCTGCAGGTGCACCTGGATACTGTCCTGCACATACACACGCACACACACACACACCTCTTAAAACTGATAAATCAGTAAGAAGAATCAATTATTGACAGTTAATAAAATCAAACACATGAAGACTGATGTCTCTCTGCCTGCCTGTCTCTCTCTCTCTGCCTGCCTGTCTCTCTCTCTCTGCCTGCCTGTCTCTCTCTCTGCCTGCCTGTCTGTCTCTCTCTCTGCCTGTCTCTCTCTCTCTGCCTGCCTGTCACTCTCTCTGTCTCTCTCTCACTCTCTCTCTGCCTGACTGTCTCTCCCTCCCTCTCTGCCTGTCTGTCTCTCCCTCCCTCTCTGCCTGTCTGTCTCTCCCTCCCTCTCTGCCTGCCTGTCTCTCCCTCTCTGCCTGCCTGTCTCTCCCTCTCTCTCTGTCTGTCTCTCTCTCACTCCCTCTCTGCCTGTCTGTCTCCCTCTCTGTCTGCCTGTCTCCCTCTCTGTCTGCCTGTCTCTCTCTGCCTGCCTCTCTCTCACTCCCTCTCTGCCTGCCTGTCTCTCCCTCTCTCTCTGCCTGCCTGTCTCTCCCTCCCTCTCTGCCTGTCTGTCTCTCCCTCCCTCTCTGCCTGCCTGTCTCTCCCTCTCTCTCTGCCTGCCTGTCTCTCCCTCTCTCTCTGCCTGTCTGTCTCTCTCCCTCTCTGCCTGTCTGTCTACCTCGGTGGGAGCAGGTATCTCCAGCTTCGTTTCCTCTGGAGCTTTGATGACGATCACCGTCTGTTCGTGGAAGGTTCGCAGGCGGCTGACGTCCTCGTGGGTCACGTACGCCGACGTGAAGCAGCGTTAAAGAAAATCAGCCTCGTGATTCGTCAGCAGAAACAAACCTGTCTGATCTTTAGTCTCAACAAGTGTGATTGGTTCTTGCTCTGGGTTTCTGAAAACCGGTTGTGAGAGGCGTCTTCAGTTAATCCATCACAGCGAACACGTCTGGGTCGTCGCCTGGCCCGAGAGCCGCTCACGATCCGGCAGGACAGGACCCGGTGACCTCTGACCTCTGGTCTGGCGTCAAAGGATATGCAGAGCTTCCAGCGTCGTCTGTGATTTCAAAGAGCTGCTCAGCGCAGCTCTTGATGAGTCCGTCCAGCGTGTCCTCCACCAGCTGCAGCTTCTCCAGCTCCTTCTGCAACTTGTGCTGGTTCTTCTGCAGAAAGCTGGAGATCGGACGTGCTCCTCTGCACACAGAACAGACCGACATGAAGCTCTGCGGTGAGTCTTTCATCATTCATGTTACACACTCACACACACGACTGCAGGCAAAACACACAAAGCCCAACAATAACCTGAAACGGGGACACAGAGTTCACAGAGAAGCATCCAGTCCCTCAGTCTGACTCACATCCACTGGATCCTGTTGGCTGACTCCTTCTGGATCAGCTCGATCCCTTCCAGGACGTTTGTGATGTCGTAGACTCGACGCTTGCGGGTCTCCAGGCTCGTGGCGACCTGCCTGAGGTCTAGAGAGCCGCCTGGAGACGCCAGCAGCAGTTCCAGGAAACGCCGAGTCAGCAGGCCCAGAGACACGTCTGAGGACACACACAGAGTCAGACCTGAGAGGACGCATCTCCACGTCTCAGAGCTGAAATGATTGCTCGGTTCACTGAGGAGAAACAGGAAGTTAGTTGCTCTCACCCTGTCTGGAAACTTTTCTGGATTGAACCAGCTGTTTCCTCTGCCGCTGAGAGGCGCTGTGACTAAAACCAGGACAAATCATTGGTTTAATGTGTGAAATGTGCAGCAGGAGAACATTAAACTGACCTTTGTGATCATGACACACAGAAAACAACTGAAACAAAACTTCATGTGATCGAATAAACAGTGACAGTTTGTCGGCGTGCAGCCTGTTTTACATGAAATATTAAGACCAGCAGATGTTTGTCACCTGGTCTTCTCAGCCTCTGGAGGATCCTCCAAACCTTCACCTGGATCCTGGAAGTCAGAGAGAGATCAGAGCAAATCAAACCTGCTGAGGTCCACTGTGCAGCTCTGCGTATTAAACCCCGGCGAGGACGTTCAGTCGTTGTGCAATGAACATAAAGAGAAATCATGTTTCATGTGAGAACATAAAGGTAGAACCTCAGACCTGCTGCGGTGGATCTGGTGCAGCTGAAGCTTCATCTGCACCCTCATCTTCAACAGCACCATCATCATCCTCGCAGCCTCCGGCAGCCCACTGCTCCTCTTCCTCAGAGGACTCTGGTCCCCAGGGGCTGATCAGGCCCTGTGGCCCGTCTAGGTAAGGGGGCATGATGGGAATAGCGTCGCTGCTGACCCCATCGATGGAGACGTCCTCCGGCAGGAAATGGTCTTCACAGATGACATGCTGCTCTGTTGAGTCCAGCTTGTCCGTCTCCCTGAGCGCTGCCAGCCATACCTGAGCAAAGTAACAACTCGTTATAACCGTCTCATTTCGACTAATCAGTCTTTATCAGCTCTACACATCGTGACTTTAGTCCAACTCGTCTCAAAACAAATCCTGCAGCATCAGCTGAGTTTAATCTGGGTTAAATCAGAATCACCAGCAGGTGTATTTACCTGCAGGCAGGAGTCTGAGCCTGTGCAGACTGATGCTGACAGGGTGTTGTTTACCTTTTATATAAAACGGTTTGCTTCTTCCTCTGCATTTCAGTTGTTAGCTCACATTAAAGAAGAAACATGAATTACATTCATATTGTTGTTATTTCTGTTTTTACATTGCAGATCCTGCAGTTTTATGAGAGTGTGCAGACGTTTTGTGTCCGCAGTCCACTTCCAGGATGGTTGCTCAATAAAGCGGCTGCAGGCTGCACTTTAAAAACCCGTCCAGCCGACAAACCAACCAGCCAGACTTCATCCTGAAAGTCCTTCCTCGCACACAGCCTGAAAATACCGGAATGGGTTTTAAATCGTAGCTCGGTGTCAGTGCTGCAGGTTTGTTTCCGATGAAGGCGAGGCGAGGAGGATGAACACGCAATCAGTGAGAATTAGGATTTATTGTGTTTCCAACTAATATCTTTCCTTTTACAAGATAAAATGTGTAAATGGGAGAATTAAGATGGTGTTTCTGTCAAATTAATGTGTGATTAACCGCTTAACCGCCGATAAAGTGGAGGTAGGAACCATCCGGGACTGTCTCCTGGAAGAAGCTAACGGCTAATCATGCTACAACATGCTAACATCCGCAGTAACGTCCGTGTGTCACCGCAGTGGAGTTAGCATCGTTAGCGGGCAGACACAGGTGTTTTCACGGTAAAAGAGCCTCAGCCCCGGTCAGGTTCACAGGTCCGCACCTTCACTCGCGCCGGGTCTGCGGGGAAGTCGAAGAACCTCTTCGGTGCTCGGTTGTAAATCCCCCGGTTAACGTTCACTGCGCGGTTCGGACAGCCGGAGACGACACACTTTACCATGCTAACAGACCAGAGCGAACGGCTCAACGGCTCTCCCGAGCCCCGTTACTGCCCGTTAAGATCAAGAACAGCGGTGTAAACACAAGACACGCGCGTGCGGTTTGTTTACGTTGCCTTTAACAAACCTTTTTTTTAAACCGGAAGGAAAAGTCTGTGACCCGGATGTAGAAGAGAGTGAGAGTCTTGCGCCAAATTGCATCATCAACACTTTGACAAGATGTTTGGTTTTGCTAATATCTTTACAGCAGCAAGGCTTTTCTACTTAGACCATACATATAAAATATTGTTTTAATTTAAAAAATTACTCAAATTTATCAGAAGTAAAAATACAAGAATCATAAAAATGTCCTGCAGGGATTAAGTTGGTCTGATTAACCCACACATGATAGCACCATCTGGGACTGTCTCCAGAAAGAAGCTAACAGCTAAACATTTTTATATTAGTGTATTTTATATTACTGTTTTAAATTTATTTTACTTATATTACTGAATCTTATATTGATGAAATGCCAATAAAACTATAAAATACTGCACAGACTCTGGTTCCGAATGACAAACAATAATGATTCATGTAACACATTCACACAAATGTTCTGACTGGCATGTTTATTTTGCAATCAAGCAAACATAGAAAATACTGTCTACAAGTATTTCAAATCAAGAAAAGTGCACAACTAATCCATCATCATCATCATCATCAATGAAATAATACAAAGCAAAGCGGAGCATGTGAACTACTTCAAAAAATGTTACAATTAGTCACATTTAACTAGAATAAGCAATGTATGCCTTGATCAAGCAGTTCAGTGACAGTTAAGTCACTGTTATATGTCAATGCAGTTAGCTTGTTTTCAGATCATCAGGAAGTTTTGGTCCTTGTACAGCTTCACAGTTGGTTCTGGGTTCTACCAGCTGACTGCTTTTCAAAGATGCAAAAGGTTCCTGCTGGGTGTGTTGACATCAGAAATGCATGTTGAGACTGTTGAGTGGTTCATGAACTAACGGCAGCAGTTTATAGTCTGTACAGAAATCAGTCAAGTGTAAAATGTACAGCCATTATAAAGAGATCCAGTTCTCTCGGTTCTCGCTCTGTATGACCTGAACATTATTAAAATAGATCTCCATGATAGTTCACTGCTCGCCTCATCTTGTATTCTTGAGACCTCACAGAGGATGATAAAATCAATTTGGTTATTGCCTTGATGTGACTGCTGAAACTCTGAGTCTATTAAAATCTTTTTAAGTTTGCTTTCGGGGAAGTCTATAAAGCTCTGGAATCAATCTGAACAATAACCTTTATTCTTACTTTCTTGTTGCCAGAAACAATTACTTCAGTCTTTCTTTGACTGAAGTAGCAGCCAGCTAATTATTGAATATTAGGATTCATCCACGCCGTTGAACAATCTCCATTCAATCAAGTGTTTTGACAGATAACCAATGTCTGTACCAGAGCAGCTGAGAATGCAAATCACATGAACTTTAAGGTACAGAACAGATGTGTGAACACAGCTCATTCATTCTTTCTATAGGAGATCCAAATATTAACAGCCATGCACAGAGGAAACAGTGTTTTCATCTGCTGGACACTCATACAGAGCACAGAGACACCGAGGAACCAGACTTCAGGATCCCAAACCCTGGGTAGGGAATTTCATCGAAGGTGGTGTTGAAGGTGTGGAGGTGGATCAGTTTGTCAGACGAGACACTGTAGAAGGACAGAGAGCCAGCAGGACAGTCCACATACACTGCTACTCTACCAGAGGAGGAGGAGGGGGAGGAGAGATGGAGGTCTGTTTCTCTGTCATTGTGACAGACAGAGTAACAACCATCAGAGCAGACCAGACACCAGGATTGATCGTTCCCTCCAAACTTGCTGTCATCTGTGTCCCCTTTCCTTCTGATTCCTCTGTACGTCACTGCTACATGAACCAGCCCTTTCCACTCGACCTCCCAGTAACAGCGACCAGTCAGACCATTGCTACACAGCAGCTGAGGACGATCAAATCTGTCTGGATGATCAGGATATGGCTGCTCCTTTCTCACCCATGTGACCTCTCTTTTCCTCTTAAAGAGTTTGAGGTGATTGTTTGCTGTGTCAGGGACCGGTGTGACTTGACAGAAATCTAATGGAGAGAACAAGACACAACACAGCAGCAGTTTATATACATATTTTTATATGTATTTCTACCATGGCCTTGGTAAATACTTGATTCTAATTGGTCCATTAATTCCTGACAATGCCCACCTGTGTAGTAGGAGTTTCAGTCACACTGTCTGTTTGTCAACCATACGCAATGTTATTAACTATGAATGCTACTAGCACAACTCCAGCTAGCATAACATTAGCTTTCTGGCTCATAGCTAAGTCAAAGTGCTATGTGAGCTCGACAGACACTGCACGCATAAGAACCTAACGGGATGGCAATGGTTGTTCCAGGTATTAGTGAGACCCTCAGGCGTTGCCTTGAATCAAACTGAATCCATACTTACACTTCATCATGCCAGGTTTCAGTCTCTGCTCTCCACCGTAGTCCATACTGGAAGAAGAGTCATAGACATACATTGTCCTTTATTAAACTGTTGAATCATTTTAAGATCTTCCCCAGCAGGAAGTGAGTCGAGGTCTCGTAAGGCTTTGTAAGGTTTTATTGTGGCCAGTAAAGTTAGTAGCCATGAGTTTTGGATGTAATTCATGGTTAGTGCTGGGAACTCCTTAGATGTCCTTCCGTTAAAAGGAAATAAATTTGAATTTAAAAGGAAATGTACTCAGCCAACACAAAGAAACTAACAACTAGATGATATATATTGGTTGCGTGGGACAGAGACCGATACCCTGGTTGATACCCAAGTACCAACAATGGAAAATAACTTACTGCCAGGTTTAGAAATTAGTCTGTGCACCCTGTGAGCCAAATTACCTTAATGTACAGAGTAATATAACTCTTGTCTGTCCATACCTGAGAGTGGCCAGTCTCCAGTCTGGATCCTTCAGTCCAGCGGACAGCAGCCTCACCCCTGAGTCTCCTGGATGATTGTAGCTCAGGTCCAGCTCTCTCAGATGAGAGGGGTTGGAGCTCAGAGCTGAGACCAGAGAAGTACAGCCTTCCTCTGTGATCAGGCAGCCTGACAGACTGGAATCAGGGAAAAATCACAAACTGTGTTAGAAAATCATGTGAGCAGGAAAGTCCTGCAGATGTTCAACATCTTCACCAACATGAACCTAAAGCTGGATGAGCAGGATTTAAAACATCAACTGTTGAACAATCAGCTGAATCCTGACCTGAGAGTCTCCAGTCTACAATGTGGACTCTCCAGTCCAGCAGACAGCAGTTTGACTCCTGAATCCCGCAGATTGTTGTTACTCAGGTCCAGCTCTCTCAGACTAGAGGACTGTGAGCTGAGAACTGAAGACAGAGCTTCACAGCTCCTCTCTGACAGCTCACAGACACTCAGCCTGAAGAAGAATTTGTAATTAACACAAACACAAAGTTTTATTGGTGAAGTATAAAATGAATCATGTGTGAAATTGTTCATACATCCACCTACAGAGCTTTGTTGGAGGCTTTGACCACTGGCAGCAGCCTCAGAAGAGCCTCCTCTGAAGCAGAGTATTTCTTCAGGTCAAACACCTCCAGATCTTTTTCTGATGACAGTAAGATGAAGCCCAGAGCTGACCACTGAGCAGGAGACAGTTCATCTGTGGAGAGACGTCCTGATCTCAGGGACTGTTGGATCTCCTCCACCAGAGAACCATCCTTCAGTTCATTCAGACAGTGGAACAGGTTGATGCTTCTCTCTGGAGACAGGTTCTCACTGATCTTCTCCTTGATGTATTTAACTGTTTCCTGATTGGTCTGTGAGCTACTTCCTGTCTGCGTCAGCAGACCTCGTAGGAGAGTCTGATTGGTCTGCAGTGAAAGACCCACGAGGAAGCGGAGGAACAAGTCCAGGTGTCCATTTGGACTCTGTAAGGCCTTGTCCACAGCACTCTGGTGGAGATAGATTAGTTTAGCTTTATCTATAAATAGTTTGGAATACAGGGAGTACACAAGTCCAAACCAGGATGATGAGTCAACCAGCAGATTGACACCAGAGTTGATGAAGGTCAGATGGACATGAAGAGCAGCCAGAAACTCCTGAACACTCAGATGGACAAAGCAGAACACCTTGTCCTGGTATAGTCCTCTCTCCTCTTTAAAGATCTGTGTGAACACTCCTGAGTACACTGAGGCTGCTCTGATATCGATGCCACACTCTGTCAGGTCTGATTCATAGAAGATCAGGTTTCCTTTCTGCAGCTCATCAAAAGCCAGTTTTCCCAGAGACTCAATCATCTTCCTGTTCTCTGGACTCCACTGTGAATCTGTCTCAGCTCCTCCATCATACTTGATGTTCTTCAGTCTGGACTGAACCACCAGGAAGTGGATGTACATCTCAGTCAGGGTCTTGGGCAGCTCTTCTCCCTCTCTGGTCTTCAACACGTCCTCCAGAACTGTAGCAGTGATCCAGCAGAAGACTGGGATGTGGCACATGATGTGGAGGCTTCGTGATGTCTTGATGTGGGAGATGATTCTGCTGGCCTGCTCCTTCTTTCTGAACCTCTTCCTGAAGTACTCCTCCTTCTGTGGGCCAGTAAACCCTCTGACCTCTGTTACCATGTCTACACAGTCAGGAGGGATCTGATTGGCCGCTGCAGGTCGTGTGGTTATCCAGAGGCGAGCAGAGGGAAGCAGGTTCCCCCTGATGAGGTTTGTCAGCAGCACATCCACTGAGGTGGACTCTGTGACATCAGTCAGGACCTGGTTGTTGCAGAAGTCCAGAGGAAGTCGACACTCGTCCAGACCGTCAAAGATGAAGACCACCTGGAACTGTTCAAAGCTGCAGATTCCTGCTTCTTTGGTTTCAGTGAAGAAGTGATGAACAAGTTCCACCAAGCTGAACTTTCTCTCTTTCAGCACATTCAGCTCTCTGAAAGTCAATGGAAATGTGAACTGGATGTCCTGGTTGCTTTGGTCTTCAGCCCAGTCCAGAGTGAACTTCTGTGTTAAGACTGTTTTCCCAATGCCAGCCACTCCCTTTGTCATCACTGTTCTGATTGGTTCCTCTCTTCCAGGTGAGGCTTTAAAGATGTCTTCTCGTCTGATGCTTGTTTCTGCTCTGTGTGCTTTCCTGGATGCTGTTTCAATCTGTCTGACCTCATGTTCATCATTGACCCCTGCAGTCCCTCCCTCTGTGATGTAGAGCTCTGTGTAGATCTGATTCAGATGTTTCATGTGTCCTGGTTTTCTGATCGTCTCACATAAAAGACGAAACTTCTTCTTCAGGCTGAATTTGAGTTCTTGCTGACACTTACACGATAAGTGTGGCACATCAGTCTCTGGATTAATGAAGAAACAGATGCCACAGGTTAATGCTGAGATAAATATGATAAAAACGAATTTTTGAGATACTTTTTCCGTTCTTGGCAAACTTTAACCAAAGATATCATTGTAAAGATGCAACAACTGATGTCTGTTAAACAACTTACCGTCAATAATTTGGGTCAGCACGTTCAGAAAATGTGCTGTTTTAATGTTTATTCATCTCGAACCTACTTTCTTGAAGTCAAGATATTGTTTGTTTTTTAACACATTAAGATTGTTGTTCTTAATTTGAAGGAGTCTTGAGTGAAAGATTGTTCGTTGTGTCTGATTTGTTTGTTTACCACCTGGATGGTGTGCTGCTGTGTTTAAGCTAGCATTCTACTACATCAGCCCAGTGCAAGTTAATACTGCACCCTTGTTTGCTTGTTTGCACTGCATCATTAATCATCATCAGTAACTGTCATAAGACCTGAAGAGAACTGTTCAAATGCTTCATGTTTCCACGCTAAAATCTTTATTCTTGCTTCTCTTCGCAGCTCTTCCAGTGTTTCACAGTGTACTCATGGCCTGACTGGAGTTATGGCTTTAAACAGAAATGAACCCTGTGATTTAGCAGCGAGGAGTCAGCTGGGGATCGAACATCTACTTTTCAATGCATGTGTTCTGCTCGGGGCTGTTTGGGATCTTGTTTACTTGCATGGTTTTGTTGTTTTATTGTGAAGCGCTTGTACCTTTGTACTTGTGCTTTATAAATACAGTGATTCAATCAATCCTTCAGTCTAACAGTGTTGTGCTCATGCTCACCTGCAGGTCCTGTGATTTTTGATAACTTCTGCACTGCATCGTTCCTGCCGATCTCTTTCAGGACTATCATGGCCACCTTAATAACATGTGTGGGGTAGGTCTGCACCATCCGTTCCACCGTGTCCATCCTGTCGGCCTCCTCCAGGCGACTCTTGGGGATCGCTGGGAAGTTTTGGAGTTTGCTATTGACCAGGTGCCACTTGAACCCCTTGAACTCCTCCCTACTCAGGTCTAACAGAGTTTGTAAGAGGGCATCCGTGTGCATCGCCATCTCCGCTGTCTGTCAGCCTCGAGAACATGAAACAAGAAAACCTTTACCGTCACCACCACCTAATCCTTAGTCACACAGAGGTGGATGAAGCAGCTGGTCTTACTGTGCATGTTTAGGCTGTTCAATCAAGTTTGCATTCGTACGACACATCTGCACATTTATCATTAATGGTAATGATGCATGTCGAGTTTATCAGCTAATGATGATGATGATGATGTCTAATTAATGGATTTATTTAAAGTACCAGTTAATAAAAAAGTGTTTTTAAGAACAGAAGCTCTGTATAACAGTTATTTGTGGTGGAAATGAGGATTTAAATTGTTTCTGTGTTGCATTTTACATTTCATGTATTTCGAGAGGCCTGATGAGTTTTTTGGTTCATATTTTGGGTCATTAGTCAGCGGCTGCAGGTCCCGTGATTCCTATTAAAACATAGTGAGCATGGTTCAAATCAAACTGTGGCAGGAATCAAATGTTTCTAGCAGCTTTAATTTGACACCAGATATGATATTTTAAAAAGCACATTTTGTGGACTGGTGCAATCACCTCCAGCTGAACATCTCCAAAACCAAGGAAATGGTGAATGACTTCCGGAGGAGGAGGCCCTCACCGGCCCCAGTCACCATCCGAGGCACGGAGGTGGAGGTTGTCCCCAGCTACAAGTACCTGGGAGTGCACCTGGATGACAAGCTGGACTGGTCCAGACACATGGAGACAGCGTACAAGAAGGGTCAGAGCAGACTGTATTTCCTGAGGAGGCTTAAATCCTTCAACATCTGCAGACCTCTTCTGTGCACCTTCTACCAGACTGCAGTGGCCAGTGCACTGTTCTTTGGTGTTGTGTGCTGGGGGGAGGGGGCTCGTTCTATGGACAGTAACAGACTCAACAAACTGATTAAGAGAGCGAGCTCCACCATCGGGGCTGAGCTGGACTCAGTCCAGCAGGTGGCCAAGGTGAGGATGCTCAGGAAACTGGCCTCCATCCTGAGCAATGCCTCACAGCTACTGCACGATCTGAAGGTGTTTCAGTGGAGCACCTTCAGTCACAGACTGATCCCACCAAGGTGCAAGACTGAAAGGAGCAGGAAGTCTTTCCTGCCAACTGCCATTAGACTCCATAACACACAGCAATAATAATTATGGGTTGCACACTGCACTTTATAAACTCCACATTGCACAATATCCACTGATCTTACACTGATTGTTTGTAAATATGTAACATTTTTTATTTATTTATTTATATATTTCTTTTCTTCCCTTGCTGTTAAAAAAAACCTTGTACAGATTCAGTTACCATTTCTTTTCTACTTAAACTTCCTTTAGCCTAAATGATCTTTTCTCTTTTAAAGTTATTTGCACTGTATTATTCATGGCTGCGATAATACCAGAATTTCCTGCAAAGGATTAATAAAGTAATATTCTATTCTATTAAGAAAAACTCTGAAGTCAAAGCCTGAAGTGGTTTAAAACAGCAAACACTGAATGACTCAGATCGATCGTATCATGAAAAGGTCAAGTCACAGGAAAAACACAAAAACACTTCACATCAGTGAATGACACATGATGTGAATTCACATCAGTTATCTCTGATGAACCGTGAGGAACGTTAGATCGTGAGAGAAGAACCGCGGCGTTCTGACGTTAGCTATGCTGCCAAAATCAAGCTAACACTGATGCTAGCTGAGCGACGAGCAAACGTTAGCGGCTGTTTGAGTTGTTTATCAAAATAAAATGAACAGAATTAAAAATCTGTAACTGCAGGATGTAAAAACACTGGTGAGGACAGTCGGACCACAGGAAGTCTTTCCACAAACTATTTCACAATAAAAGCATCTGCTGAAGGCGTTTCAGTGGTGGCCATTGGGTGGCGCTGTGGGCAGTGTTCAGTAAAGGATCACGTGACGACGGTTTGGTGGCAAAGTTGATGAGATAACAGGCTCGTTGGAGATGAGCCGGGCCTGCGCAGAATCGATCACTGGAGATCGGCGCACAATGCATGCTGGTTAGTTTTCTGTCTGACCTGAGCCTGACTTGCTCTGACGTCATAAACTAATGGACAACAATAATCTTGGAAGATCGAGGCGCCGCAGCTGCTCTCCCCCGACTGCAAAACCAAGGGCATGATGGGAAACGCCTGGCTCTTGCCCGATCAAAGAGCTGATTGGCTCTTAGTTTGGCTATCACACGGAAAGTTTGGTAGGAATTTGTAACTTTACATCTAATTTAAATAGTTTAGATTGGAAAATATTATTCCTGTGTTGTGAATGAAGGTTTAATCTGTCAACGAACAGAATTGAACTAGTATTATTATTATTAGTAGTAGTAATGGTGATTATAAAGTTCATTTGAAACAATTGAAAATACGGAAAGCACAGACATGCTACACACACACACACACACACACACACACACACACACCCTTCTACATATATAATTATAATCAGGCCTGCTGCGCTGATCAGCCAGAGAAACTCCTGATATATAACTGTTGTGAAGGACTGAGGGCCTCAGCTGTTACAGGATTGAAGTCTCTTCATATCTTTGACTAAAATAAAATTACGATGTCATTGTTGTTGTTTTCTCCAGGAGACTCTGTAAACAGCTGTGAGAACGTTTCGACTGTTGATTCAGTTCCTCTGTTTCTTTGGTTTAAGGTCCTGTGATATTCAAATGACAGTGCTGTGGTCTGTAGGCCAAGGTGCATCATACAGAGCATGATAAATCTCAATATACATCTATGGTGCAGACGCTCTAACAGGAAGTCAACACCTCTGTGACTTCCTGCAGCCTGTTTCTGTGAAAGCTGCTCCATTAACTCTGTGTCCTCTCTCCCCTAGTGCTGTGCTTGTTTCTCTCTGGTCTCTCTCTCTGTACCTCTCTACAGATACCTGTGGCTCCAGAGCTGAACATCTGACCTGTGGCTCCACCGACCTGCCCCGTGTCCTCTGCTGCCATTTGCTGTCATTATTCTATATTGTACTTCTCTCTCTCTCTCTCTCTCTCTCTCCCCCCAACCGGTCAAGGCAGATGTCCATCCACCCTGATCCAGGATCTGCCCAAGGTTTCTGCCTGTTAAAAGGAAGTTTTTCCTTGCCACTGTTGCCAAGTGCTTGCTCATGGTGGAACTGTTGGGTGTAACTAACAGTAATGAGTGTGGTCTAGATCTGCTCTGTTTGTAAAGTGCCCTGAGATGACTTTGGTTGTGAATCGGCGCTATATAAATAAAATTGAATTGAATTGAACTGAATTGAAAACTGTCCGACTCGACTGCAGCTTGTTGACAGCCTGCTGTCGCCGCCTGGTCTCATCCACTTTCCAGGCGAGGTGCAGTTCATCTTGAACAAGCCTAATCAAAGCAGCGTCATGAGTCAGCGAAGGTTCCTGTAGTAAACAGGAAGTGTTGGGTCTGTATTGAAGTCTGAGGTGGAGATGGCAGATGCTGCTGACTCAGAGCAGAAACAACAGGAGCAGGAATGAGCTGCAGACCAACGACCAACGAGCCACTGACTCAGTGAACCAACCAGTCCAGCTGGACTCACGCCACCAAACTTAACTCACCTGCGCATTGAATCAAACACTTTGGACTTTTCACAAAAACTCAAAGGTAAAAACATTGATTCTCTCTTGTTTCACACATCTCTGACAGAAACTGCTGCTTCTTACCTCCGATGCTCATCTGCTGCAGGCGGGAGTCCCGTTTGTGGATGCGGACACTGTTGTTTGTTCTTACTCGCGCCGGTGGGTCGGCTGAACGCCCGTGATTGGCTGGAAGTTGGTGCAATCATTTTAACTTGCCCAATCGCCAGCGTGGGCAAGTTAAGCGTGGCCGCTGATCTTGCTGTTTTCACTTTCCTTTCTCCATAAATGATCTCCGGAAGAAGCGTGCGTCAAGTTCCCGTCAAAGCGGCGGTGTCGCAACAGCGGTAAGAGCCGCGAGGCGCGACGCAATGGCGCACCTGAGGGAGGAGGCGCACACACACCTGCGGCCCGGTCTGAAGATGAGACTCCGTGTCAGTTTAGGTGCGTGTCTGTGTGTGTGCGCGTGTTAAATAAAGGAAATCACGTGACTGTTGACGCCACAAACGGAAAGTTTCCTGCAGTTCGGAAAGTTCAGGAGAAGAAGTGAAAGGTGGAGCTGAACAAACAAATTCAACGAAACATGTCAACATATCAACACAGAAATAAACAAGTAAACAACAATAAATACAAACAAAGCACATCTGGTCACATTAACAACACATTTCACACAAACAAACAACATTTAATCTAATAAAAGAGAAAAATGATTCAAAGCAGATACATCAGGTGGTTTACAAACAAATGAGAGACACAACAACAACAATCTGTATTTCAAAACCCAACTTAAAACATTTAAGTGATTCCAATGACTTCCAGTGATTTCTGTGTTACATTATTTTTTACTAACGTGTTATTGAACTATTTATTTATTTATTTATTTCAAATCCATCTGAAGAATTTCATGTTTTTCCTGCTGCCAGAATAAAATGTCAGACCTCAGCGGCTCAAGCAGCGATGAACTTCACCGAAGTGAATCACGTCTGAAAACAGAGGGCCACAATTAGAATTTAATGCAAATTCAGTTTTATTCTGATATTAACAGATAAAACCAGGCACGCCGCAGGTCTCCGGACCCCGCTGCGGGTCTCCGGGCCCCCCCGCAGGTGTCCAGGCCCGGTCAGGGTCATGAAGGCTGCAGCTCTGCTGTGGAGCCAGGGGGCGGCGCTGACGAGCTGTGACCTGCATCACACACTCGACTCAGTCACAGGGGAGTCAGCAGGGAGTCAGACCAAAGGACAGTGAAGGCATCACCTGCAGAGTCAGTGCTGCAGCTGCACAGATCCAGTCTGTGATGATGAGTCGTGAAAACTGTATATACAACACATACGGCCCCTGATTCAACATGTTCCTGCTGTTTTATTAAAGACAGACTCAATGATGCTGCAAATAACAATGGATTATTTCATCGTTGATGAATCTTTTGATTATGTCTCGACTGATCTGTGAATCATTCGATCCATGACGTCACACTGTCTGAAAACTGTTGGTGATGCGTTCAAGTGTTCACCGTCCAAACAGTGAGTGAGAGAAGGTGTCACCTGAGAGTGTTGGAAACTCAAACATCATGATCTGAGTCGTGTCTGTGACTGTGGACACAGTGGTGATGATCCGACAAGTTTCACTTTTGTTTCCTCAAAGTTTATTCATGGAAAACTTCCCACAAACAACACGATGTCATTTTGCAGCTAATGCTAACTGCTCTGAGCTAAATGCTAACATCAGCATGCTAACATGCTCATGTTTACAATGTTTAGAGGTAATGCTTATCACATTTACCCTATTTAGTTGAGCTAGCATGCTAACATTGCCTTAACATGCATGAAAAGTGCAGCCGAGGCTGGTGGGAAAGTCCTCAGTTCTGATCAGCTGACAGATTGATCAGAACACACACTAATCAGAACACACACTGATCAGAACACACACTGATCAGAACACACACTGATCAGCTGACAGATTGATCAGAACACACACTGATCAGCTGATTCTTACCTGAGCAGCAGCCGATCAGCTCGTTCACGTTATCACACACGTTCAAACACGTTGTGAAATCAGCACAAATATAACAAAACAAAATTAACAAAATAAATATGAAATACTCAACATAGGTGCTGCTTAACGTTTTATAAAGGGTTTGTGTCCCACAGAGAAACGCTGGATCAGACGTTTGTGTTTGCTGAACGTCGTTGGTCTGAACTGAGTCACCTGCTGCTCTGTGGAGGGACACAGGACGGGGTTTTAATTAAGTGACACCAAGCTCGGAGCTTTGCAACAACAGACAGGAGGATGAAACAAGCCCTGCAGCATCGACTGTGAACTTCCTGTGGAGATCAGGTTTGATCCTGTTCAGTGCGTGTTGTTTTGCACAGTATTAGGAGGTAAGTTGAGTCAGATGACAAACATCAGTCACTAACCCTCCATCTGCTGTGTGTACAAGGTGCAATCAAGAGGTTGTGGGACTGTTCCTGAAGCGAACCAACAGAGTCAGAGGGAAGTGTCTGCGTCAGATCAGGGGGACATGCTGGTTGTTTGCAGGGTTGTGCAGCATGAATTCATCCCCCAGGGTCAGACTGTCAGTGGAGAGCTCTGCTGCACCGCTCTGAGGCGTCTGAGGGAGGAGACTCAGCACCAACCACCTGAACTGGGACAGGTGGAGCTCTGCTTCTCCATCAGGACACACAGCACTGAGAACACACACAGTGTTTTAGCTGCAGCAACACAATCGCTGCTCTGCACCGCCCTGCTGCTGCACCTGCACACACACACTTCTCCTCCTGCACAGTGACGGTGCAGTGAAGGGTCTCTGCTCTGACACAGTGGAGGAGGTCCAGAGGACGTCACAGATGGAGCTGCACAAGGTCACAGAGCAGGACTTCAGGGAGAGATCAGAGCGTGGCAGGAGCTCTGGGAGCAGAGCATCACTGCACAAGGTCACTACTCTGCACAAGGTCACTACTCTGAGCAGGACGGAGGACATGTATAAACCAGGGACGGTCCTCAAACCTTCTGATTGCACCTCGTAGATCAATGACACGTCGTCTCGGGTGAAACGGTCAACTGAAATCAGGATTCAGATTCTCAGAGTTCAACTTTCTTTTATATCATATCAACAACTTGTTGGTGCAGCGGCCTCTGTTACATCAAAGGATTAGTTGTCACCCAACGTCAGCCTGGATCCAGTCGCTGCAGATAAAAACTTTACCAGCTGAAGTTTTGGTTATGTTCAGAACGAGCTTACATCAGTAAATAAATATTTCTGTTTTCTAGTTTGACATCTCTCACATTTCATTTTGAGACAACACACAGATTCTCAGAGCAAAATCAGTGGTTCTGTTCAAACCAACATGGATTCTTCTTCATTTCACAGACAGCAAGGTTTTCAAAGCTGCGGGGGGGAACCGGCGGATCGACGGCGACAGGACGCTCGTGTCGAGTGGAAAACTCACAGCTCCAGCTGAAAGGCGGCCTGCTGTTCACGACTTCGATCATTTCCTGCAGCTGCTGATATTTCGCTGTAAAGTGTGAAGCCAAACACCAACACGTCACCCTGCTCTCACTCAGATATGACAGTTTGGTGCTCGATGCTTTAAACGCTGACAATCTGACGTGATGCTTTGATTCGCTGTTGAAGTCATGTGACCTGCAGGGAGGAGGATCCATCAAACGCTGGACGTTAACCATTGAATTTACGCCAATAATCATTTCAACGTATGAAACTAACGAACGGATGTGAACCAAACTGTGTTCCAGGAAAATCGTGACATTTACTGACAGGTCCGTAAATTTGAATGAAAAAGACGTATTTCAGAATATATTTTGGAATATTTCAGGACTGAAGAGAGAAAACAATGACCTTGTGAAGTTACAGTAAAGTTTGGAGTCATTTTACAGTCTTTTGTTAATTTCAGTTCATTTTTAATCTGAAAATCTCACTTTTTCACATCGACCTCCTGATGTCACCGCTTTTCTTCTTCCTTTGTCACAGTTTTATAAACTTTTCTTATAAAATTACAACTTGTTTTCATCTTTTAACTCTTTCTGTGTAAGCGTCTCTGTGCAGCTGCTGAAACCCGGCTGTTGGTGGAGATGTGAGTTTTCCAGACCACGGAGCTGCAGCAACACGTCCCAGGAGGAGTTTGCGGTTAAAATACCAAAACGTTGTGAGCTTCAGGGCTTTTCTCCCCACGGCCGGGTGACTGCTGCAGATCAGCTGGGATCGTCCAGGGAACAGAGAGGTCGCAGGTTCAGCTCGCTGCCTGTGCGTCATCGGCGCCGCCACTAACATTAACATTACACTCTGTACACGTGCAGAACAAAGACGAACTAAAGGTCCATTTATGTTTTCTGTGATGCTGAAAGGACTTGTGGTGCCACTGACGCTCGCTCCCTCAGGTCTGGTGTTTCAGTGTGTGTCGGCTCCATTTTTCCCAGAATGCACCTCTGTACCTCTTCAGCTGCTTGTCAGTCGTCCTCTTCACCACAACATTGTCTCCTCTGAGGAGAAGAAAGGCAACAGGAAACAGAAAACAGAGAGAGTGTGCTGCATTAATCACAGAAGTGTGTGACTCTAGCTCTATGAACTGTTGGTACAGTGGCGGTGGACCAACGTGTGTGTGTGTGTGTGTGCACGTGTGTGTCCTCACCCTCTTTGCATCTGGATGGAGCAGAAGCTCACACACTCGGCGTCCTGAACGTCTGTGCAGAGACAGCGGCCGAGATCCCTCCTGAGTCGGACTGAACCAAATCCATAAGGAACCACGTGGCTGGAGGACAGAAAGAGTCTGCGTTAGATGATCGCATCAGTCACAGCTCGTAAGCCCCGCCCCCTGGTGTCTGGCTGCAGTACAGCTCATAAGCCCCGCCCCCTGGTGTCTGGCTGCAGTACAGCTCATAAGCCCCACCCCCTGCAGTGCAGCTCATTTCAGCTCATTCTCATCACGCTGATGTTTGTTCAACTGTCATGATTGACAGCTAAAGTGACAGTTGCTACCAAACCAAGATGTCGGCGCCCATATGAGGGATATTTTGACTTCCTGTTTGTTGCAGTGGGAGGAAGTGGAGACATGGTGTCCATCTGTGTTCAAATAGTATGATTGTGCCTCTTCTCTGACCTTCTCTCCTTATCTACAGAGAGTCTGAGGAACCAACTAAACCAAATGTATCAGACACAAACAGTTTGTCGTTGGTGTGAGATGTTCCTGCTGCTCTCAGTTGTTGTGCTGCTGTGAAGCTGCAGTGAATCATGCTGCTGCTGATCTGTGCGGTGCCAGTGTGGCTGCTGAGTCGGACCTCAGCCGGCTTGCAGGTTTAAGGAGGATGCACCGCAGGATCAGTGTTGGGGTTAACTGCACCACAGGAACGGCTGCCAGCAGCACCAACCTCAGGATAGAACCACAGTTTCGTCTAAACTCATCCGTTTGTCACATTTTCAAACTCAGCTTTCCTGTATCTGAGTCCAGCTGTGACAAATCATGTTATAATGATGGTAATGTTGAATTGTTTTGAGTCTTTCAATCAAACGCTGAAACATCTGGCTCCCATTTTTGCTCTGAGGCCGGTGATAAACTATGACTCTTTCACGTCCGGCCTCCGTCGGCGCGCTCCGCCCGCTCGCTCCTGCAGCAGCAGTTATTTTCCCTCCTGCGCTTTAACGTCTTTGCTGTTGTTTTAAAACTCTGTCGGCCTCACTTTCATTTTCACATCTTTACTCATTCCTCAAAGGGTCAGTGAACGCCCCAGAGACCTGAATGACTGAACTGTGAGTTGAGTTGTGGCTCCGCTGAGCAACTCCTCGACTTGATGCTGATTCAGGACGACCTCCATGACCCATCCTTAAACATTCATTACGGTCGTCTTTAACAGGATGTGAACTCCACACCTTCAGTCTGCTCCAGATTGTCAAAAACATTTAAAAGCCGACTCCTGGTCTGCGTCCAACGACCTACGTAACCTCCTGAAACCAAACATCACACCGTCATTGATCCTCAGGCGTCGGCCGTGTTCTCTTCATGATGGCTTTGTAGGACATCACTCGTCTCTTCATGACAACAGGACTTTATTTTGTCAGACCTTTACATTTTTCACACATTCCACCTCAAACCTTCACAGTCTCCTGCGAGCAGCCTCTTCCTGTGCTGAGGACCAGACGGTGAAGGTACCGGATCACTTTCAAACTCACGTGTCCAGCCTGATCTGACCAAAATGAATAAAACACCAGTGTCTTCATGCAAATATTGCAGAGAACTAAACGTTTCACATAACTTCAATCCCATGTGTAGCTCAAAACGCTTTTCCTGGATGTAACAAAGTTCCTCTAGTTCCCAACCTAACCAAGATTTGGTTTTGGTGGCTGACTCCAAACAAACAGCAAACAAACATCGAGGTCCAAGATGTTCTAAGCATCCAAACAGAGAAGATCACTGCATAACAGGCAGGATATGATGTACGACCAGTGCACCTGGTCGTACATCCATATGATGTTACATCAGTGCACCTCAGTACAAACAGCAGCAAGCGAACGCATCACCGTTCCTCCCGCTGCTCCTTCAGGTCAGGAGAAGGTCCAGTCAGCACCTCAGATATTTATGACAAACTGTTTCTGTGGTTTTTGCTGTGATCTGTGGGAGCTCCCACCCAATGCGTGACCAAAGCGTCACATCATCCTGCAAACAGTCTGCGGTTTTACCGCCTCCAGTCGTATCAGGGAAAATAACAAAGAGCAGTGTTTCTAAAAGACTCGGCTCCGCAAAAACTATGAAACAAAATAAAATAAGTTTTGTTGTTGTCGTCGTGCTGGAAGCTACTTTGCAGTAATCGGTCCACCCGATGTCAGAGGTTCAGTAAACTGTGTTCGTTTGAGTTCCCATCATCCTGGAGGAGGCTCGCTGTCGCCCATTAGTCTGTCTTTAGTTTGGATCGCAGCCTTTATGGACGTTTGGGGGATTCTGGCTGATCTCACTGTTTGTCTCTGCATGTGTGAGAGTGAAAAACTGCAAAAACAAACTATCTGTGTGAAAATCAGATTTGAAAAGATAACATTTAGGCTTAAACTAAGTTCGATTTTCACCTCAGGAAGATGAGTCACTCTGTTTTTTAAGTTATTATGGACAAATCTCATAAAACTTGTTGGTGTGAATGCACAGAGGTGAGACAATTGGTCTTTAACAGCAAACCGTTCCTCAGCTGCAGGAAAACTCTGCCCACAGGGTTTAGTGGTGCAGTTAGTGACAGTGGGAACTGCCAGTGCTGTTTAAAAAGGTCTTTATTATGAAGGCAGGAAGATTGCACTTTACCACACTGCTATGTTTAGACTAAACCAACACTCTGAGACTTAGTGAGAGGGTCCCACCACTGCACGAGCTGTTTTTGGCTCTTCTCTGGAAGCTATTTTGGTGACACCTCTCTTTTCCTGCCTCTCAAGTTAATTAATTTCGAATGGGACGATTGGTTTGGCATGAAAAGAACAGCAGTCTCGAGCAGCATCGGGTACATTTTGTGAAAAATAATAAACACTGTTGGTTGAACCTCTCAGAGTAATGCATCAGACACGGTGAGAAGAGCTACGCAGCAATAAGAATCCAGTTTACAGCTGAATAAAGTCAGTTCCTAACAACATTGTTATTATAAACGTGTTCATCACAACACAGAGAATCTGAAATTCACCACCTTTACTTTGCAGATCCAAAGAGTCGCAGATTGCAGAAATGATCGGCAGCAGTTTAATGGCGGCAGCCTGAGAGCAGTTTGGTGTCCGCGGGCCGACCGCGGTGGTTTCAGACTCTCTGTGGTCTCCTTGGTGGCTTCGCGTTAAAGGGTTAAAACGAGCTATTTCAGAAGCGGCAAGAGGAAACATGGCAGAAATTACCCTTCGTTAGGAAAGGTGCTCTTTCTTATTAGCTCCACCACATCTAACTGCTTGCTCATTGCTTGTGCACACTGAACTAAAATGAAGTTAATTGCCACCAATTGTGAAGGCGGCCGAGCGCCTGGTTCCCATTTGAGGGCAGGCAGTTTAAAGATATGAACATCTGGACTGAGAAGTGTGAAAAAAGACTGAGAAAATAATGAAAAGTGCTCATAAGTCAAGGCTGAGATGGACTGAGGTCATCTCTGGGATTTCATCTTTAGCCAGTTCATGAAACCGCGTTCATAACAAATTCAGGCTCACGTCCCATGTTGCACTTCCTGCAACACGTAGCCACGGCGTTTAATGTAAAGCACATTTTGCTGTCTGCTGGTGTGCATGAGGACCTGGTTTGAATTACAGCCAGCAGATTGGGCAACCCCCTAATTGAGCCTTGGACTATGCCAAAAGACGTAAGAACAACACAACATTCATATATCGTACATGTGTATCATGTTTCCTGCATGTCCTCCATAATTGTGCCAGGAACAGACTTGGAACGTGATTTTAACCCCCCTAAAGTGGACCGTGCCATTTCTTAACTTATTGTTAGCTAAATGCGTCGTCCTCCTGCTTCACTCTCGTCGCTGCAGCAGCTCGAGTCTTAATTAAAGTCAGTTTGCTCGTGTTTGTCGTGTCAATTAAGTTTGTTTACTACTGGATGGAGGAATGCTAACATTAGCAAGATTTATGTTAGCTAACTTTACATTAGCTAACTTCATGTTTGCTAACTTACAGCTTCAGTCGCAGAGGTTGTGCTAAACTTTGTAAAACTTTATGTGAACTCTGCATGTGGACGACAATGAAACTGGAGTCTGTAAAAGCTGGAGAGACACTTATCTTAAAATGGCATTTTAAAGCTTTTACGTCATTAATGCACCAATTTCCATAAATGATTCATGTAGTTTCTTTGTGTTCCTCTGTCAAAATCTGACCATGTTTTCTTCCTTGAACAGACCAATCACATCCTCCCTTCCAGCCACCAATCAGTGTCCAGCTGTTAGCAGCACACAGCTAGGGTTCATTAGCTAGCTAGCTAGCAGCAGCATGCTACGTGCTCTCAAAGTGCTGCTTCACCTGGACTTTAAAGTTAAGACACAAACAACCATGAAACTGAAACCTGCTCGTGGTCGTCAGGGTTTAATCCTGGGCTCCTGATCCTAGCGTCGATGTTTAGATCAATAATCTTATTTGCAGTTTGATCCTGATGAAGCCGCACACACAACTGGTTTTTCAGTCTGAATGTTCCTCACGTCTCTGGACTGTCTTTAGATCTGAAAATAGATGATGCTGTGCCAGTTCTGCATCTAGTTTCTGCATCGTGGGAAAAAGCTGCGCTGAAGGTCTCAGTGAAAGAGTTCAGTGGTTCAGTCATCCAGACATCTTTTGTTTTGATGCCTCCTGTCTGATGTTGTTAAGTTAAATGTGAAACAGAGCTACAGATGATGAGTTTATGATTCAGGCTGTTTGGACGTGCAGCTCCGGGTTTCCTGTGTCCACAGCTTCACTTGGCGTAGACGTGCCAAACGTGTCTCTCTGTGTGTTTGTGTTTGGATTTGTTCTGTTAATTTCTGATGTTCTGATCTTCACTGTGGACGTGAGCTGCTGTTTGTGAACCTGTCCTCGCAGCTCCTCCTGCAGAGCGCCTAGTCACTTCATTGTGTAGTTGCTGCAGGATGGCGTTAGTACTAAAGCAAAGCGCCTCTTGTCTGGCTGATGGCGGACTCACCTCGGGGTGTTGACCCACACGATGCCGATGTGGCAGAAAAAGATGCACTCCTTGTCTTTCTGGTTCTCGCAGGAACAGCGTTTCTCTCGCCGGTGGGCCGTGTGGACGAGCTGCACCAGGGGGCCCTCCTCTGCTGTGGGGCTCGCAACCGAGAGTGAAGAGGCTGGAGAGCACAGGAGACTTATTATCAACTGACTGTATTTCTGTTGTTGTGTCTGAAGGTTTACATTTGCAGAACAGTTGAGTGCAACGTCTTGGTTCATGTTCCTGCGAAGAAAGAAACAGATAATCTTGAAAATTTACTTTTACATTTACGTTTCATCACTGTTTGCTTGTAGGTAGCAGAACTGGAAACTAAGATGCATACTCTTCAAAAAATCTAAAGGTTTATGTCTAAAAATGTGATTCACACTGCATTTGGGCTGTTTATCAGAGCTCCTCCAAAACACGTTATGTTAATGTTATTGTTAATGTTTCTTACAATAAGCTCTCCTCTGCACCTCTTTGGTGTTTCCAGCACCAGCATCTGCAGCTTTGATCTCAGCTCCAAACTGTTCCGCACTGTCTTTGAGGTAAAACCCTGATGAGCCCTCAGGATGTTCAGCATCTCTGACGTGCAGACTGGGATTGAACAACGACCTGCTGCACCGCTCCACAGTCAATACTCAGAGTGCAACATCTCCTCTAACGTTGGATTGATTGGCAGTTCATTCGTGTTCCCCTCAGGAGGAATCATAATACCTTTAGTGATTCTCTGACTTCCTGTTGAACGCCATCATCAGGTAATGTTAGCATGCTAACATGCTAAGCTAAGACAATGAGCTTTGTAAACATTATAGCTGCTTAACCTCTTTGCGTGCTAACCTAAATGTTGGCGTTCCGTAGACGTTACCACTGACACACCATCCATTGGTTTTGGGTTTTGAAGCCTCTGGTTTGGCATTTTTGCCGCCGGCATCTTAGTTTCTTGGGTCAGAACTCACCGCACTTGGACCAGAGGTTGGTGCTGCCATGCATTAACTTATCTACATCTGTATCCTGACTGATCGTCACTGTGTTAGCAACCTGCGACACAAAGTGGCCACACCCCAAAGAATCACCTGCTCTATTGGGCATTTGACCCAAAGTCAGACCATAAATGGCTTGAAACAAGTGACTTAGACCAAAATCCCATTTGAAATGTTTACTGAGGTCATAAATCCAGTGAGCAGCAGCCTTGTTTTCTCATAGATCTCTACACAATCTGACTTCTGTTTGCAGCCAGTGGAGTCGCCCCCTGTTGGCCATCAGAGAAGCTGCAGGTTTAAGCTACTCCAGCAGTGGTTTCACTTTTCATACCACCTCTATAGTCTCTCTATAGATCTGATCCTGAACTACCAGGAAGGCTTGGAGGATTCATCACATCGTGGTTCCTGAACCTTGACCACACTGTCGGCTGGTTTGCTCCCTTCACCCATGTTGCCGACAACTCACTGCCTCTTCACTTCACACAGCAGCCACAGCATGAGCAGAGACGTTATGCTGTAACTCTACACCTGAGCACACACCAAGTCCTGCACGCACACATGTACATATTATAAAAGCACACACACACACACACACACACATTCAGAGAGCTCATAAAGCCCGACAGAGCCCGCAGACAGCCTTTGATCGTGCTGTCGGAGCACACAAGGGAATGCTTGGGCTTCTAAAGGGGGATTAAATCGACTTACACACAGGCACAAAATAACACCTCTTCTCACCATAAATGGTATAGGTCTGCTCTTTATATCTCCGCGTCCAGAGAATTAAATATGTGAGGCTGTTATTCATGTGAAGTTTCCAAAAGAGCTGTTTTTTCTCACGTCCAAGCTTTCCCAGTCAGTGGAACAAGAGTCCCCGGATGCGAAAACTGAACGTGGACACTTTGGGTCTTTGTTTTCTCGTTTCCAACGATTTTACAAAGTGCAACAGCTTCGGTTGCTCAATCACCAACAGCTGAAGGTAAAGAAGCCAAGAGCTGCAGGGTGACGGCACACTGCAGCACATGAAACAAACACACTTCAACGTGTCCCTGAACAAGGCAGCTCAACTCCAGGTTTCAGGTCTTCATTCAGGACAGAATCTGGGTCATGTGATTCGAACTGGAAGCGGACCTTCAGTTTAGGTGGCTCAGATTCAAAGAAATACTTAAAACAACCTCACACCCAGCCATTGTAATTCATCAATGTGGAGCCAGTTTAGATTCTTTGTACATGACTGAGTAGATTAAAGTACAGCATCATAAACTGTGAGTATATCGTGTGTTTTCAATGCAGCAAGTAACTAAAACCGTCAGATTAATGTAGTGAAGTAGAAAGATAAAGACATTAAATGGAAATATTATAATAAAATACAAGTTGCTGGATTTTGTACCTGAGTTCATTACATGATTAAACGTTCAGTTTTTGTGTGTTTGTGTGAAGCCAAAAGTCAATATTAACTTTATTTGTGTATGTTCACACGCTTTAATTCACCCCAACTATGATCATCGTCAAAGCCGGGTGGTAATCATGAACCTGGTGCTGTCGGGGTTTGTGGCAGAAAGACACTCAGACAGAAGCTGAAAGGCCGATGAACAACTCCTGTATCTGTGTGAGGAACCGAGGGCGTGACGGACATCGGTATTTGACGACCTTGGAATAAAGGCGGCTTGGACGGAGATCTGTCAGATCCGACGCTTCCTGCCAGACACATGTCGTTACTGCATCGCGAAGAATGAGATCACAAGAGAGAACAATGGAGCCCTGTGTTCGCTGTGGCTTCGGACCACAGGCTGAAAGGTCGTCCGACCCCGGTTTACATCCCTCTGTTTGACTTCCTGAAGACACCGATGTATTTCCTTGAATTTCTCATTTTTAATCTCGGGTAGTCTGTGGTCATTTGAGACTGTTGCTCCTGATCGACCAGCTGACCATGCAGCTAGAAAGTGACCTGCTGACACTTTGACTGTGTTTGATGGTGACGCCGCCGCCACCTTGCAGATCATAAGGATTTCTGGAAACCGCCAACCCATGAGGCATGAAAATGCATTTAACACATTTGTTTGGTCTCAAAGACGCACAGAGCTTTTTGCGTGTTTACCAGAAAACACGGTGCCTTTGAAGTTTAAGACAAGCGGTCATGGTGGTTGGGGAAAGTACACGGTGAGACACCAAATCCCTGGAACGAAACCCTAAACTCCAACCTCTATCCTGATTATACAAAGACAATAAACAAAGACCATTAATTCATGTTTTTGTGGGTTTTACAATCAAAATAAACACTGTTGCAGTAAATAGGACGAACCTTCAGGTCACAGGAACCTCTTACTCAGCTTTATAGGTGGATTTTAGCTTTTAGCTAGCTGTTTCCCTGTTCCCACACTTTGTACAAAGCTAAGCTGCTGACTGGAGTTTTATAGCTAACACAGAGACACCAGAGTTAGATGAATCCATACTGTCCACCAGAACACAAAGAAGCACATTCTTTGTGATTCTAATCAAATTATGAAGCACTAAACTGTTTTTAAACTCAGCCTAACATTAATTCCCACTGCTCCTGCCTCTGCAGAGCTGAAACACTGCACCCCCATGTGAGGAAGTGAAGTTCACTTTGAAGCTTCTAGAACGTTTCATCATCTCCCTCCAGTCTGCAGGTCAACCCCCGTCATCAGCCATCAGGTGTGTGGGCAGAGAGAAGCTGAACCTCTCAGCGTTCAGCAGCCCTTCTTATCATATTTTCCATTAATATCTCATCTGTGTTCACCAACAGTAACTCAGGAACGTGGCTCAGTGCAGCAGATCAGTGGATGTTCACCACGGTGTTCAGCAGGTTTATAAACTCTAACTTTCACTTTGAACTAAAAAATAAAATCTTTGCTTCTTTTTAATAATCTGGGCTCGATGTGATGCAGAAACCTCAGATGACTCAGCAATTTAAAGAAATCCAGTTGTTCCTAAAACACCTCGGCCAATCACAGCTTTGCAGGCACCTTGAAGAATGGGTGAAGGCGTCTTCCTGAGCTAGGTTCAGAAAACATGGCGCCAAGTGTGGCTGAGTTGGATGAAAGCTGTTGAGAGCTCCCGCAGCTTCTGTGTTGAATGAAAAATCAGTTTCGCTGCAGGAAAATACAATGTGTTGCCGAAACAGGTGCAACATAATCGCCCCCTCCGCTGCTTTATGGGTCGCATTTATAACTTCTGAACAGAGAGACTCAGCTAGGGGACCTCGGTTCAGTGCAGCTCAACGAGAACTCGTTAAAACAAAATGGCTAATAGATCATTGTCCGCCAAAACCAGACCACAGTATGAGCCGTAAGGATGTCAACAACGATCCTGGCTAACGTCTCAATCCTTCAGTTGGCGGTTTCCACGTCACTGTGGCCAAAACTGAAACTGTATCAGTGGCTTTGAGTTTTCACCAGCAGAGGTAAAGAGAACAAACAACAGAGACCCTTAAATTCATGTTCACATCCGTCAAAAGGACAGAAACCACGTACAATAACATCAATTATATAAAAGCCACAATCAAATAATGCTGTTCACTGGGAGTCGGCCAGAAAAAAACAAATCTTAACAGGAATTCGGTGAAACTCAAAACTGAAGTAAACTTAGAAATCGAGACTTCACACTGAGAGGATTCACGTCAGTCGTGTTAAACACTTTCCTTCCAAGGTGTCGGTCTGAACCCAAACTGGAACGTGTGCCAATCTCCCTTCACATGGGAGCGAACGTAGCGTCGGATTATTTGCTGAAAGTTGGCGGTTTATTGTTTCCTTGCTGAAGGCAATGAATCATACTTTATGGACGTAAACATAGAACTAGACGTTCTAGATGTTCAGCTCCCGTCTCCTCTGCTGGCACCCATTCAACCCTCATAGCTTCCTGTTCCCATGACTTCACTTAGTGTTTTCCGCAGGTATCTGTGTGTCGGCGCCTGCTTGCTTGCATACTTTTGCATACATGTGCAAGTATTCATGCAAATGCCTGCGTTGGTTTGCATCTCGTGGCTCCAGAGAAAAAAATGTGGGAAACCTCAAGAGGAAAAAAAAAACCTGTTCGGGCTCCGACAGTGTTTGGAGACTGCCAAGCCAAAGTTTAATTTCTTACCCTGTTATGAGAGAGTCTGCCCGGCTCCACGGGGTTTGACAATATTTGACAATATACAGGTGGATGAGCTGCCTAATCCACGAGCCGCTGTTTGGATTGGCAGGAGTGGGTCTGCAGGTAGAAGCCGCCCAGACACACAGGCCCAGTGTGATCGTGTCAGCAGTTAAAGATGCATCGTTGTGTTGTTCTAGCCTTGGTGGACTCAAGATTCTTGGGAGGTAATAAAGGTGCTCAGCCCAACGTGATAGCCAGTGTAAACTCTCGGCCTAATTTGGAGCTTTTTAAGCCCAAATGTCTCCAGTTCCAATCCCCAGACGGGCTGGAACAATCTGACCGGGCTGACGGGAGAAAGAGGTGCTCTCCTCTCCATCAACACGCCGCGATGAGCCACCGAGGACACTAACCGCCAGCGGACCTGCTGCAGGGTGAGAACCAGCCCTGACCTCCGCAGCGCTGCAAAGTGACGACATCAAGGAGCTGCTGCAGGGCTGAGGCTTGTTATATCTCCTGCTGACGGAGGTTGAGCGGCTCAGGGATGGGAGAGGACAAACAACTGCAGAAACGTTTATTTGTTCAAGACGAGTTTGTTTTTTATCCAATAAACGTCTTTACAGGCCCACAACGACTGTTTCCAACCAAGCTCAGGACAATAAATCCATGTTCTCTGCGCAGAAATGAATGATTTATTAAAACGAGACCACATTAAACCCAAGCGCCTCGTCTGTCGGTGTGTCTGAACACTGTCCTCCACTCTCCACACAAATCAGTTGATCTAATTAATTTTCTGCAAATCTCAAGCGACGACATCAGGAATCATGAACATTAAACTTTAATCTGTGGATCAGTCCGGTCAAAGGCGTTTCGTTGAGCTGGGATGGGATGGGATGTATTAATTCAGCGTGAATCACAGACTTTTATTCATTTTCAGCCAAAGCTACTGCTGCTTATATTGTTTTTATGATTACTCTGTTTGCTTTATTAATGGTAATCTTGACCTTTGGATGACTTGTTCCGAAGAGGAACAAGGACTTTGATGATCCAATACATGTCTAATCTCACACTAACGTCCTTATTATGCAACACTTCAGTTTGTGATACGACACAGCAACATGACTAAATTGCTCCCTCGGCTGCCTCAGCTGAGCTCGACGCTAACAAAGTCCTGGTCAAAACTGTCAAAGTAATTGATGCTGAAGGAACAAGGGCGATAATTCTTTGGACCAGGAACACAGAAGTTAGATTTTAGCCTTTATGGTCTGAATTTTCACACATTATGTTTCATTCTTCCTGCTGAAAAGGCTTCGAGGATGAGTTAACGGATGAGTTTTGCAGCAATGAACTCTCTAACTCTCTCTCTCAAATCTGTGGACAATAAGGACGGATCTAACACAAGCCTGGACCTTTAGACGGTCCTACAGGACCAGCTCCCACACAGCAAATGTTCTTGATAAGCTAATGATGTGCAGCGAAACCAAGAATCTGTCGACAAATGCTGTCACGCCCAGTTACGGTTGCTAGGTAACATCTGGACGAATCAGGGGAGGAGTTTAACTATTGGGTTTGGCACAAATTCAGTATGAGGTGGTGCGAGTTCAGTTAGAGACAAACACTGACGCCCCAGTTTAAAGGTTTTAAAGACACGATGAAGACGCTCAGACTGTTTCAGGACACGGCTCAGTCAGCCATTCCTGTCGTTACATGGGCTGTTAGGTTTTATTTGGTGTCCGAGGTGTTTAAAGTGTAGAGGCTCCGGTGATGTGCGTGATTTAAAGGGCCTGTTTTTGAGCTGCAAACACTAATCGGCCTCAGATGTGTGGCTGCGACACACGTCGGGCACAGAACATGCAGCAGAGGCCCGGAACAACGCAGCAGTGGAGATGGTGGAGCGCAGATGGAGAGAGCGGGTGGCATGTGGGTGTGACGGTGCACAAAACTCAATGTACCTCAGTTTTAGAGTTTGATGTGTTTGATGTGTTCAGGACGTTTTTGGTCGTTCCACAGAAAACTGTTGTTGGTCTTTGCAGCAGACTAACGGCACACGTGAGGACTCATCACAGCTGAAACACTAAATCTGGTGATGCATCTGCAGAGAAACTCTCCTGCAGCTCAGAGGTTAGAGGTTTGGTCTCAGTCTGCAGTTAGAAACTTAACGAACACCTCAAGTTATCAAGGTTTGTATAAACAGAGCCAACAGGAAGAACTCCACCTTGTTGTTGTATCCTGTCTCTAATCGACACATCAGAGTGACGCCGTCTCCGCAGATCAACCGGACTTCAGCTGAACGCCGTCGGCACACTGACGCATGACTCAGTGTCTGTTTCTGCTGGAGCTAACCAGGAAACCTTAATTCTTCTACACCGGATGTATGATGAGCCGAGCTACGCTAACTAGCAACAGTTAGCTGAAGCTGATACACAATAACCTGCATGAGTACGAGGACAGACACTGATTGATGTAATTGTTTTGGGTATCAAGGTGGATCCAGCTGAGGAGGGTGCATACATACCGAACGTCTGGTTAGAGCAGGAGAGCAGAGACACAGAGACGAAGAAGTCAAAGCCAGGAGAGCAGAGAACGAGGCGAGATGCTGACAGAGGGCGGCTTTGAGAGTCCTCTGAGGCCCGTTCAGCTCCTCCTCTGAAAATATTTCCTGTAGCTGATGGAGGTGACATCAGCCAAAGAGCCAGCGCTCCACGCCGCAAATGTCAGTATATCCTCGCGTGATGAGCAGCTCCCTGTGACACTAATGAGCACGAACAAGAGGAAACGAGCTGATTTAGGGCCGGTCAGGACGCCAAGCCACAAGCCCTATTTTATAATGATACGGTCAACTTAAGTAGCAGCACACCTCTCCTCAGGCGACATGCCCGTCTGCCTCCAGGTTTCACCCCCACATCCTCTGAACTCTTTAAATCTACACTTTAGTTTTTACAGTTTGTTTCATTTTCCAACAAGGAGCAGTGGTTTGGGGAGTAAACTGAATATTATGAGCCCTGTGGTGTTTTCACTCACTTTTATGTTTCTGGTTAAATTTGTGCATCAAACCTCCCGAAACTCTCCCCGATCGACCAAACCTGCTCCTTCACCAAGACTAATGTGCACAGTTACACAGATTATCACCAGCTGCAAGAAATATCGTCTCAATTTTAGCCAATTTTTCAATTTAGTGGAGGATTTCAGAGGCGAATGAACCGAGCCACGGTTTAGTCATTTTGCATAAAGTGCAGCTAAATGAGACCTGATGTGTCTGGATAGTAATGAAGTAATGAAGCGAATCAAGATATTTTCAGAGCAGTTCGGCCCTCACTGAGGAGGCGACATGAGGAAACATTAACCCGCCTCATGTGGTCAATTCAACACAGAAACCGGCGACTGATGGACGCTCTGCTGAAGCTTTAAGCTTCTCTGACTTGATCGTTTCTGTGAACATAAACAATTATTAAACAGACCAATTACTCGTCAGCATGACTGCACTGAAGCTGCTGGAAGCCATTAAATAATAAGATAAGTGACAGGCAACAGCATGGAGATGTAGGAAAGTAACTGGTCGTTCTGTTGTTGCTCTTTTGTCTCTTTTTGACCCTTTTGAGCTCCAGTAAAATGTCTTTGTGATGCATTTCCAAACTCTCTCTCTCTCCAGGTGCAGACAAACCAACCTTCCTCCTGTAGCCTGCAGCTCTGAGCTCAAACAGGAAGCTTTAACGCAAGCCGGAGTTCAGCTGAGGCTGAAACACATTGAAATGCCGACATGAAGGTGTGAACTCTCTGCATCATAATCCATCCACTAGTTGATGAGATGTTTCTGTGCAAACCCCCTTGGGGGTCATGGAGCAAATTGGGGTCATTTTGATGCATCGTCTGGGAACCATGTGGGAAGCGTTGAGCCAAACCCATTTTACAGATGTGGGCTTACTTAACTAGTCGAATGATAAATGTGACCTGTTGGTGGTGCTGATAGAAAAGTCATGGGACCAATAAAGAGTTCAAACAACTTGCAATCACACCACTCAGATCCAGCAGCGAAAGTAACGACAAGGGCAACAACAAGATGTCGACTCAGTTTCAACACTGTAAAAACACCATGTCTCATGTCTGTCTTCAAGCCTCTTCAGTAGATTTAAACAAACTGAGCTCAGAAGACAGCAGCTAAACCATCCAGGAGCAGAGACTTCACACTGTTATTCCCTGTGTGAACCCTAACTGGAGCTACAGGGACTGAACGTGGCTTTACCTTGATGCTCATGGATCAATGTCAGAGTGGCGGCGAGGAGCCAGAAGTAAGTGAAGTCCATCCTGCTCGTCTCCTCAGCGTCCAGCCTGAAGCACCTCAGGGTTCACCTGAAACTCCTCTCAGCAGCTCCCTTCTTCCAGCCAAGGAGATGTTCATACACAAGGTGCAGGAGGAGCTGATTTATGAAGGTGCCTGTCAATAATCGAGAAAAGTGAAAGTTCCTGAAGTTTAAACAGCAAAATAATAAGAAGGAGTCCAGGTGATCCAGTCAGGTATCAGCCGCCACCCAGGTGACCCTGGTTCAGGTTGCTGAGCTGTGTCCTGAGGGAGGCTAATGTGACCGGTCTGAGGCACAGCTGCAGTGAGCTGTTTCACAACAGATGGAGAGAAATGAACTGTGGCAGAGGAGGAGGAGGAGATGGAGGAGGAGGATATGCAGGGAGGCTGGACCTGCAGCGAGACACCTCCAGAGCTTCATTAATCACAGCCTCCTCCACCTCCCGCTGACCTCTGTCATGCTCACTCTCTCACTGTGGTCTCCCTCTCTCGGCTCTTTCTCTTCTTCTTGTAATCTTAAATCTCTTTCCCTCCAGGGGTCGACATGCGGAGTCCGCCGCACATGGCGAGCAGCTCCGTCTGCTGCATGTGAAGACGTCTCAGCCCATCAGGCAACAAGCGTATGAATGAGATCCTGCCGCTGCTGCAGAACAAGTGAATCATTGACCTGCTGAACGAGTGAGATGTTCACAGTTATGAACTTCAGCATACTGACGTGTTAAACTGTGCAGACTGCATCCCTGCTTCAGCTTGAGGAGAAACACTTTAGTTAAAAGTAAAAGGATCAGGATATGCTCTGATTCAGGCAAGACTGTAGAGGCTTAATCAAGCTGAGGGTCAAACGCCTGAATCAACACTGAGGCTAATGTGTCGTTAGCATACAGCTAGCTTGCAGCTAAAGTTACAGAGGACGTACGTTTGCAAAGGAAACCTGTCGATGAAGCACCAGAAGATTTCTGCAGTGAAACGTTTCCGTCATTAACGTGTTTGTGTGCGAGTATCGTTAGCTAAAGGTTGCAAAGTAGCTGGAGATTAGCTAGCGGTTAAGCTACAGTTGAACCTGCTCTCATGCATGTTTCTATGTTTCCTGACAAGTGAGGAAAGTTAGGAGGAAAGGAAACGTCAGCTGGACTGGAGAAGGAAAGTGCAATCTCCAGCTTCTGTCCTGAGGGGAATAAATGGAGAAAATAACTTTACTCACAACACAAATCGCTAACAATACAGCAGTCAAACATGATCTTTATTGACAGCATGCATGACTGACAAAACTTTACGTTTTCCCAGATTTCTCCTGGATTTCGTTGCCATGCAGCTTCCCGTCATGTTGTTCCTGTTATAATTTGCTCCTGAAACTTCAAACGAATGATAATCTCGTTGCATGAACTGAAAAATGAACCAGGTAATGTTACACATGAAGGGTAACTGGTGAAACACTGAAGTTGTTTATTGACACTTTAAAACATTTCATTAATGTCCCTCCATGGAAACCTTACAAATTCTGAACTGAATTCACAGTTTGTAATATCTCTGCTCACCATCCATCATCTCCTGCTTCTCTACTACTTTGGCAGAAACTCTCGGTGTGTTTCTTCTGGACGGAGCTGCTGACGAGTTGCCTGCAGCCTTTCAAAGATGACTCTGAGTCATCTGGAGCGAAACACCCCACGCTGGGCAGGAAAACGACAGAACCACAGAAGGTGGACCCCCGTTTCTGTCTGACTCTTTATCTTTTTTTGGACGGTTTAGGGGAAGCTGTCTCGCTGTCTTTCTGTCAGTCTGACCGAGGAGAGGCTGCTGTGGTAAACCAGATTCATAAAGACATTAACAAGGACAATCCAAACATCTGGGAGGCAGAAACTCACCAGAAACAGCCTTTTCTGGTCGGGTTTCCCCAAAATTGCTCCACCAGATCTCGTGAAACTTTGTGGAACGAGCGCGGTGTCCTGAAATGTAAATAGCCAGTTCTGAGCAGAGGAAGTGAGTTTTACCACCGTGACGGGGAGAGGCACAGCACAAACAGGCTGACGCTCACACTGCGACAACAAGACACGATCCACCTCAAATCAGCTTCAGTTCACAGGCTTTAAAGAGGGACAACTTCTCTAATCCAACAATAACAAAATCTGCAGTCTCAGACTTTGACATCTGCAGAGTTTGTTGTTTCTTCAGATAAACTATGCTGAATCTACTATGCCGAGTGGCTGACTCACTGCAGAGCTGGGAGGAACATGCAGCTTTCCAGGAATTTGAGTTTGTTACTTTCATCTTTATTTATTAATTATACTTATTTATTATTATTACTACTGACATTTGTGCTGATTAGTGAGCTTCAGGTACATTTAACTTGGCAGATCCAGGCTAGCTGTTTCCATCTACACCCAGTCTTTATGCTAAGCTAGGCTAACCATAGTCAGTCTGTATTTGAGGTGTTAAATCTAATTGTGTGGATTATGAACTAAGCTTCTCTCTCACACACACCTGCATAACACACATTTTATTGTCATTCACCGGGCTCGAATAAACAATTTAAAATGTGTGTGTGTGTGTGTGTGTGTGTTTATGCAAGTGTCTGCATGTCATTTCGCTGCCTGTTTGACTTCTCCTCAGCTCTTCAGGGTGAGATAATTAGAGAGCAGAGGGAAACAACAGCCTGTTGCGCTCCCATTGCCCCGAGATACGGTGCAATTAAAGAGGAAGAGGTGAGATAACGGGGGAGAGGGGGGGAAGGGAAGGAGGGGATGGGAGGAGAAAGGGGAGTGGGTGCAGTGAGAAGGTCAGAGAAAGGAGAAAACAGCGAGAGAACGAACGAATGAAGGAACATCTGAACCAGACGCATCAGCTCCGCAGTGTGTTTGATGAAAAGTCACGTTATATCAGTCGTATCCCAGCATCCACTGCAGGAACCCACATCATGGATCACATAACAGTGTATAAAATGTGTTTGATCAAAAGCAGCAGGCAGCGGTTTGTCTCAGCGGCCCGTGGTTTTAGTCTGTAGAGCCAACAAACTGTCACCCGTCACTGGTCCTGGACCTTCGAGAACAAAGAGTGAACACATAAAATCAGTGAACCTTCAGTGACTGACGGCGACGAGCCGAGACATCAGCACTGAGGATCTGAAAGAACGCAAACCAGAAAACAGAAAGCCGGGATGTTTTGACAGTGCAGATTCATGATCCCCAGAGGATGAGTCACAATAACTCTGATGATCTTAATTGTTTAATTGAGAGAATAATCAACAAACTGGGTGATTAATATGATGATCATGTCGTCGTCCTGCGGATGAACCCTCTCTGCTCTGGGTGTGATGGGACTGTGGAGGAATGAAGGACTGACTGTTTGATTGATCTTATTGATCCCCTGGAGGGGTTGACCGGGTGGGGTCAGGGGGGGAAACCTAACCAATAATTACCTCCTCATCATTACCTCCTTCTGTTATGTAGGCTAAGCACTTCAGTTCAAACCCTGCAATTAAACACCTACTCAACATTCACTGCAGGTCGTTTTCTACTGCCGGTCACATGGTGGTCAGCTGAAATGATGAACCCTGTTGGACTGAACCGGCTGTAAAAGCAGAGTCAGCTATCAATGCATTAAAAAGCAGATTACAGGCAGCTGAAACTAGGGAAGGTGAACCCTGATCAGCAAGATTAACCTGTGACGGACGCCCCCAAAGGCAAAAACCAACACCCGCCATCGCTCCACCTTGGTGCTCGGTCACTTCAGGCTGCTGTGAGATGACAGGAACCAGCCAGGAACCAGCCAGGAGCCAACCAAGTGAACATGATTAGTTTTGTTTTAGTCCAGATTTATTGAGTGTTTGATATTTATCTGAAGAATTTTTCTCCTGCTGAGTCCAACAAGTATCAAACAAATGTTTTAATCAACTAGTCTGAGAACGTGTTCCTGACTTCTTCTAACCAGAAACAACAGCAGGGTGCCATTATTAGCTATCAGACACCAATAATGTCATTAACATTACAGAACTTTATATATGACTGAGGTCCTCTGCTAAATTTGATGTTATCTGACAAAAATCATGTTTTTTCACTTTGCATGGAGCTAAAACCCTGTGAAATGTTCACAGAATGAGTTAAACTCTGTTTATGAGTCAGTGAAAATCACAATTTCTATAGTTTTATAGTCTTTTTTAGTTAGAGAAGCAGGAGATGTTTTCACTTTGACCTCAGACCTGTTTAATTTAACAAAATGCTGAGGGAGCAAGGTGAGCTGACCTCTGCATGCCAGCAGCCAACAGGAAGACAGATCATCCAATCAGGAAGAGGCTCAGAAGCAGTGCAGAGAGATGATTGGTTCAGAAGGCAAAGCTGGGATCTAATCACAACATGTGAAGATGAATTTTAGTGGAAGTTAATCAGAACACAGAAAACAGAAAGTCGGGATGTTTTGACAGTTTGCTGTGGGTTTTTCCTGCAGATTCATGATCCCCAGAGGATGAGTCACAATAACTCTGATGAGCTTCAGACTGTTCCCAGAGCCTCAGCTGCAGGAAACGCTGGTGATGCTTAACCTGTGCAGGAACAACCGGTTCCACACTGTGATGCAACGTGATGATGAACCCTTTTGGATTGTGGGTTTGCTCTGACACAACCACTGTGCGGTTATCACTTCGGCGTCATGACACCTCCTCCATCAAACAGCTCATCTGTACATCAGCTTTCATCATCATCATCGTGTGAACAGAGGGAGGGTGTCGCTAATCACAGGTATAGACTCTGCAAAGCTCTGATGGTGGAGATCAGCTGAACAACACATGTTAATGGTCATGTGACAAAGATCTTCAGCAGCCGTATGAATGATGGATCTCGTCCATTGGGAGCAAATGGGAATGTTTTTATAAAGCCACAGAGGGTCCACAGAGGGAGGAGGTCCGGGTGGATGGATGGTTCAAACCAAACGTCCTAATCAATCACTGGTGTCCTACAGACTGAGATGGTTTCCTCAAACATCAGCTGTGCAGTCACGTTGACCACAGCCTTTCCAGAGCTGTGTTATGTTTGAGCCATTGACTCATCCTGTGTTTTTACACAGCAGCTCTGATGAATTTAGCTTGTTTATTTCTGTCAGAGGGTAAAAGTTGAAGCGCACATAATTTCCAGACTCATCCTGCTGATGAAGCCCCTGAAGGAGTGAGATGGATACGACCTCTGACCTTCATGTGGACAGAGAGGGAAGATTTTCCAAGAATGACTGAAAAACACCAGAATAAATTATTTAAAAAATGTTTGTTATCATTAAAGCAGCTCTGCACTGTAAAAATACACTTCATTGAAATTAGAAGTGCTTGAATTAAACTCAGAGTCGTTTGGAGTTGTGCTACAGATTCATGTCTGTTAGAAACATCAACATCAACAACATTTTGTGTATATTTACGACAAGACTGACAAGGTGAAATCTTTGTTAGTAATGACGAAGTGTTTGTTTTGTTGTTTTTGAGGAGACGGGACACAAATAATGAGTGCTGGGTCATCAGACAGTCACCTGAATTCACCTTGATTCCAACGTCTGATACCTGAATGGATCAAAATCACAAAAACATTTAAACCCCAAATACTTTTCAGCTGAACCTGGACTGAAACTAAGATGCATTTGTGTTTAAAGACTAAATCTAGAATCAAACCTCTGACGCTGTTTTCGTCTGCAGTGAGTGAAATCTTCCCCGGGCTTCACCAAAGAACACATTACAGTAATTTGCGAGCATGTGATGATCGTCTAGTTGATGGTCAGTCCTTCAGTGAAACCTGTAATTGAAAGCAGAGGTTGAATGTGGGACGGCGGCACTTCGTCCAGACCACGTGCTGACTGGTGAGGTCGCTCTGGAGGAGGTGCAGACAGGAGCAGATGAAGCTAAATGAAACAAAGCTGTGTGTGGAGGTCAAAGCCCTCAAACTCTTCACGTTAAATATTTCACACTGTTATTTATTTAGTCAATATGGAACAAATTCATAATGGAAACCATCTTTAAATGTATAAAATCTGACCCATGGATCCATCAAACTGCAAAGGCATCAGCACATCAGTGCAGTCTATCAATTATATCCCAGTGTCTTCAATAACAAACTTGTTATGAGAAGAGTGTTTTTCATATTTTGATCATATTTATACCATATGACAGAGACAGTAAAAACCAGGCCTGTCCTCATGCAACCTCGGTTTCACACTGTGAGTTCAGACATGGTAAAGGTGTTCAACAGAAGGCCGTAGGGTTTGAAACGAGGCGTGACGAGTCAGTTTGATGAAACATTTCGGTGTTTTCATGACTCAGAAGGTCGTTTTTCACCTTAAAGTGCAGAGTCTGCAGGTTAACAGCACACCTGATGTGTTATGGCTCACTGAAGGTTGATCCAAGCTGAGATGGATTAAACCTCTGTTTCAGTGTCGGCAGCTCTGAGGGTCGTTGTCCAATCAGTAAAATCTGGGACGAGGAGCAGTGACAGGTTGTATTTTGCAGCAGGGAGATGTTCTCTTCTCCACTTAATTTGACTTTTATGTGAATTAATTAGCTCAAGACATCAAACAGACTGATCTGGTTATATCGGTTGACACCATGAACTTCAGTGTTCTGTTATACGCCGATGATACTGTGTCGTTTAGGATAAATAGATTCGCAAAAGATGCTGGATATTGTGCATTTGTTGTAGTAAACTGACTTGTTTTTAAAAGTAGAGTCATTTATGATTTATGCTTTTAAAAATTGATGATTTGATGACATCTGCAAGAAAGATTAATTGTTTAATTGAGAGAATAATCAACAAACTGGGTGATTAATATGATGATCATGTCGTTGTCCTGCGGATGAACCCTCTCTGCTCTGGGTGTGATGGGACTGTGGAGGAATGAAGGACTGACTGATTGATTGATCTTATTGATGCCCTGGAGGGGTTGACCGGGTGGGGTCAGGGTGATGCATTAAAAAGCAGATTACAGGCAGCTGAAACTCGGGAAGGTGAACCCTGATCAGCAAGATTAACCTGTGACGGACGCCCCCAAAGGCAAAAACCAACACCCGCCGTCGCTCCACCTTGGTGCTCGGTCACTTCAGGCTGCTGTGAGATGACAGGAACCAGCCAGGAACCAGCCAGGAGCCAACCAAGTGAACATGATTAGTTTTGTTTTAGTCCAGATTTATTAAGTGTTTGATATTTATCTGAAGAATTTTTCTCCTGCTGAGTCCAACAAGTATCAAACAAATGTTTTAATCCTCTTCCAATCAGGAAGAGGCTCAGAAGCAGTGCAGAGAGCTGATTGGTTCAGAAGGCAAAGCTGGGATCTAATCACAACATGTGAAGATGAATTTTAGTGGAAGTTAATTAGATTTATATGCTAATGCTAGGTGGCTAACGCTAGCATGCTAACAAGCACCATGAGACTCTCCTGAATAATAAAACAGATTTGAACTTCACAGATCAGTGTGGATGCTGTTGCCGTGCAGACGAACCCAGACGCAGGTTCAGAAACTTCAGTGTTGCAGCAGAGAACCAAACATGGAGGAGGACGATTCAGATGTTACAACTTCATTAGTGAATGTTAGCACGCTAGCATGCTAAACTGAGACGGCCTTTGCATCGAACACTTTGGTGGACGTGGACAGTTTGGACTGAGTTACAGACTGTCCAAAGTGGATCTGAATATGAAAACCTCTCGTTGGACAACAGAGGAGGTGATCATCAGACAGGAAGGAGACGAAGAGAGCTGAGTGAAACGTTTTTATGAAGAAGGTCAAATCTTTTCTTTGGTTTGTAATAGAAAAAACGTGGGAGATGAAACCTCCACAGGGAGACAGGCTGCTGGCAGACAGACAGACAGGTAGACAGACAGGTGCATGCTTTGTTTCAGGTGGGCAGGAGACAGATGTTGGGAGCTGCCGCGGACAGAATGTCCTGATTGGTGTCTGAAACCACATAATGCTGCCCACAAATCCACCTCGTCTTTACTGTCCGGCAGCGAAGGATCAACATTCCTGAGAGACACAGAGCAGAGAGGACGATCTTCAACTACAAAAACAAAAGAGAGAAATGGACGATTAAGTCTCGATCCTTCAGTTTTCCTTGACGCCTTGGGGGCTGCAGGAATACTCGTCCTGTGATGTCATCACCCCGAGCCGTCAGGCCTGAGTCATTAGTATCAAACTAAACTAAACTACACTGCAAAGATAAAGTTTGCCGACTTCACTGGATTCATGGTTAATAAAGTTATAGGAGACTCAAACTGAGGAGTCCTCATAAACACAGCCGAGTGAACTCGTTAACCAGCGTCACTCAAAAACTCATCAGCCAATCAGGATGCAGCCTTGAAACAACAACGTCTTGATGAGAAGTTTGAGGAGATGAGACGACGACAGTCTGAGTCTGTCAGACACTGTGAGTGACGAGGTGTTTTCACAGATGTTGACACTGATCTGATTTGATCAGTTTCTCTCTTTCAGACTGTGAAACTGTTTCCTCTCCTTCAGAACAAACAGGAACACATGTTGAGTTCAGGGGGAAGATGAAAAGCTGCTAATTCTCTGTCGCTGATGAACAATCTGTCTGCAAGATGGATGAGGGCGAGTTCTCCTGAGAGGCTCCAGCAGATGGGCTGTGAAAACACCTCTGCTACTGAGCAGCGCCGACATCTCGTTGTTTCATTTGAATAATTGCAAACATAGGTTCAGGCGGGCACGCTCAGAGTTCAGAGCGATCTGCGGTCGTCTGGCCAGGTCGTCAGCTCCATCTGGGCTCGTGTAATCAGCCTGCGGCGTTTCACTGAGTTCGCTTCCATGCAGGAAGTGCTCCTGGCTTTGTTGTTGCTGCATTGCGATGGGGTTCTGCAGGAGAACGCACCACATCTGACAGTCTGAGGCTGTGAGCAGACGCTCCTCCCACGCACCTCCACCCCCAACAACCCTGCACCTCCTCAAACAGCTCCAACCTTTACATCCACCTCTGCGTCGCTGCACACACAAAAACACACATCATGTGCACAAACACGCTCAAAGCTGGCTGTGATCAGTGCGGACGGCCGGGTTGGTGCAGGACTTTGATCCAGGGTGGTAAAGTCGAGCTGAAGTTCAGGACGTTTCAGGTTTGTTCAGCTGGTTCTGTGTAAACTTGACGTAGCGTGCACAAGCTAACGTGTTCAGGAGTTTGATGCAATCGTGTCGCCGTGTGACGAGCCAATCATGATGAGCCAATCGTAACGAAGGATTCCTTTGGTCGTGTTTCTGCTGCAGCCAGGAAATCAGTGAGGTTCTGTTCATCGGTTTGTTCCTATTTATTTGGTTTGATGCTGCATTCAAGGTCCATTAGGAGGGAAATTGCTAAATGCTCAGAGGCAGAGGATGAATGATCACACACACACACACACACACACACTCAGTGAGTCCACAGATTGGATTTGTTATGCTCAAGTTTTTGGGGTTTTGATAATTGGGAGAAGTCGTAAACGTGACGTTCTCCAGGTGAAACATCGGGGCCTTGTTAAAATAATAAGCGCCACCGGCAAAGCGCGAGGAAATATGATGTAATTTGCTGCCAACTTGTTTGTTTTATGGCACAGGAAAAGAAAGTGGTTTACAGGCGCGTTTAATAAAGCTTCAGACCAGACGCACGGGATGATGAAGAGCTGCAGGTCCTGATCCTGCAGGGAGCTCCCAGGTTCGTTACCTGTCATTCAGAGAAACACAGACGTGAATCAGGACGGACTGATGGAGGTGGTCGCCTGCAGAGTCATGTGACCTCAGGCCCAGAAACTGCAGGCGAACGACCGGAAAACCACGTCGACACAATGTGAACACGTTTCCACCAGATTTACTGAAACATGATGCTCATCACACAGTCAAACCACTTCAACCCTGCTGCCACACACACACACACACACACACACGGACAACAAACTGTCCATTTGTTTTGGTAACAGGGACACTAAGCTGCGACAGAACAAATGTTTTACACACACACACACACACACACACACACACACACTCACACACAGCTGGCAGTGGTTTCCACAGATACATGAGGGAACTGAGTCACAGCATCGACTCCTGACTGCTTCATGTATCAGCAGCACAGACAAAGAGGAAGGAACCCCTCCTCCTCCTCCTCCCATCCACCCCTCCTCCTCCTCCTCCCCTCCTCCCCTCCACCCCTCCTCCTCCTCCTCCCCTCCTCCCCTCCTCCTCCACCCTCCCTCAGTCTGGAGGAGAGTGACAGCGACTGACGTGTTAACGTTGTGAAACAGTCTGATGAGTTTGATGTGATGTGATGGAGATCTGACTCTGGACCTGCTCCTCAAACAAGTTAAAGGGAACAGGCTAACTGCACGCTAAATGAATGCTAACTGCACGCTAACTGCATGCTAACTGAATGCTAACTGAAACAGTGATATAGTGTTATTAGTCTGCACTTTAAAGAGACTGTTGTTAACTTTGGTTGCTGCTGGACTTTGATCCACTGACAGCTGATCAAACTCGTTAGCTTCACATTTTACTGTGAAATGATACTAATTGCTCATCATTGTTACTAATTACAGTTAAGACTCATTAACTAACACTTGAGTGTTTTGTTTTGTTCCCGGCGTCGCGCGGACGACACTTGGAGAAAGACACCGGCGTCTCCAGCGCCTCAATCTCCGTTTCACTGAAGTGAGCCTGCAGGTGCCTCTGATGGTTTGTGGCCTCTGTGTGCTGTTGGCAGCACCAAAGGATGATGGGAAGTGGAGGAGAGGAAGTGGAGCTGCTAATGAAACGCAGCCCAAAGAGTCACCCTGTCCTCCCCCCTCCCCTGCGTCTTCCCTTCCTTCCGACCGCACTTTAAATCGATGGTATATTCAGGTTTATGAGGTCTGATGGTTGGTCAACCTCAAACCTCCCCCCTTTCCTCCCCCCTCCCTCCCTGTTTTACGAGAAGTGAGAAGGCGGCTTGGTTTCGATGTTTTGAACTCAATTCAAAATTTTCCTCGTCTGTGGCGGTGACCCTCCGACAGTCGGCTCGGCCTGTTTTTCATCATCTGCAAACAAAACAAACATAGGAGCCGCTGAAGGCAGGAGAGAGGAGATGGTTCATCATATAAACATGCATGCATTCATCTCACTGTGTGTGTTCACCTGCTGCATAGTAGGAGGCTGCGCCGACTCAGCGGGATGGTTTCAGCATGAAGGTGAATCAGATGATTAAACTCAGACGTGCACGAATTCAGTTTAATGAATCAGAGACGTAAACAAGAGCAAGAGTCTGCGGTTAGGCTAACAGCTGGGGGCTAACATTAGCATGCTAACAGCTGCACCAACAGCTGGAGGCTAATAATAGCATGCTAACAGCTGCACCAACAGCTGGAGGCTAATAATAGCATGCTAACAGCTGCACCAATTGCTGGGGACTTATATTAACATGCTGACAGCTATGTTAGCCTCATCAGCTGTGATCTCTAAACAGCATTAGCATGCTAACAGCTCTGTGAGCTTCTTTAGCTGTGGCGCTAACATTAGCCTGCTAACCTGCAATAACTTACTGATGGCTAGCAGCAGGGCTACAGTCAGAACATTTTATCATAACCCTGCGATTACTGTTTACAACAGTTAGTGATGTAAACAACATTTTCACAGCGTCAGAAAACAAACAAACATAAAAGTGGTTGAATCGTCTTTAGTCTTAAATTAATGATCATAATCTATTTAATATGACCAGACACAACGCACATGATTATAGGACGCAGGAGAACACTGCAGCTCTGACCTCAGAGCAGGTTTCTGTGGCCAGTGCCTAAACAATCCTGTCTGTCTTCCAATCCAAAGGAGACGGTTTGCTCCTGGTTTACAGCAGATCCACAAAAAGCTCCAAGGCCAGAAACAGCTGAACATCAACTTCAGGTTTGATGTCCAGCTCCAACAGTTTTATCTCATCAACAAAAAATAATCGTCTTTATTGTCAAAGAACTAATTTTAGCTCGTTACGAACAGTTTTCATCATTGCTTTTATTAAATCTACACCGCAGACCTTCTCTGATGATGAAACACCGTCAGAAGAGCCAGGCCAGGCCAGGCCAGAACTTCACCTCTCTGATGTTCCTCTCGAGGGAGAAGCAGAATTTTCCGCCGCAGACTGAGAAAACATTTCATTAACACTCATTATTCTCAATTCATGGCACATCAGGGGCTTAATTACACACCAGGATGGATATTCATTTATCTTGAGTCCTGAAGGTGTTGAGGAGCAGAGGAAATATTGAAACTAGAGCAGGAAGAGCTTAGGCTCAACTTCAAGCCCAGAAGTTCAAAGTTTGCTGCTTTGAACCGGAGATGTGATGGTGCAGCAGCTGAAACAACTTGGTGGAGAGTTAATGAATGAACTAATTATTGATTAAATTAATTAAAGTGTGGAAACGTTTCTGATTTCCTCTCAGAGGAACATCTACATCTACATGAACATTATCTGTGTGATACAATGGTGAAGTTTGTCTCCAGCAAACAGCTGCAACGTGTGGATCAAACCTTCATCCAAGCACCTTTCAGACGTCTCAGAGTCTCCGCTTCAATTTCAGGTGTGAAGGACTGTGTTCAGGTGTGCTGCTATGTTTCAAAACTCAGTATGTGCTGACTCGGCCAAATTGTAGCATGTAGCATCCAAAAAAGAAGCAAAAAAAGCAAAAATAACCAGCATGCATTGCGCCGGTTTCCCACAATGCAAAGTACTGGACTGCACGGGAAGATAATATGGAAACTGGTGACATGAGAGTCCTCGTTTGCATTGTTGTTGTATCAGACACGAGGGAGGCGTGTTGGGGAGCTGAGAGTCATCAGTGATCTGAAAATCAACGTCAGCAGCAGCAACGCGTTAAAATGATTTGCAGCGTCGCATGTAGCTGGAAACGAGCCTGATGGGTAATTAGATTAACGATGAGCTCATACTCAGGTTAAAGAGTCGTGTCGGCTGGTATGAAATGATGTGACACATCATCCGTCAGCCAGTCGTGTTAATCGGTTTAATCCGTCGTTAGCAGTTTCAGGACGATAGATGAGAAGTCGATTCGCTGCCAAACCTCAGACACAGACTGAAGCAGCTCGTCTGACGTTTGACAGAATGAAGCAGATGATTAAACGATGATGGATGAGCTGGTTTGGCTCAGTTCCTCCTCGCCCGCTTTGCTCTCATGTCAAGTTTCAGACCTAAAGGTTCAGTGTGACTTTAAAAAACTGCTGCATGCTCTTGTACAGTGTAGGCACGAGCAGGGGGCGTCGTTCAAACAGTCATGTGACACACACGAGATTTACCGCCTAAGACTGATCAATGGTTGCAGACTCCTGTCTCAGAGGAAAAACATATTTTTGGTGCTTCATCAACGAACCTGAGCTACAGGCCACAGGAGCACAAGGCATTAGTACCACAGCAACTGTGTGATGATTTAGCAAAAGTACACATTGTGAAGGCAAAGCGCATGCTGCAGCGCTGAGTGTCCCTGCGCTAATCAATCTCTGAGATGAACTGACAGCTGGAAAATAAGGTGCAATCACTTTTATATTTGCTTTATTACCTGTGATGATTCCATGATGCCAGTTAAGCTTTGCAAATTTCTCCATCAGCCAAAACTGTGAAGCAACACATGGTGCTCGCTCTGCACAGCCACACCCTGCAAGCTAACCTCAGCTTAGCTTGGCTCTTGGCAGTTAGCTTGCTAATCTCTAAAATCATTTATTATTTGGCTAAAAATCAACTCTACTTGTTAAACCTGAGCTCGTATCATTGATCACTGGTGAGGTCATGTGGGCGATATGCAATCAGATAAAGGTTTGCCAGCAGTACAGTGAGCAAAGAGCCAAGCTAAGCGTAGTGGGCTAACAGTTAGCTGCAGCGTTGCGTTGCTGTGTGGATCTGATGATGGTTGCTTCGTGATGTTGCCTGATGCAGAGTCTGGATGGATTCAGCTGATGTCAGCACAGTATTTTTTTGTGTTTTGTGTTTGTAGCAAACAAGCTAAGGTTAGCTTACAAACGGTAAAACAATAACCAACGTCTCCCACAATCCCGTTTATTTCAGATGTTATCAAAGCGAGACTAAATCTGAGTCCCGGACCCTCGCCGAAGCCCTGTGCTGCAGTTTTAACTCTTTCTATCTGAACGGGCGTCGGTCCAACTCAGGACCCCCCTTTAATCCTCCTTCATCCTCCTGCCGCCTGCACAACCTCAGAAACACGTCCCATCAGATCAAACCCTCTGCTGCCAAACCACAAACCTCATCCAGATACAATCAGGTCGATTTCAGGAGGAAAGACAGAGAAGCCGATGAAACCAGAGCAATTTCTGGTTTGTCTGAGGACACCGTGAGTGTGTGTGTCTGTAAAACCACTTTATCTCCATTCCCCGTGAGATAAATGATGTTGGAGTTCTTGTGTTTTCTCTCCTTGCCTCCTGGCAGATGCACTGACAGACTTCTCACATATTTCACTCTGTGTTTCGGGGGATTATCTGCTTTAACCACAAGCTTAAGGAGAAATCCCTGAGTTTTGATTGGCAAATGAAGCAGAGATAAGATGGTACCGGGTCGAACACAAAGGTTGGAAAGCCACAGCTGGCTCCATCCTGGAGGCCAGATGGAGGATCAGCTGCAGGCAGAGGGAGGAAAAGATCAAATGTGTTGTTTACACTGTTTTAAAGTTCATATGCATGAGTCTTTAATTCAGACGGGTGATGCTAAAGGTGCGTTTAGACTGAATGCAGGGAACACTGAACATCACAGACTGTAAACAAAGATGGCCGCTGCATCTCCATGGAGCAGTAGCACTGGACAAACAAACACGTTTGTTGATATAGTGAATCCTAAACTCATGTTTGCCAGACACCAGGGGGCGGAGCTTATGAGCTGAGATCCAGGTGTTTTGATGTCACTGTCATGTCGGCCATCTTTAAATACAGCCTGTGACGGCCAAACGCATATTCCAGTAGTTATATAATTGCCCTCAGAGAAAAGTAAGTCTCTAAAAAACAAAACAAAAAAAGAATAAACAAATAAATAAAAAACAAAAAGCAGTTTGGAATTCCTGGAAAGTTTTGATATCTAAGTCTAATCTATGTGACTGTTTGTGGTGATCAAACACCAGATTTAAACTTTATTCAGTGTAAACGTATGGCCAGATTGATTCAGTTGTAAAACTGGTTGATTTCATTGAAACACACAGTGAAAAGCAAAGTTTTCTCCCTCTGAATCAAAACATCCAGGCCACCGTAGCGTCTGTCTCTCGGTCAGTTTCATATAAAGTCTGTTTACGCTCTGAGTGTCTCCATGAGACTGAACAACAAAGCTTGACTCGACCGTCTGTGGACTTTTAATTCCCTTTATTGTTGAGATGCTGAAGTGAGAACAACATCGGCTGGTGCACAGAAGTGTTTATGGAATAATAATAATAATAATAATAACAATAACAATAATACAATTACTAAACAACAACAGAAGCCAAAGATCAACAACAATCCTCACCAGAAGCAACTCGACACGGTTCAGAGCTACTGGAGAAATATTTAAATTAATTCAAACTGTACAGACGACAGACACATGGAGGAGACGATGCAACACAGTGAGACGCAGACAGGCAGAGTGACTGGTGGCGTCGCTGTGAGGTCAACCAGGTGTAGCTCAGCTTCAGAGCGAGATGTTTCCTCCTGCTGAGCTGCTGCAGAACTGATCCACAAACAGAACCACTGCCGCTTCGATGTTCTACAGATCCTAAAAGGTGCTCACATCATAAATATCAGGTTTGGTGAAAGCTGCAGTGAAGTTTGGTGAATGGTTTACTTTGATTCGGGGTCAGCATGGAGCTCCACTCAAAGGCTCACTTACTGTTTCCTCTCTGAGCCTTTCAACCAGCAGAGCTCCTGTTGGACACAAACACTGCAGAGTTTCCACCTTTATTACTTCTTCTGGTGTTTAATGAGCTGCTCTTCTACATTTTTCATATCATCATCAGTGAACATGTCTCCTAACACGTTCAGAAATGTGCTCAGCACACCTTCCTGCTGCCCAAAGACTCACTAAAGCTCTGAATGTGGATTCATCCACGGCTGAAAAGAGTCCCAAACAGATGCACCTTACCCCTGTTTGTTTGCTGATTGAAGCTACAATGAGCTGTTTCATGGAGCCACAGCTCTGTGCCTGACAGTGAAGAGTCTGATCCGATGTTTGAAGCAGAAACAGAGAATTATTTATGAATGTTCTGCAGCAGAGGAGAAACATCTTCTCGATAACAATGGAAGTCATATTATCAACAAGCATGACATTAAACACAACATGCTCCAAATGACAGCAGACGTTTTAATTGAACTGATTTAATCCTGTTTCCCATCATGCAGTTCTGTGTTTGCACCAGTTTTTGGGGCCAAGAGGAGAAATCCATGTTGAGCCTCGGCGTGAACCCGGTGACTGACAGAAGAACGTCTCCAGGGTTGTTTTTTGTTTCTGCGGCCTGAAAACATTCAACATGCATTCTTCTGCCTCTCTGGGCTGTGGGCCACGCTGCCTGACGGTACAACGTGTGCTTCACTACAACAACGGACTTTGGTGATGGACTGTTGGACTGCAGACTTAACCTCGTGACTGAACACCTCAAAGACTCCTGTGTGTTCGTCCTCAGGCTCAGAGGGACTCAGGCATATAAAACTCAATTAAAACAGATTAAACTCAATTAAAACTGAGATTAAAAACAATTAAATCGGAGCTGCGGGCGCACAGAAACCGCACATCCAGGAAATAAATAAAAGTAACTCACACAGTAAAAACATCAGGTTTAACAAACAAAGGACAAACTTCAGAATGAGCGTGACGGACACAACAGAGTTAAACATATTTTACAAACAGGAAATGCATCTTCACTTTTTGTTTTTGAGTTTTTTCAGCTTTATGAAAGAATGACGTGTTTCTCATCTTGTTATTTAACTTCTGGAATGACACACTACACATTTTGGACCCAAAATAAAGGCGTAAATGAAGAATCACCACCTCGACAGTTTGTTACTGGATTGTCTTTTGTAGCCACACTGAGTTAAAACTGGAGGAAGCTCTGTTGATAATCATGCAGAGTTAAAATGTCCAAAAAGTCCAAGATCTTTTCATTTTCATCATTTATCAAAAACTATGTTTACTGCAAAGAAACAAACATTTTCTGAGACGCGTCAGATTAATATGCACCTTTGTCAAATATTGATACGAGCTCCTTTTGAATATAGCAAACAAAGATGATATCAGATTATCAGATATTATCTTTTTCATATTAAAAGTTCTATGTTCAGTGTTCGATAATAACATTTAAACAAAGTCTTGGACATAGTTTGCTTTTCTTTGTTCTACTGCTCTGTTTATTCCTAATAACTGGACGCTTTCTGGGCAGAATTACAGCGATCAGTTGTGATTACAGATCAAACAAATCCCAAAAGTCTCGCTGCACAATTTTACTAATGTTGATAAAATTAAAATAACCACGGCGGGAAATCGAGTCAGGCTCAGGAAGAGACTCAGCAGAGACTGAACATCTTCATGGCGTCAACGAGACAAAACAACAGACTGCTGCTAACGAAAGCCAGAGTCACGCTGCAGCTGCGACAGGAGTTCCTAAAACTCTTTGCTGACGACTGAACGTTCTACCTGAAACTGTCACAGGTGGCCATCTTTGTTTACAGTCTGTGGTGTCCAGTGATATTTTACTGATGCTGATATTTTGACTTTGACTGAATCTTTGAATCAATATTTCGTTAACAAACATGGATGATTTCTGATAAATAATGAAATAAAGAGCTCCTGGTCGGGCTCACTGCATCAGACCCACAGTATGTTTCAGAAACAGTGAGTGTTTTGCTTTTCTGCACAGCTTCAGATTCTTACCCCCGATCATTTACAGCTAACAAGAGTACAGTTTCACTTGTGGTGTTAAATGACACATGAAAAACATAAAAGTACTGTGTTTTTCCAGTTATGATGTTGTGATATCTCAGGATGATCCACAGACCTCCTGGTCAACAAAGAAGTCTGCAGAGTGTCCTGGACACTGTTACTGGACCGAAATGTCAATTTTGAGGTTTCAAAACATCATTTTTTTCATTATTGAACCACCACAAGTGAAATTCAACTCACCTCCCTTGTATTTGGGTGGCGACAGGTGTTTTCTAGACCAGCTGAACTAAACCCAAACAGACATCACATGGAAAGTTGTGGATTTCTTTGAGGAATTTGGCTTTCGTTGGTAATAATAATATCACCCTGGCAGCTGAAGAGCAAGCACATTTCTTCGTGCTATGACTTATTTTTGCACGAAACCAAAAGCTTTTACCAACTGTAGAATAGAAAAAAACACAACTTGCACTTGAACACAAACATGATTCCTCAGTTTTAGAGAAATGCTGCTGCCATGAATTTCAGCCTGTATGATTGATTAACTCAGGCTGACGTGCACAGGGAGCTGAGCTTCAGTGGCCACCGGCGTTAGCTTAGCTTTTATTATTTATCCTAAGAAGCATCAAACACCCACTTAGAGTTTGATGGTTGGTGTTTGTTGAGGGGTTTCAAAGCTTCAAGACGTTTTTAAAGTTTAAATAATTCAAATATGAATTCAAAGTGTGTGTCAATGTGCTTGGGCTTTGTTGAGGGCACCAGCTTTGTTTGTCAGGATAATATTAGACAGAGTATGTTCAATTGTTAGAGTTAAACTGGGTGTAAAGTCAAACTATTTCATTGTTTCATCCATCCGACACGTTCTGCCCGTCCCATCACCACGAATAGTTTCTCAGCAGGTGAAAAGGGCAGTCGGCTGTGTGCCTACTCAGCGTGGGCAGCTCGCTCAGAGGACGTTTGGGTTTGTATGTACAGTCCCGGTGACCCTTCCAGGACCCCGCAAAGGCATGAACAAAAGCAACCATCTGCACACAACATAACACTATATAATAAGGCACATAGAATAGATAGATCATCAATATTTACATAGGATATGGCTCCACACACACATGCACACTGCCAGTTTAAACAAGCATCACAGTATTAAAACAACACCAAGACATAACAGCCTACTTCTTTTCTCCTCCTCCTCCTCACCACCTTCCCCACCTTGTGTTTATCCTTTCCTCCCTTCGCTGCTCCCTTTCATTTCCTCTTGGTTCCTCCGTCTGGCAGCCAGGTCAGCTGATTCGGTCATTTGATATGATACAGTAGAATCGCATCGGCGCCCTCCAGCCACCCTGTAGCAGTCAGAGACCCGACGACTATCCAGAGATTTCAGACCATAACGAGCGAGTTGGTCCATGATTATCGTGACAGGGTCTCTGGGGTTTTTAGCTCTGTGGTGCTCACCGGCTGCCGGCTGAACATGTAAAGGCAGATTCTTCTGGATTAGCAGGCATGTTCATACAAAGCAGAGACAGTGCAGTGAGTTGGCAGCTCTGGTTTAAACCGTGTAGCTGTTTAACTACAAACTTGTGCTATGTGCTACATCGGCACTGAAGAAAACCACTAATTAATATTCTGTCACGCAAACCAACCAGCACTTCATGACGACTAGACACTGACAGAAATCACATCAATGAAAATGACAGTTCAGGCTCCGACACCAGCTGCTTGACAACAAAACGCAATTCAACACGTTAAAGACAAACAGATTCAAAGTCAAGGCCAAGATGGTGGGAAAGATCAGGAGGGAGACAGTGGTGTGAAAAACAAACACTCTGCAGCTCAGGACAGGCAGAACACTTCTAGAAAGTTCGGTTCTAACATGTTGGAGGGGTTGTGTAACGGCACCTCTTTGCGGCATCAGCTCAGGAAAGAAGCAGTTAGAGAAAATGTTGGATTCTGCCGAAGCCGTCGAAGAGATCTACAAGCAAAACAGCGAGAACGTCCTGCAGGTTCTGCAGCTTGGTTCCTGGAATTCTAGGACTCTCCGTTGAGGCCGAGGGTGCAGGTCAGAAACATGATAAAGGCTCCAGAGTGTTGGGCAGTGATTCAAGAGTTAATTGAGACGCCTCACTGAAGGTGCTGCAGAGGACGGCGTTGAAACTTTTCCCAGGACAATTCGGGCAGTTCCAGAAAAACCCAGGTGGGGAACCTCCAGGAGCCGCAGAACATGGAGGACTGCTCTAGAACCTGGTGCTGTGGGCGAAGCTGTCAGACATGATGATGTTCTTGTAGAAGTTGTCGGACCGCGTGGAGCAGTAATCCTTCACCTTGTCGATCATCTGGCTGACGGGGAGGATGGAGGACGAGGAGGACGAGGAGTTGGGCTCTGCCTCCGAGGAGGAAGGGGACGAGGAGACGCACTTGGGGCCGGTCTGGTTGGAGTAACATTTATCTGCAAAGACAGGAACACACACGGGTTAAGACCTGATTATGCAACAATCCTGAACTGTTGGACTAGTGGGAATCATTCATTTCATTTCATTGCAATTGTGCCTGGTGTTGTTACTTTCCCCTCCAGTTACAACACAGGAATCAAAATAACCATCCCACAGACAGCAGGACATCTCCTCACATTTCAATGAATGAAAATGAATGAAACACACAACACGATGAGGTTCCCCATGCTTCTCTCCCAGCAGAGGCTGCCATGGAGGGAAAAGGCCTAACGGGTGCAATTGGCGACCATCTGCAGCAGAGCTTTGATTCTCTATTCGTCCAGTCACCGTGCAGTATTAAACTCTGGCTTCAAGCTTTCCAGGCAATCTGGCTGTTGTCTGTTTTTTCTTTTCCTTCTTCGAAACGGAGTTTTGTTGGTTTGGCGTTCTTCCCTCCCAGAACCTTGCAATTATAAAAGGATTCAGAGCCAAAGCATAATATAACCAGGCCAAGTGAAGCCACGCTAGGGCCTGCTCAGGACTTCTAACTGCAGCTTCAGTTATTTGGCACATTTGGGTTTCATTTTCCACTTAGAGATCTTTATTTTTAAATGTGTGCCTACCTGATGTAGAGAGACAACAGTGAACAGTGGCATGTTTGGACGCCAGTGTTATTTGGACTTTGTGAACTCTCAGCTATTTGAGTCATGGGTTTAAACAGATATGGTTACACTTCAGAGTACCTGCTGTGCTACCACGAGCAGTTTAGCATTGAGCTAATTTTACTGTTTAGGAGAGATGTGAGATCCTCTCACTGAGAAGATGAATGTGCCTTTGAGACTTTTTGTGAAAGTTAGTGAGGGAGCAGGTAGAACAGCTTAGACCTGACCAATGGAAGAACAGGACAGGGCAACCATAGCTAACGGACTCCTAAAATGCTGCTAATGTCAGGAAGTCTGGAAAAAGGATTGCATCTGTTAATGGAAACTGACTTTTTGGGGCTTGACTGAGAACTTTACATTTGATGAGTATTTCAGGTTCTCTACAGGAGTTTCAGCCCATGCAGCACACAAATAGCTCCTCTATAGATTAAGAACACCATCCTATATTGATGTAACTGTAATTTAAATTGAGTTTCTTATGAACTTTCCTTACAGAAACAGAGCCAAAGCATTCAAGCAAAGCATATATACTTTGGGCCAAATGAAGCGCATACTGTGCATACTCGGGTATCATCAGAGAGCTTATTTTTAGTGTCTTCACAAAGCAGGAGTAATTCATCTCAGCTCTGAATCAAGCAGTTCAGCCAAAGACTTCCTTGGCACGTAAAAGAGGCTCAATCACTGGAGTTTGTAGTTCCTGCTATGTGTGACCTAAGTCAACAAAACAGAAATGAGGCCCTGGTCTCTCTTCCAAATGGTGTCCCTTTGCAACATGAAGCCCCAGGGGTCAGGAGCTAGTTGCATTTTGGAATAGGCCACAGTCACGGCTTCCCTAATTCCTGCATCTCTGATTATGCCCCTGGCTCCACACAGTAATGTGCAGCTGGTCTGGGTCCAGTCTTCCTGACTCTTAAAATGCCCTGTGATGTCACTCTGGGGTGTTTCTATCTGTTCCTGCAGCCCCTCAAAAACATGTCTCTCCCTCGAATACTCTCCAGGATGATCCTAAGGATGAAAGGATGTTAAAAGCTCCCTTCAAACTGCACAAGAAACCCGCTAACCCTGCTAACATCTGGCTTTTGTCTTTAATGTCAAAGGGTACAATCTGCATTCAAACCTGGGTCAAACGACTCTGCAGTAGTCATTTTTCCAGTATGATGCCATAAGGAGCTTGTTGACCAGCTTGAAACCTTCATTTCGAGTGTGTTTTCGATGTCGGTTGTGCTGTTGAACATGATGCAACCGACAAAGCACAAAGGGGTCGACTGTTGCTGTGAAACGAGTCAGTAGCAAATATTTGTCTGTTTAAAAGCCGTGTGTTTAAAGACCCAGCACATACACACTAATTCTGGTGTAAAAAGGGTAAAAGTTGCGTCCTCTGGTGAGCACCAGGTCAACCTCTGGCCACGAACTACATGTCTTGTGACAGAGGGATTCTCTGACCTCAAACATCTGGAAACTATTCAATGAGAGACTGAATGCTGGTGCAGAGACTCTGAGATGTTGTTGACAGACCTCAGACAGAGGAAAGATAAAGACTCCTGCATTCAGGTTTCTGTTTCCACTGGAGGTCATGATCCAACTCCGTGATACATTGGAACTGACTGTAGGACATCACATACTGTCTTTATGAAAACGGCTGGCTCTGCATTCATTAGCTATGGATTGATTTGTTTTATCTTATGGAAGATGCTTTTCTTTCTGTATCGTGTTATTACGATGTTCTTATAAGCTTTTCTACATTAGATGGTGCGGCAACATTTGGACAAACACATTTACTGATAAAGTGAATCCTGAAATCACTTCAATCACAATCTTTAGATGTTGCTGTAATGAAATTTCTTCAAATTAACAATGGGATGAGTGATGGTCATGTGAGAGGGGACCGTCTGGTTCAGTCTTAACTGTATGTTATTGGTAATTGTTGAACATATACAAAGATGGCTGCCACCTCTCCATTTTCTCCCACAATACTGTAAAATGAATTCAAAATATGACGCCATCTTGCTCTTCATGTCATTTAGAGTCCGTGCAGCAGTGATCGGGGGCATGGAGCTGCAGGTATGGATGCCCCGCCCACTTTAGCTGTCAATCATGAGGCGTCATCAATAACTGATTAAAACCACACTGATCAGAGAAATGATCAGTTGAACAAACATCAGCGTGATGAGAACGAGCTGAGATGACAGGAACCATCTGCTGACATGGAGGGGGCGGGGCTTATGAGCTGTACTGCAGCCAGGCACCAGGGGGCGGGGCTTATAATCTGTGCTGCAGCCAGACACCAGGGGGCGGGGCTTATGATCTGTGCTGCAGCCAGACACCAGGGGGCGGGGCTTATGATCTGTGCTGCAGCCAGACACCAGGGGGCGTTTCAGCTTCACTGACATGTCTTCTTTCAGTCACCACAGATTAAACTGTTTCGGATGCTGGTTGTGACCAGGCTCAGGAGGATGATTGACAGTGATTTGCTGAGAACTTCTCGCGGATTCTTCCATTGGGAAACAAACTTGGGATCAAAGAAACCACAGACAAACACCAGACAACAACCAGAGCTCCTGGCAAGAAATGTCATTACTCTGCTCTAAGTCAGACATTAACACTGCAGCTGTCTTTGAATTAAAGTGGAAATGGAGATCTGGCACAGATGGTTGACAGAACACACACGGAGAACCCGTCACAACATCAACACGGGATCAAACGCTGCACGGCAAACCAGACAGATTGCTCTGTGGACACTGAGGCAGCCTCATGCAGTCAGTTTCACCTGAGCAAGACTGAAGTTGATGAAAACTGTTGCAGAACTGACTCATCATAAAACCTGTGAGCTGCGTTAAACCATTAAACACGATGAACAGACTCCAAGAAGCTCGACACTGAAATCTGGCTCTTTCTTCCTGTTGGGACTTGATTTGTTGTTCTTTTATAACAATGGTCCGATCGGCCAAACGCTGACACGAAACTGTTCAATATCAACGTCTTTAGCAGCGACAAAAGCAAATTTAGATGTTTTAAGTTTTAAGTGATAAGTGGCTGAAAGAATGAAGCGTTTTGCAGCAGAGACAGAGAAAACATTTCACAGCTGTGATGTTAAACTTATATTTAACATATTTAGTGTTTTTGCTGTAGTTCACAGTTGATGAGTGACTCTGGTTTGGCATCACTAAAGAGACCATCACCAGGAGAACTCTTTGGGAAAGTAATCACATTACTTTACCACTTAACTGATCCACAGCAGAGAGGACAGGCCAGATGTTGACTCAGTAAAAGGTCTCGTTTGTTGTGTCTCTTGGTGATAAAGGTAAATATAAATCAGCAGGATCAGTCAGGGTTTCACTGACTCCTCAACTGTTGAAGATAACGATTATTATGAATTGACTCTCTGCTCAGCTTCATCAAAAGCACCTTCAAACGCCGCCACATCATGTCTTCATAACAGCAGCAGAACAGACGCTGAGTGATGCAACGTCTGGCTGAAAACGTCCTGGATGAGGGTTGAACACGCTGATTACCGGTCAGATGAGAGACTGATCATGGATTGAGAGAATCACAGAAAGCTTCTAACTGAAGATCTGCAAGTCTTCAAAGTCCTGGACGAGGCAGAGACAGTTTGACGAGCGCTGCACACAGGTTAACGAGCACAGCGCCAACGAAATGAGTTGTACAAAGGCTGGTCTGTCACGATTTGGAGGAGAATCAAGTCCAAACGGTCCAACAGCTTCCCAAGGTGCTCGTGTCTCTGCTCATAACCTCTGCAGCCTGACTGAAGGATGTGAGGAAGTCACAGCAGAGCAGAGGAACCTGGAAACGTTTACCTGAGCTTCACCTGCACCTCTCAGCTGCCGCGGTTCATGCAGCATCCTGGCTCCATCCAGCAGGTCCACACCTTCACCAACACCTTCAGGGTCTGGCTGAGCTACCTTAGAGACTGCTGGGTGGTGTCTGAGGAACAACATTAGGAATGACAGAAGATCAGCCAGAGTCGGTGTTTTGGCCAAGCCGTGACGTGACAACGCGATGCTTTCCTGGCGAAACATCCTGACACCTGACAGTCGAGTGTTTCCAGCATGATGAGGTGTCGGTGCTCTGATCCTTCCTCCAGCTTGATAATAGGTTTCAGAAACAGGGGGACATGAGGACAGAAAGGCTTAAACCTTCAAACGAGATCGACACCTGTTCAGTCTGTGAGGGACTGTTGGTTCAGATCCATGTGAGACAATAAAACAAAGACAGAAGAACGTCCACGAGTCTGACGCTTGAACGGGAAAACTTGTTAATTAGCGGTTCATCCGGTTGTTTTCCTCCCGGTTTTGGTTCTGTTCAGATTCCTCCTGAGCTGGTGAATCCATGGACATCAGGTCTGTGAAGATCTCGACTGTGACTCCAGGCGGTTTGACAGCTGGATCACGATCCTTGTTGATGTTTGTTGTCATGGCAACACAAAATAAACTTGTAGTTAACATGAAACCGTCACAGTTTGCTTTGGGTTTGAGTTCCTACGTTAAGTTGGACGGAGGTTAAAACATGTCAATGTCGGTTTTTGGCTTCGTGGTGAGACGAGAGCAGCGATTTCTCTCGTTTGACCTCCAAATGTGGACCTTCTCGCTCTTCACACCGCGTCGCACTACATCTTTCCCCCTCACGCTATTTTAAAGTCTAAAGTCGTGTTAATTATCGTCAGATTGAAGAAGCTGCACTGTTTAAGAGAAATTCATAATTGGACTCTTCAGGGAAACTACACAAACCAATGCTGTGTACACACTTTAGGGCTTTAGTCAGATGTGACAGCCCTGTCAGACTCACACTGACCATGAAAAGTAAAAATAAGTTTATTTATTTGTAAAAACCCTGAAAAGTCGACGGCAAATTTGTTTTTTCAGCAGTTCAGAGACTGTGCAGCTGTGCTCAACGAGTAAAATGGCAAATTAAGATATTTTACACAGTAAATAAATTGTGTAACGGGTGATTGTGTGTGTGTGTGTGTTTGCCGCTGCTTTTGTTTTCTTTGGTGTCAGAGAGTCGAACCCAGGAGACAGAAGATGAACGAAATCCTTTGCAGCTGCGTTCGTTGGACACTCGCTCAGCGTTGGCAGAGATCAAACCATCTCTTTCATCTGTTACCGGCCAATAAACACATCCAGAGTAAAAACGGGCCTCTGGCACTGGAAACATCGAAAATAAATAAAAAACAAAAACCTGTTGTCAAGTTTGTCATTGACAAATTACTGTTTCTCCTCCTTTCATATGGAAACCTTCACAGAACAACTGACTAAGATGGATTTTCCCCTGAAAACGAGAAAATGTGACATCATTCATGCAAAGTTCAGACTTCTGCTTCATCTCAACTTCATTAAATTTACTGTTAATGTGTTTTATTGTTATTTACTGAATTTTAAATGGCAGCAAATCTAAAACCTGCCTTATCCTACAGCCTTGTGAGGGGGCGGGGCCGACGCAGATCTTTGATTGACAGCTGAGCCTGAAACACTGTGGGATGCAGTGTGTGTGAAAGCTGCTGCATAACTAACGTTGAGTTGAGTTAAGGTGAGCTTCAACAACAGAGTGAGCAAGCTTCAACCCCCGAAGCTGCAGTTCCCTGAGCGTCCACCAGAGGCTCCAGCAGCGAGTCAGTCCCCATAGACCCCCATGTTAAAATGCAGCAGTAAACATGTTTACAGCCTGGTACAAACAACGGTTTGGTCTCTGCAGCTAGTTTCCCCATTCATGACGACTGTACGGGCTGAATTTATATAGAACTCACTCCTTTAAATCAGATTAACACCTGAAGTTATGCAGAATGAAGGGGCGGGGCTTCTTTGACTGACAGCTGTCCACCAGCTGTCTGCTGTGTTTCAGCCTCAGCGCCACCCGCCTGACACTTATTTGACCATTGTTTGGATTAGCGGGGAGTTAGGCGATAGCCAAGATGGCCGACGTCCAGATCGACCACACACCGAGCTTCACAGGAGCCTCTGGGTGACATCATGCTGGCTCCGCCCATGTCTTTACAGTGTATGGTCGGGACGATGCAACAATAACATCTGATGCCTTTCAGAGTTTTATTTTAATTAGTTTATGTTTTTAATGTTTCATAAAGATGATCAAGGATTATTTGTTTATTATTGTTATTGTTTATTCTTACTTATTTGGTTTGTCTTTGGTTTTAGTGCTCGCATCACTGCACAAAAGCTGCCATACAAATAAAGTTTTATCATTACTATTATTATTATTATTATTGTTATTATGATTATATTATATTTGTGTTTCTGCTCCTTTAAGAGCTGCAAACGTGTCTGATGGCTGCTGAATTAAAGTGAAAACAACAACCCTAAAAACCTGAGGGGCGTCCCGACGTGGATCAGCGCTCAGAGGTCTGCAGGTCTGAGTCTGGAGCAGCTGGTGGATCGAAGCAGACCCACTCAATTTAATGCCGAGTTTGACGCCATGATCCTGTTTCCCAACATTTCCTGTTAATGTCTAACGATGAGTGACCGGCAGTGGCCCACAGCGTTAGCCTGTTGTTACTCTGCTCTAATTGAAAATGCAAACACGTCACAGTTAAACGAGGCAGGTGTTAGCATGGATGCAGGCTGTCAGGGCGTGCTTGTTTCCCACCCTGGGGCACTCCGGGTGGGTGGAGCTGTTGTTTTTGGTCATGTGTCAATGGGTGAAGATGGAGCCTCCTCCCCACTCAGCGTGTCAGACTGGGAAGATGGCGTGAACTTGTGTGACATCACAGTGACCGACCAATCACAACACACAGTGGCTGCTTTCCCAAAATGTTTGCGAGCAAAGTCGTCGAGATGTTTTTGTTCAATTAAAATGAAAAAATTATGTTGAATTTGAAAATTTGGACCAACTTTGAAAAATAAACATGTTGGGAAACACAGCAAGTCACATGATGCTGGAAGCAGGAAGTCAATCAGCCAGTCAGCTTTAGGTTTACCTCCATCGGTCCTCCGCTCTTGCTATTGGTTGGAAGAGCTTTCTACACACCAAACACATGGGGAACACACATGAACACGTGAGCAGACATGACAGATCCTTCACACCTGAAGTAAATCATGTTTACACGCAGACTCACTTTGCCACTGGTGCTAACCGCTACAGGATAACAGGCTATCAGGCTAACAGCTAATTCAACTGTTAACTGAACTGAAGTAAATCATGTTTACACGCAGACTCACTTTGCCACTGGTGCTAACCGCTACAGGCTAACAGGCTATCAAGCTAACAGCTAATTCAGCTGTTAACTGAACTGCTTTTTCAAAAATGTAAACAAATGAAAACGCCGCCATGATACTTCCTGTTTACATCTCCCAAAGCATTATTGGACTTGTGTCAGAGTGTCAGTGAGTTCCTGTAATTACAGCATCTGGAGATGAAGCTAATCAACGCTGTCAGAGATTACTGTGGTAAGTTTGTTACTGAAAATACAATTTTATGAGTTTTTATCAAAATAAATTTAAACTGAACAAACTTTATTAACAACAGCAAAGTTCAGTTTATATCCAACATTATCTGACTCGACCACACCCTGCAGACTAACCAGGACATTACAGGTGCAGCTCACAGTCGCCGCTGCCCTCTGGTGGTCAGAGGTATTAATTACTCTTGTCAAATTAGTGATAATGAATATAACGATAACGAGAATGCTAACATAACACTATGTGTACGTTAATAAAAGACTGAAACTGACTTTAAAAGCTACTTTTCCAACTAATTACTGTAAAATTAAAAAATACATGACTAGAAACAAGTAACAAGTATTTAAAGGATGGTTTCATTTTATTAATCTTTACTTCTTTATTTATTTATTATGATTGTCATAAACATTTGAGGTTTTCACTTTTAACTTCACCTCCTTTAGTTAATTTAAATAAACTTTGTGTTTTCTCGGTTATTTTTTAAATTTATCCACAAATGCACCAACAAAAAAATTCAAAATTTGAGGAAAATGTAAATTTGAAAATAAACCCAGTGCTGGAATCTGCATGTAAACGTGATTATAATATTCACACTGATTGATAACAGTTCAAATAAACACATTGATTGATTAAAGCAATAAACAAACTGATTTCCTGCTGCAGGAATTCACCTGCGTGTCTCACCTGTGTTGCTGTGTCTCTTGGTGAACGGGTTGAGCGTAGCTTTAGCTTTGGACGTCCAGTTAGCCGTGCTGGAGCCGAACGAGCTGGATGACAGAGACTTGCCCAGGTTGTCTGAGCTCACCTTCTTCGTGTTGTTGGTGGCCGTCTTACTCCAGTCTGCAGCACAGAGACGACAGCATGTTGGACGATACTAACATGCCTGCAGATGTCAAGCAAGTGTCCAACTTCTGAGTTTAGCTCGTTAGCATGCTAACATTTGCCAGCCAGCGGCGAGTCCAGCTGAGGCTCATGGGAAGGTTTATTAGTTCTGCTGATATCAGGTCATAAACCAAAGCACTGACACATTAAAACATCAGATTAAACACAAACCACATTTCATCACAACCCGCCCGACAAACCGCAAAGGTCTCAGGGGAAGTTATTCTAATAATTCATCCTCTGGGAACTGCGAACGTCTGAAGGCAGGTCTGGTCAGTTTGACAGCTTGACAGCACAAATCACACTCTCACTCACGAGGCTTCGCAGTCAGGACATGATACCAGAATCCTGCTCCTCAGAGTCCCGGTCAGATCAGGGAAACCCCCCAAAACACAGATTTCTTCCTCAGGACAGACGGACATGGTGCAGATGTTCACAGATCAACCCAGTATCACAGTTTGTTCAGACTCTGGTGACCGAGCTGCAGCTGCAGTCAGATTATACAACATGTGCTGAGTTGATCCATGAGGTGGAGACGCAGCTTCAGTCAGTTCAGCTGATGGATGCTGAGGTATTTCAGCCTGGACCGAAGCCGAGGATCAGACTGACTCACGGAGCAATGTCTTCATCCAGAGACAGAGATAAAAAGGCAGGAGTGAGAAGAAAATAACGTTTCAGCCATTTGTCTCGACCGCACATCGCTCAATGTTACAGCGTCATGATGGACAGATTCATGCAGGAAACAGCTGCTGCAACACGCTGCAAGCCGTCAGAGCTGCACCAAGACCAGAAAACGACTGTTTAACTCCAGCGCCAAGAACAGTCACTAGATACTAGATCACTGCCATCTTTCAGTGAGACTGTAACGCTGCTTGATTCTGTGCTGTGAATCCAGATCAGCTCTGTGATCAGCTTCACTTCCTGTCTGTGGGGTCACCGCCTCCTCTCTGTGCATGTGTCAGTGTTGTGTCTGTGTGTCAGCAGCTTGATAAACTGACTCTGGATCAGCTGTAAGACACATTTCTGTGCTCCGCTTTTCAGCCGCTGCTTGTTTTTAACTCTGTATCTGAAGCAGATGAAGGATTTCAGTCGTCGGACGTCTGGATCTGAAGTTATCAGAGAAACAAGCTGAGCAAACGTTAGCAGCAGCTCGGCTCGCCGCCCCTCCAGGACGTCCCGTGTGCGGCCGACAGCGTGGGAGAAACAGTGGTTTTTAAGGTGGAACTGCTTTATTCAGTGTTTCTCTGGGTTTGAATCAGCGGCTCTGTTTGTTTTGGAGAGGAGGAGACCTCTGTGGAGAATTCAGCTCCCAGTAAAAACCTCCTGAACCATCAACACTGAAGGAATCCCAGCTGACAGGAAGACAACAACTCCCAGCATCCCACGCTGCTGCAGGAGGTCACATGACTGCAGCTCTGATGTTGTTTGATTGAGTGGCAGAAAACATCACATTTCATGTCGGCAAGTCGAATGAACAGAGCTCTGCTGTGTCTCTGCGAACAAATGTTTCGTCCACGTGTCGACATGTGAGAGAAGCAGGTTTGGCTGAGCTCCATCTCGTCGGCGTTCACACAAGAAATATCTTCATTTGGAATCTTTGGTATGAAATCAGTGAAATGCAGAGACTGAGTGACAGCCCATCCACAGACAGAGTGCACCTGGAGGACTTCCTGCTCCTTCAGAGTCGGTTTTATCTTCTTTTATGAGCTGCAAAGCCGAGCGGGCTTAGGTTTCACATTTTTAATAAAGTGCCTTCTGTTGTTTCAGCTGCTGTGGGAACCCGGCAGGAGTCCTGCAGACAGATCTAACGGGACTCCTGTGGAGAGACCTGAACGAGCTTTACTGTTCTGCTCTGAGCCGTCAGGGACAGACAGACAGGTGGACAGACAGGTAGACGGACAGAGAGACGGGTACCTGAGTTGTCGGACAGCCTGAATCGTCCGCAGCAGAGGTATCTCCTCCACTGCTTCTGGACATTTTCCTTCAGGGCGCAGTGGAAGATAAATATGAAAAGACCTGAAGAAGAAGAAGAAGAAGAGACGTCTGAGTCAAAATCATCGTGCAACATGAAAACAGTGTTTACTTTAACACCTGAGTAATCATGACTTCACAGGTCTGTGTGAGGATTTAACCTGCGACAATCATCTGAACACATCAGATCACGAGAGCATTCCAGAGTAACGAGAAAACAAACAAAACAACAACAAAAAGACAAAACAACATCAGGGTTTGTGTCGTTAGAGGAGTCGGGCTCTCGTTACCCTGCAGCGAGTTGAAGATGGAGAACAGGTACATGAAGGCCAGGTTGACGGGGCCCCAGGCAAACAGAGCGAAGCCCCACGTCATCCCCAGCAGGAAGGTGAGGCTGATGACGCTCCGCAGGTTTCTCAGCACCTGGATCACAGCAGAAGAAGAAGAAGTGTGTTGACTGTTTGTTGGTTTTCCTGCTCTGCAGCATCAGCATGAATCGTGCAGAAGGACGTTGCTTTGGATCGTGATGCAGCATTTTACAGATTCTGCTTCGAGATGACTCAGCACTTGGAGACACAGCAGGGTGGGAGTGTTTCGCCGTTGCGGTGAAAGATGACCCCAAGCTCTGGTCGACCACTTTGTTCTCAGAGCTGAAGTGTCTCACGGGAACGTCTGGTTCAATGAATGTTGAGTTTGATGAAGCTATGAAGCTGCCTGGCTGCATTTACATTAAGCATCTTCATTTGTTTCTTAAACACCAATTTCAGCCTCCTCCATCCACTGGGTCACTTCATACAGGCTGAACGTCTCCCGTCGGTCGGTGCAAACAGGACAGCTTAGAGACTCACCTCCTCCCGCAGCGTGCGGTTACTGCGTTTGCCGTTGCGGCCGCAGATCTGAAGCATCACCACGACGAACATGGCCACGTTCAGCAGGAACACCAGGCAGAAGTAACCGACGCAGGTGGTGTAGAAGACGACCGAGTTCTGGATCCAACAGCTGAGGAGAGAGACGACACACAAACACAGGACACACAGTTACAAAGGACGACGAACAACGTCCAGGTGTTGTCATGCTGTTGTTCTACACTGACACCTGGACTGAGATCTTGTGAGGTTCCTTCAGTCAACAACATCAGATCCTGTGGAGTGGGTTTTCTGTGTTTCTGGGAAACACTGCGTTTACTCACAACTCTGAGGATCCATCTCCGGAGTCTCCTCGGCCGTACTCCTGCAGGCCGTACGAGTCTTTATCCACAGCGACAACAACCCCCACCAGCACCGCAGGGAGACCTGGAGCCGAAGACACAACCGACAGGTGAGCGTCAAGACGTTACCCTAGACCTTAACTCCTGTCAGTGCTCAGACTACACTCTCACCCCATCCCACGATGCAGAACTTGAGGATGTATCTGCGTATGTAGGTGTTGAAGACCTTGACCAGAGCGATGTACATGTGGATGGACTCCAACCCCATCCAGGTGAAGGAGGTCAACAGGAAGTAGTGCAGGAAGACGGCCACGGACAGACACAGCCAATTGGTTTCTAGGCTGGCGAGCCAGCCGTCCAACAGGAAGACCATGTTCAGGAACAACAGCGACGTGCTGAGGTTCATCAGAATCTTGGAGGGGTAGTCGCGCCGCAGCTTTCTGTGGAGAAGGAACGAGGAAGGTGAGGTCTTCATGTTTCTTCCACAGGTCAAACCAAAACATCTGAGCTTCTCATCTTCAGTGATTCATACATGTTCTGTCCATTTACAGTCAGGAACTTCATCAACGCTGGTGAATGCAACATCGCCTCCGAGTGGAGGCAAACACTTTACCTCCAGTCTGCACCAGTTAGACGCTCTCATACATGTCTGAAGGACCCTGTGCTCGTATGCTCATCTGCAGCCCAGAGAAGCAACATGAAGCAACATGATGACTAGGTCAGCTCAGTGTCTGTCGCATGACTTCTGAACAGCAGCAGTCATTTAGAAAACAGCTGCATGATGAATTCAATGCTCATCGCAAGTGCTGCCATTAGCTTGTTAGCTCAGTTAGCTGTGCAGCGAGCAGTCCTATTAACCAACTCTGCCTGGACTGGAAGCTTGAATCACTTAGCTAACTAGCTAAAGGCAGCCTCAGCTAGCAGCGGTTAGCAACAAGCTAACTCCAGATCCAGTCCAGGGTTTTTGGTCAACGAATCTGAAATGTTGCTGAACGTTTCTGCCGATGTTCCTGCTGAAGTGATGTGTTTCATTCGCTTCATCCACTCGCAGCCACATCACCAATCATCGGTATTCTCACACGTCCCAACGCATCAGAACGCAACTCACTCGAAGGCGATGTAGGTGAGCAGCGTGGCGGCAGAGAAGATGGCGGAGATGCCGCAGCCAATGTAGGTGATGAAGGTCAGGATCTTGTTGTTCTGCACGTCAATGTGAGGTGAAGCTCCAGAGATGTCCTGCTCACACAGACGGAGACAAAGAGAAGGACAGAGTCAGAACGAGAGGAGCACGCTGCAGAGGAGGAGAACACAGAGGGAGGATCATTCATTACTGTTCATCTGGGGAACAGGGAGGACTGCAATTACACGGCAAACACATGAACTTTCATATCAGACGTGATATGAGTGAGAGAAATACCACTAACACACATTCGCTAAAAACAACATGAAAAGTGAAATAAAGTAAATAAAATAAAATAATAATAAATATTAATAACAATGAATAAGAGCCGCTTGTTGCAGAGCTGCTGATGAAAAGAGAAACAGCAGCTAAACGATTGAAGACAAAGGGAAAAACAAACCAGAGAGCTCACACACACGCACACACATGCATGCACACACACACGCACACACATGCATGCGCACACACACACACACACACACACACCTCTAACACACCAACAACAAACGTCTGTTTCTTCCTGTAAAACCGTTTCTAATGACGACGTGCTCCTAAATAACTTTGACACTGAAGCTGTTTCACCAACATAAAACTGCATTAAAACCCGTTTCATTCACTGTTTTAACTTGTTTTTGGAATTAAAACGTTATTTTTCCAGTTTTCTGCTCATTTGTAATTAACCCCGTGTGTGATTCTCGTTATTTCTGTTTTTCCGGTTGTTGTAGTGAAGCTGAAGCTCGGCTGGCAGCGGGCGCAGGCGCCGTCTCACCATGAGGATGCCGAAGTGCGTCAGGTGGTCGCACAGGCAGGTGGTTTTGTTGCTGGTGGATTCTGCAGAGACTCTGCAACCGTCTGCGTTCCAGCCTCCAGCTCCACCTGGTGGCACAGAGGCGTTACTGCACGACTTGAACCAACACGCACCAGGTAAGAAGTGATGGACACGACTAATTAATATAATTAATTAATTAATTATATAATTAATAATAATTATAGTTAATTAATTAATTAATTAATTATATATAATTAATTAATATTAATAAAGGTGATTTGCAGCGAGGTGACGGCAGATTCACAGACTTACTGTTCATGTTAAAGTCCCAGAACATGCAGACGGGATTCAGAGAGGGCTGCAGGGACAGACAACCAGTTTCAGTCAATCACATCGATAAACGTTAAAGAAGAAAACTAATTTTCTGTAAACTGTGTTTCCACGTGTGAAAAACATGAAACCGAAATCAGCAAAACCCAGGAAATAAAATGTGTTTTGATCCACAGACAGAAAAAGTCCTGTTTAATCAATGATTAATTCAGAAAAAATCATATTAAAGGAAAATTTTCATTAACAGCTGAAACTTTCCACTATCATCATTAATAAATAATCAATTTATGACATAAAATTATTGTTTTATAAATTAAATATTGTGTGTTTCTCTTATCAGCTGACACAATATGTATTATTTTATTTCACTGAAACTGAAAATGAAATATATTCTAACATTATGTCATTAATAATTTCAACAGCAAAATAATCTTATTTAAAGGTTAATTAACGTTTTTATTATTATACAATGGTATAAAATCAGATAAAACGAAAGCAACAAATAAAAACAAAAAAAATAAAAAATAAAAATAATATTTAAATAAAGGAAAAAAGTAAATAAAAGAGAAAAAATATTTAAATAATAAATAAAAATAGAACAAGACGCACACACACACACCTGTTCGGACAGGTGAGCGATCTCGATCTCCACAGGGTCCCTCAGGTCGCTGATGGACAGGTTTCCCACGCTGCTCGCCACCACGTAGCTGTTCAACGAGCGTCCGTCCTGCTCTTTCTGAGGAACCGCCACATGATCAGTCATCGGTGATCAATAGCGCTGATTCAGCGTGTATTGATCTCACCTGGCAGACTCACCTGGAACAGGTTTGTGCTGCTGAAGAACATGAAGTTGATCCTGGACAGAGACGATCGGTCGGCTTCGCTCAGTGAGACGGCGGTCAGCAGCGAGGCGGGAAGAGTCACCTGAGCCAGAGGGTTGATCCTGTCCGACTCAAAGTCGACCTGAGGGACGACACGATTGGTCAGAATAAAGATCAGAGGTCACCTGTCTCGGGAACAGGAAGTGTGGCCGGCGGCACCTGTGGGTCGCTGCTGTTGGGGGCGATGAAGGCGCTGAAGGACGTCCCGTTGAAGGCGGAGGTGTTGAGGGCGGAGACGGCCAGCGCCAGGTGTCTGGAGGTGATGCTGACGGACGGGCCCTCGAACTCGATCTTCTGCACCAGCTCGTCCACGGCCTTCAGAGCTCTGAGGACGAGAACAGGACGAGAACGCTACGACTGAAACGTTTGAGACGCAGAGAAAATAAATAAACAACAAACAACAACAATAAACAATAATACAGAGAAAATAATACAGATACTTCAAAAAACAAGAAAAGTGAGAAGTGAGAAGAAATACAGAAAGGAAGAAGGAGATGGAGCAGCTAAGTAGAGTACAGCAGAGTACAGCAGAGTAACTCAGAGTAACTCAGAGTACAACAGAGTAAAGCAGAGTACAGCAGAGTAGAGTGCAGCAGAGTACAGCAGAGTAACTCAGAGTAACTCAGAGTACAACAGAGTAAAGCAGAGTGCAGCAGAGTGCAGCAGAGTACAGCAGAGTGCAGCAGAGTACAGCAGAGTACAGCAGAGTGCAGCAGAGTACAGCAGAGTACAGCAGAGTAGAGTATAGCAGAGTGCAGCAGAGTGCAGCAGAGTACAGCAGAGTACAGCAGAGTAGAGTACAGCAGAGTACAGCAGAGTGCAGTACAGCAGAGTACAGCAGAGTACAGCAGAGTAGAGTACAGCAGAGTACAGCAGAGTGCAGCAGAGTACAGCAGAGTGCAGTACAGCAGAGTACAGCAGAGTAGAGTACAGCAGAGTAGAGTACAGCAGAGTACAGCAGAGTGCAGCAGAGTACAGCAGAGTGCAGTACAGCAGAGTACAGCAGAGTAGAGTACAGCAGAGTAGAGTACAGCAGAGTACAGCAGAGTGCAGCAGAGTACAGCAGAGTAGAGCAGAGTACAGCAGAGTACAGCAGAGTGCAGCAGAGTAGAGTACAGCAGAGTACAGCAGAGTGCAGCAGAGTACAGCAGAGTAGAGTACAGCAGAGTACAGCAGAGTAGAGTACAGCAGAGTACAGCAGAGTGCAGCAGAGTACAGCAGAGTACAGCAGAGTGCAGCAGAGTACAGCAGAGGAGGGCAGAGTAACTCAGAGTGCCGTACTTCTCGGAGGTGGCGGCGAGCGCCGTCTCTGAGCTCGTCATGACGTTGGAGATGATGGTGACGACGGTGGAGGCCAGTGTGGTGTTGATCTTCGCCACATTCACCAACTGCTTCACCTTCGTCACCACTTTGGACACCTGCAGAGGAGGAGGAGCAGTCAGTAACAGCCAGACACAGTCGGTCAGTGACACAGTCGGTCAGTAACAGCCAGACACAGTCGGTCAGTGACACAGTCGGTCAGTAACAGTCAGACACAGTCGGTCAGTGACACAGTCGGTCAGTAACAGTCAGACACAGTCGGTTACAGCGCGTCAGGCCCGTCACCTCCTCATTGGACAGCTCGTTGTTGGTGATGACGGCGAGCTGCACGGCCACCTCAGCTGCATTTTCTGCACAGACACAGAGAAGAGGAGCTGCTCAGATCATCCAGGGAGATGCTAACCAGCTGAGCTAACCAGCTGAGCTAACCAGCTGAGCTAACCAGCCGAAGCTAACCAGCTGAGCTAACCAGCCGAGCTAACCAGCCGAGCTAACCAGCTGAGCTAACCAGCTGAGCTACTAGGCTCGTTAAAGTGTCTTCATTTATCAAATTATGATGAATTCAAACTCATGCTCAGTCTGCAGCAGTCAGAGCTTCTGATTGGCTGCTCAGCGTACCTGCAGACACCTGGATGGTGTCGATGTCGGTGCAGTTACTCAAGTCTGCAGACGACCAGTAGGAGGAGAAGTTCTGTGGGCTGATCAGACTGAGACAGACAGACAGGCAGAGAGACAGGCAGACAGGCAGAGAGACAGGCAGACAGACAGAGAGACAGAGACAGACAGACAGTTTTACTGTTCAAATGAGGCAGAAACACCACAAACAAGTTTTTGCTCAAACTGACGTGAGCATTTCACGTGTTCTCGACCTTGTCCTGAATAAACCAAACCGATTTATTGTCTGTTTGACTCTAAATGTGATAAGTTACCAGGTCCTGGAGGTGCTCTGGTCCTTGTTGGGGAAGCAGGGCAGGTACTGAGTGACGGTGGGTCGGCTCTCGGGCCAGCGGTAGTGGAGCTGATTCTCCTCAGGACAGTTTTCTGAAATGATGATCGAAACACAAACTGAACAAACCGAGAGACTCTGACCAACATAGACCTGCACGGTCACATGACAGGAAGAGAAACAAGGTGACGACCAGGATGACAGGAGTCTGGACGGAGGAGACTTTGGACCAAAACAACAAAACTCATGAAAAACCGAGAAAGAAATAAAACAAATAACCCTGAGACATAAACCTGTTTCTGTCCAAACAGAGAGACATGAAGAGGTGCATCATGGGAAAACGGCGTCTCACAGGTGATGAATGAACTAGCCTACAGCCAGGCTGCATGCTACATGCTAATACCAGCTGTTTGCTTCGTTGATTTTCATGTTCATGACAGGATCTTTTAAGGATGAGCTACATCCAAACGTCTGTCGGCTTCATGTTTCGTCTGAAGGTCGAGGATCGAGATCACGTTTCTCACCAATCAGCGAGACATCGGTGGACGAGGGTCGGATCTGCAGGCCGGGACCCAGGAGTCCTTCGCTGCTGGACAACCTGGAGGACACCGCAGCTTCCCCCAGACTCTGATTGGTGATGTAAAAATAAACCAGCAGCGCCTGGCAGGTGAAACTGGACACAAGAGACATGAACAGAGCAGGTTCAAAGAAAAGGAACCAACAGACGATTCAGAAGAAGAAACTGAGAGAGGGACGCAGGGTTTAATGTTGTACCTGGCCGGGTTCTCTCCAGGCTGGACGCTGCAGAGAAACGACACAGACAAACAGTGAGGATTCATTTAAAACATCCGTCAGTGAATAAAACCTTTAATCCGGACATGAGGCAGGGACATCATTAACCCTGATTAATCTGATTCACAATGAGTTCACGTTCTGCTGATGTTCTTCAAAGTTTTGAATGTCCTGAGGAGGTCGATCTTCTGTTCACAGGGTTAGAGGGTTTGACTCGAGCTCAACAGGAGGAGTCATGTGCATCAACAGTACACTGAATATATGGAACAGAGGACTCAGGAATTGTGGACCCGCTCGCCTCCTGCAGGCGACAACAGACTCTAACTATCTGAAGCAGCCATGTTTGATGCAGGACTGACGCAGTTTCGTTACCTGACAAAGTCGATGTAAACCGCGTGGGTCCAGTTCTGAAACGTCTGATTGAGCTGGAAGAAGAAAACAAATCAACCAATGAGACAAGAGCTTCCTGTTTGTGCTCGTTCGGACCTCTGACACAGAACCAATGAGATGTGACCTTTATTGAACCGAACTCTTTAACGTGTTATATCAGGAGAAAATAACCCAACAATCTCAGATTGTTCCACATTTAATCAGCTTTCATTAAGATTTCACATTTTTTATTAGCGTCTAAACAACTGAAGTGAAAATGTTTATTTTTAAGAAACCATTAATAACATTTATGATGTAAACTGTTCATGATGTGCATCAGTAAACAGGCCTTTGATGTTTACGTTGCAAGCATGTTGTCTGATAAACCTCGGTGTGGATCTTCCTGTACACAGAGGTCAGGGATCTTGCCGTGCAGCTGCGTTGGGTTGTATCACGCTGAGTTATGGGGCCGGGCAGGTTTAACGGTCTCTGGCTGCTGTTCGCGCTGTGATTCAGCTGCGACTCGAGACAAAGACCTTTTTATTTTTATTGCTCTTAATATGAAGATTTAAAGGCTCCATACTTCAATAAAACGACTGCCCCCCGCTTTCAAATTAACTGAACTGGCTGCAGTGAATCTATAAAGTCTTCTGGGACTAAAATAAGACCTGATCGCCCTGAAGACCACCTGGGGCCCCAGAGACTGGAGATTCATCCTGATTAAACTCAGATCAGATCATTAAACTGAAGCAAGTCTTGTTGTTTAAACGTAGATGTTGCAAACAGATCAGTGTTGGACCGGTGGTTCAGTCTCCAGCTCTTCAGGCCTGCATGCCAAAGCATCATGGGGCAGGACACTGAACCCCAAACTGTGTTTCACCCAAACAGGAAGTGACCTGAAGGCAATAACTGGTTCTTTGTGCCACTGGGGCATCCGGGGGGTAATTCAGCAGTGCACTTTAACACATTTTCACACCTTTAGATCTTAAATTCTCATTTTTGAGGCCTTCAGTCGACTTTTACACGTGCAGCTTTGCACCTTTCACAGGAAATTAGGCTTCTGCCGGCTGCAGCTCCAGCTGCAGACTCTGGGGTCCACCGAAGAGTCAGCGTACGTGAATTAGCAGAGTGAAGCCATGAAAAGACAGAAAATAAGCCTGACTCATCTTACCCAGAGAGCCACGGCTCGCTCTACATCAGCCAGGGTCAACGCCGCCGCGCCACCGACATCCACCACAAAGGAAATCCGGTAGAAGAGCCCCTCTGCAGCCGGAGTCGGTGGTGGAGAGAGAGAGAGGAACAGGAGAAATGCTTCAGTCTCAATTTGGCTCAGGCTATTTCACATGTATAATGGAGCCTGTGCCACATAGCAGGAGATGAATCGAGCGGTTGGAGCTAATCGAGTTATGTAAAAACCCAATTTTACAGAGTGAGAGACGATGAGGAGGAACGTGCAGCCTGATAACGGCAGCGGAGCGGAGGAGTCATTACAGCGAGGAGGGAGGAGGAGGCGGCAGTTCAGCGATTCAGCGTCTGACTGTTTCATTCACAGTTTAAAACCCGTGGAAAAGGGATTTTACACTTTCAGCTCGTCCCCGTGAGTCTGCAGACTTCACTTCTCCACCACACACAGACACAAGAAACCGGGATCACACAAAAACACGACAGACACAGTAAAAATCATCTCATTCTGATCAGAAAACGTTATTTTTCAGCGTCATCACTTAGAGAAACGTTATTTTGTGGGTCTGCGACTTCTTAAATAAGTTCACATAGTTTTATGTTGATTTCTCTAAAGACCTGCATGAACCTGAACGACTGGAAACACTGAAGGAAGCTCTTCAACCTAAACTAACTTACTTTATTCTCCGTGTGTGGAACTGAAGCTGAAGGTGAAGTTAGAAATGGATTAATTAAAGTCGCTGTAATGTAAAAAAAAGCCAAATGAAATGAGTGTTAGTTCAACGACCTGCTGAATCCTCACTCCCTCGATTCGGACGAAGAAACAGAAGAAGTTGGTTTTGTTGTGATGAACCTCGAGGGAAATCACTGCAGAGACAAAGTTTTACCAGAGTCTCCTGAAAACGTGCCTCAACCTCCTGTTTAATGTCTCTTTCCACTAAATTTAGTCCTTTGAACATTTAATTTCTCATGATTTTAAATAGCAAGCGACTCATATTTTACCTTTAAGTCGTTATTTCACATCAGCGTCACAGCATCTAACAATAAATAATGTAAATAACGTTGTTGACCTGTTTCTCCCGCAGCAGACACTCACTGCGCTGCCGTTTATCTGGTTTAAATGCCGTTTCCTCCCATTTTGACTGCTCTCTGCTCTCCTGCTATGCTCCACGTCGGCCACTAGGTGTCGCTCCGGCATCTATAATTGTTAGTAAATGCTACAGAGCGGCTGAGAGTCTCCTTCAGCCCTGCAAGTTCTCCCTGCAGAGCTGCAGACCAGGACCCCTCTAAGAACCGAGGCCTGAAGAGAACAGGAAGGGCGTAAACGAGTGAGGGCGAGAGGTTTGCAGGTTTACAGAGAATAAAGTGAGAAGAACGAGGTAGACTGAAGTCTGAGTGGATGATTTAGAAGAAGAACAACACTACAGTCCGCTTGTTTCAGCTACAGGCTAAACACTACAATCTGACTGGTCAACCAGACTCCACTTTAATGTCTGACTCAAGGTGCAGAATCACGACAAGCCAATCACAACCTCCAGCACCTGAGCGATCCCACCCATCCACCTGATTGACACCTGCTCAAATCTACCGCTACAGGTTTGGACAACGACAAACAAACAAAAAGAAGATTACTGAGATGAATTACTGATTTTAAGAACCGCTGATCAGGCCCGACGCCGCTAATCCGACCACACTGAGAGGGGAAAGAATCATGTGTTCAGTCTTAAAGTCTGGAAATGTCGCTGATGCAACGGCGTCGCAGCCGGATTCAGTGATTCTCTGTTTGGTTTTGAATGTGGCCAAAAGTCTGTGGACGCCTGATTGTATTTGCTGCTGTTCAGCAAACTGTTTGAACTGTCATCCTATTGACGCTGAACTGAGGGAAACGGGTTCATTGTGGAGTTTTGTGGTTTGAAAAGAGACAAACACAAACTGCAAAGTTTGAAGATTTGCTAAAAACATAGTTTTACGCTGCAAAGTTCAGTCCACATACTTTTGGCCACGTAGATTTTGATGCGATCTGCATGTGTTTCACTGGGTTTAATGTGTTTTCTTTAGTTAACGCTTGATTTAAGCTCACACCTGCAGAAATCAACAGACTTTAAGACTCAAAACAAGTTACTAAGATGATTTTTACAGTGCATGCTACAGTTTTTTGTTACTGCATGACATACTGTTCCCCGACGTCAGTCCACACAGACATGTAAAATGAAAGCGTTGTTTACATTGGCATGGCAAAGCAGGCCTGGCTGCTAAATCCACAGTTGAGGGTCCATGTGTCGGGCGTGCTGTGGCCTTTTTGAGGCTGCTACTGCCGCCACTGCTCGCCGACATACTGACTGCTCTGAGTGGAGCTGTTGGAGACGAGGTCTTTGTGGTGGTAAATTGGTGGGCACTGACGACCACAGGTAGTGTCTGAGAGCGGTGGGCATCTTTCACTCGGCCGTCACTTTGACCTGGATTCACAGCCTCTTGTATAAACCCTCCAGAGCTCTGGTTCCTGCTGTGATTTGACACGGTTGGACGCGGGTTCAGAGCAGGCTTTGAAATGGTTAAATTTGACCCTGGATTCACGCCGAGATGCAGCGTTGGTTCGCCACCAGCCACGTTCCCCTGAGGCGCCTCCATACGTCCGTTTTCTATTTGAATTGTGGCAGTTGTTGAGTTTTTCAGCATCATAACAGTGGTTGCATTTGACATGGAGATGTGTTTTAAACCTGCTGCGTCTGCAGTGTGGTTGTCACCCTCAAACGCAGAAATGAAGCCTCGAACTGGGGCATTGATAGGGGAGCCAGTGGGGGTCCTGGAGAGTGGCGTGGAAGAGGGGATATTAAGGTCAGAAGTGTGCAGGGGGTTTGGTATAACCGGTGCACTGGTGGGTCGTGCTGATACTGCAGATGTGGGTTTATTAAAGGGTTTGGAAGTGGGGCAGGGAGGGGTAGTTTGCACCTCAACAGGAAATGATTGAGTGTTCAGGGCAGCGTCTGGATTCAGACTTTGATTTAGGCCTGTGTCCACATCCTCAGTGCTGTTCTCTGCTGAAGAAGCCAGTTCCACAGCAGAGGAAAGTTCGTCCGCTGTATGTATTTTTGGAACAACGTCCGCTGGGTCAAATAAAGCAAAGAGCTGTGACTGTTTCTCTGCTGCAGTGAGATTATTTAAGGCTTCAGGTGACGATGCCGGACCGCTGACAAACCTGGAAGCGTCCACTGTTTGTGAGTTGTTTGCTAGAGGTGTCAGAACCTCATCGTTGTGAAACTCTTCTGCAGAGGCGAGAGGGTTTACGTCAAGAGGAACTGACTGGCTGCTTGTGATGAACTGCTGGATTGACTCTGGTAACTGGCTAACAGGGTGGAAGGACTGTAAATGGTCGTCCAGAGGGGATTGGGTTGTTGTGGGCCGGTGGAATCCGGCTGTCGGCCAACCGGGCGACAAGACGCCAATTTCTGCAGACACTGCTGCCAGAGGAGAGAGAGAAGCAGTAATGAAAGATGAGTGGGGAAGGGAGGAGGCGGTGATGTGGGGAGGGGTTGCAGGAGAGGAAGAAGGAGGTGTGAGGGCTGCTGCGAGAGAAAGAGAAGGTAAAATGGAGGGTGACGGCAGTGATGGAGTAAGAGCAGAAGAAATGAAGTGGGGCGATTGAAGCCTGACGTCAACATGTACCTCTGCGTTTTCTGCTCTCTCACTCACATTTAGTCTGTCACTTGCATCTGAAACCTGGCTTGCGTGCGCCCGAGTGCCTAAGTGAGCTGAACTGTGTGTGTGGATCAGACCGCCGGGGTGTTCAGTGTTAGTTTGTGTCAAGCCTGACTGGTGCTTATAATCCAGCCCTGAAGCGTGCTGGGGGGTTGCGGTGCCAAGCTGCACACTCGGGCTGCTGTGGAGTGTCGGTTTCTGGGTTGTTGCCATGACAGAAGGATTTGACACGGGGGAAACGGGGTGATTAAATGCTTCATCATGGCCAACGAGTGCCTGGGAGCCCCTGGAGTTTGTGTTCGGGTTGTTGTCGGTGTGTAAACGGGAGATTGTCTGCTGCAGCCTCCACGGATCCCTGTTAAAGGTCAAACTGGAGGTAGGTCTGTCTCGTGTCCCAGATGAAGACATCTGAGCCAACAGGAGAGAGTGCTCATCTGCAGGATTAGGGGAGGTCGAGGAGGAAGACGCCGCAGTTTCCTCCCCCGTCATGAATCCTGCGATCTTAGCAACTTGTGGCATTGCAGCAGGAGTCATCTCTGAAGATACGGCGAGTGACAGGTTGTCAAGGTGATGGAGGAGAGGACTCAAGGTTGAAAGTAAAGGGTCTGAAGATGAAGGAGAGGGAGACAATAAAGCAGACTGCAAGCGCTGCGCTTCATCAATATCTGCCTGGAGCAGAGCTGGGGTGCGTTCAGAGGCCACTGGACGTGACTCGTCTGGCTGAATAAAAGTGTTGCTCAAATCTCCCTGATCCGGATGAGCCAAGAACTGGTTTACTGGTGGACCGGCTGCATGAGGTGAAGGCCGCAACTCAAACTGTGTTTCAGGGGTTAAATCCTCTGTGAATAACATGGTGCTGGATGCCAAATACTCCTCAGACAATCCTGAGGGTGTTGGCTGAATTTGACTAAAGGAGGAGTTTAAAATAATCCCGACAGAATGGACAAACAGACCTGATTGCACATCAAGGAGCTGATTATCCACGGAGTAGGGCAATCGACTGCTGAGAGGTTCCGATCTGTTACTCGAGGACTCTTCAGCAGAGACTAAGTGGTATTCAGGGAGCGGCGCTCCATCGACAGCTGGCGGCGGAGCTTCAGTTTGGGCTTTAGAGAGGAGAGGAAGTGACAACGAGGATGCTGTGTCAACTCCTGTCACCACAAAGTTGCTTTGAAGGTCTGAGGACGGAGATGACAACACAGAGGGCTGAAAGTTCCCGCTAACTCCATCTGACTCAGGAACGTGAGCTGAATCAGCGACGCCATCTGCTTCTGAGGGCTTTTGTTCAGGCTGTTGGGAGGAGGAGGAGGGTGGGAGTGGGGTGGAGGGCTGCTGAGGATCAACAGAGGGTGGAAGAGGGACGATGGCGGACCAGACAGGAGTGAAGGTGTTGGAGGAGCGATGAGGAAGCGAGGTTTGAACTTTTAAAGTGACAGGTGATGAAGCAGGTGGAGTGAGGATGGATGAGGAGAAGTGATGGATGTCAGATTTGGAGGAAGCAGGAGAAGGAGAGGTGGTTGGAGACGTGTCTGCGCTTGTATATAAATTCATAATCAGTCTGCTCCTGTCTGTGTCATACCCACTGCCCACAGAAGGCTCCTTCCTCTGTGGCAGCGAAGAAGAAGAAAAGATCTGTTGGGTGAGGAAAGCAGAGGAGCTTGGTTGCACCACAGGTGAAGAAGGTGTTGGCTGCAGTGGGTGGGGAATGAGCAGAGATGGTGTTGATGTTTCTAACTGATGAGCGACAGCTTGCATTTGGGAAGTTTCCTCTTGCTTTTGTCCAGCTGCTGCCTGAGGACCAGTGGGTGCAGGAGTCTGAGACCTGCCGACGAGCGTCTTTGGCACTGGTCTGTCTTGTGATTGGATCAGAGAAAGCTCGCCGCCTGCTGCTGAGCCGCTTGCCGGGGTTTCTGAACCGTCGCTGAAGTATGTTTGTGCGAGCGCTACAGTTCCTCCCTCAGAATAAGCAGTTGGAGGGTGTGTGACAGGATGAAAACCACGGGCAGCATCTGATCTGTTGAGTGATTGTTGGTTTGGGGCGTCAGGGTCGATTAAGGCTGGCGGCACAGTGGCGGGTTCATCCAAAGAGTAGGCGACATCGAGCTCGTACAAGCCGAGCTCAGTCAGTTCATACACAAATGGCTCCGACCCTGATGTGTACTCGTCGCCCAGTGGTTCCAGAGGATTTGTCCCGTTACCCACGGCAACTGTTTGGTTTCCCCCATCATCTATGCTTAACTGCGACCACTGCGGCGCTACAGGTTTGTTCTTCCTGTTGCTAAGCGCAGACAACAGTGACGATGCTGCGATCGCTGAGGTGGATTCCTTTGCATCTAATTCCTCGTCTCTACGTTGCCATGGTGACGACCCCTGAGGTGAGCTTGAAAGTCCTGATTCATGAGGGAGTTTTGAGGCCTGAGTGGTTGCAGGAGTCTCTGTGTTGGCGACCGGTTTCTGAGAGAAGGTCAGTTGCGATGTAGGTTGGGCTGATGCATCGATGCTGCCATTCCTGTGCGTCGCATTTCCCAGGTGTGTTGTGTTTTTAAAGCCCGGTGCATGTGTGTGCGCAATTGTGTGTTTAAATCCACCTTGTTGCGTTGTGTATGTCGGCCTCGCTGTGTGTTTATGATCAGTTGGTTGTGCAGCGGGTTTGGTGATGTGAACCACTGGTCTTTCTGTTGCTCTGGTGGCTGTTGGACGTCTTCCTCCTGTTGGCCTCTTCCTCCCCTGCCTGATCAAAGGAGTGGAGATGAATCCCAAGGAGGTTTTGGAGCCGCGGTGGCCTTGGTGCCTGGGGAGGAAGGCTGGAGGTCTAGGGCGAGAGGGCTCAGGTGGGACTGGGGCAGCTGGAACTAAGAGTCTGCTCTCAGATCCTGGATCTGGGAGACTTGGGGCTTGGGTTTGGGGGCTTGACTCACTGGATGCAAGGGACCTATGAGAGGAAGCTCTGGGAACCAAAGCAGGACCAGCTCTGGGGGATCCTGCAGCAGTTAATCCAAAAACATGGCGGAGTCTTCGGTTGTGAGCAGCTGGACCAGCAGCCAGAGGTTCAGCCTGCTGACGAGTAACAACAGCAGCTGCAGACGAGGAGACCTTCGCTGTCAGCAGGTCACGGCAGATCAAACCAGACGCCATTTATGGTGAAAAAGCAGGTTACAAATAATAAATAAAAGATATATAAACAAAAAAACCTCAAATCAGTCGAATAAACAGGAGAGATGAGAAGAACCTTCACCCCAGATGAAACCAACAAATAGAGTTTCAGGAATCTGTACCTTCATCTTGTTACTGATTCTCTTCCCTTGTCAGAGAAAATGTCGTTTATAGGAGTAAAACCCAAAGCAGAAAGGCTCAAAGCATGAATAATGGAGAACAAGCTGGAACAGTGAAGGATTATGGAAATGTCTGTACCACATGAGAGAAAACCAGAGAGAATCAGATTGTTTCATGGATTCAAATGCAAGAGCCACACCCGGGGAAAGTGGAAAAATGCAAAAATCAGCAAGACGCCGCGTCAAAAATCTAAACTCCCTGGTGGGAAAACATTAAATGTGAAACACAGCCCAGCTGGAAAAGAGCAAACTGAACACTCCTGCATGCACAGAAGCTGAAAACAATGAAATAACTAGACAGGAACGTAAAGATGACAGTGAACGACCTTTGTTGCCATGCAAGTGTGATTCTTACCCCAGCAGGAAGTAGCAGTGACAGCTAAGTTAGTGGCTGGTTGGTTAGTAGTTACCGACAGCAGTGGGGGAATCGCACTCTGGACTGTTTGTGGAGACGAAATGTGCACAGTCAGCAGAATGCTGTGAGGCTCTTATTCAGTTAAAACTGCACAAACATGGTTTTTAATCACAGTTTCCAGGATCAACACAAACCAAGCAGAGAGCCGAAGAGCCTCTCTGCTGAATGAACCCCTTATAATCTGTCCATGGGTAATTAAAGCTCCAAGTCTTCATTAAGAAGGTGAGGTGTAGAAGCTGTTTCTGATGCAGGTGTAAGAAATTATAATATCTGAAGCAAGAAGTTTCTTCAAATCTGGACAAATGAAAACTATCCTGTTTCCAATTATATAAATAATTTCTTTGCTGACAGTTACAGGAATAAACGACAAGACGGCAAAGAAAAGGATGAAGACTACAACAAAAAGTATTTACCAACCAAAATCAGAAGAAGAGTGTTTGTATGATGAGGTTAAGTTGTTTAATTTTGATTTAAATTGTTAGTAACACAACTGGGGAAGCAGCTGCTGTCAACATGTCAACACACAGGTGAGATGAATCTCGCTTCTCTCTGTGGACTGTGCAGCCAACACCTCACCACAACACTGTTTTTAACAGGCAGTTTATGTGTTTGCTCATGCTGCGAACATATAAGCAGATACTGATAATATGCCAATATGCCAACGATCCAGTTTAACAATAAACTGACTACTGAAACCAGAGTGTGGCTCATTTAATAAAATATTATTGTCTGTTAGTGAAATTGGAGTGTTAGCAGCAGGTAGTTAAAACTCCTTTGTATAAAAATGATAATTAAAACCGTGACACCAAAGAAAAGTCTTCTGATTAGAAAACAAAGATTAAAGAATATAGAACTAATTAACAGGAAAGACGAGACAAAGCAGGCAAAGGTTAATCTTACCCCAAGAAGAAGCAGCAGTGACAGCTAAGTTAGTGGCTGGTTGGTTAGTAGTTACCGACAGCAGCGGGGGAATCGCACTCAGGACTGTTTGTGGAGACGAAACAAGCGGGAAAAGAGGAAGGAGGAGGCCAAGAGACACAGTTAGACGGGAAGACGAGTATTAAGAAGCAATAATTGGAGAATTAAGTGTTTTGCATATCAGCAGAATGCAAGAAATACAAATATACAAAGGGATTATTCAAAACAAATTACAGAAAATGCAATTTTTTTCAGTTTTAATACACTGGGACAGAATTTCCCTGCTGTCAAGAAGAAAAACATCAACATAATTAAATAATTAATCCCATTTACCAACTTGTAACTTCAAATGTGAGGAGCTATGAGTCTTTCTCAGGCATAAAACACAATTATCATGTTGTTATGTTGCAAACAATAATGAAAAAGCACCAGTTTTGAACATTTGCTGACAAACTAAAATCTGATTATGCACCTGTTGCTGTAACAGCCAGTGATTCATGAGCTAAATTAATGTGCATAACAGTTGCTTTAAATGCTAATAACTGGTGTAATAATCCATAAGAAACAGTAATAATAGTGTTTTTAAGGTCTAACATCATGACCCGGGGTTTGTAGTCAACCATCAGAGGCTCAGCTGTGCCCATAATAATAATAATAACCATGTTGGGAAATAAAGTAAAACTAATTTAATTTCCTTTAGTTTTAAACTGCCCCAGTTTTATTACTCAGAGTTATTGCAGTTCGCCTCAGTTCAGCTGCTTTTTCCATCACTGAGCGCTGCCACCGCTGCGTTACAGCGACATTACGGTGAAAAGCCTCAGGTCACGTGTGTTTTCATACCTGCCCACATTAACACTGCATGCACAGCATCAGGCATGTAAAGCTAGTCAGTCTCGGCTGCAGCGTCACTCCAGTATTGTTGCTCTTACCATGCGTTGTGGGGTTAGTATCTGGGCTGTTAGTGGTAGCAGGTGAAACAGTTGTTGTGCTGCTGGTTGTCTGTTGGGCTACAGGGGGAAGTAAACAATCACAGATGATCAATTAGCTTGATGAACACACACTACAGGTAGAGAATACACCAGTCTGTGGGCAGGTGGATGCAAAACACACCTGTAAATGAATGAGAATTACAGTTTAGCATCAACAACCTGTTCGTTGCTACACTGTGAGGATACATTAAAGCACAGCTGCACTGTGGGGACATCAACCTGTACACGCACCAGCACTGCAGGGACCTGTTTCCCATCTGGGGGCATTAATCTGAGTAACAGTTTTAATACATGGGTTTGCAGTGACGGTCGGCAGCAGGCTCAGGTGAAGCTGTGGCACTGCGTTTGGATCAGGCATGCAGGGATCACAGTTCAGGTCCTCAGATTAGAAAATGACACATTTATGAGACATTTATGTGTAAAATGAGTGTGTTTTTCACATTTGTTATTTTTTTTTATTAATAACCATAAATTATTAAATTGAGATAACTTAATATTAAATTAACAACATTTCATCTTTACTGTTAAATTGCGGTTTTTAGTTAGTTATAACATGTTATTTACACCTGGAAAATGCTTTTTTAAGGTGCTGTGTGCAGGATGTTGTGTTCGGCAGTATGAACACCCAGTTTTCCACAACCAGTGTCACCATGACCCCATCACTTCCTGCGCACTGGTGACAGTAAGTTTGTGTTCGAAGAGGAAGAGGAAGTCCGAGAGAGAAACAAGAGACAAAATGCTGAAGCAAATCTGTTCGGTCAGAAGTGAATTAAGTAGGTAGTATTTATTAAAAACACTTAACACTCTTAATTTCTGAAATAACAGCGATCTCCCAGCAGTGGAACAAGGACATTCGCAGCTTTGCATTTCAAAAGACCAGAAAGCGGCGTAAAGAGAGTGGCTGTCGTTGACGAGAAAAGACGTGTTTGAGAGGCGTGATTGCGCCTGACGAGATAAACACGACCCATTACGCATCAATGGAAACCGACTGACGAGCACTTCCTAATGTACCTGTGTCAAGTGCCGTTTAGTCCAAGGTAGTGCCAACGATCGTCCGTGTTTTCTTTTATTTTCCACCGCCTGTTCGCTCACACAAGGAAGTGCATTTACTACAGAAGCTCAAATGAAAAGGTCCTTCACCTCATGATGCGCACAAACACACAGCGCGCACACAAACGCGCTGTAACCTTCCTCACCTACATAAAAAGCCCCATGAACAGCTGCAATTTGCCGCCTTCAATGGAGACATTTCACTTTTTAAATGCAGCTTCGCAGGTCATTCAATAATCCATCTGTCTGTGCAGAACTCCATATCTATAAGGGCTCGCAGTTCAATACGCTGCACTTCAATATGCTGCACATGATGGTGTAATCACATGCTGTCAGTGATGATGGACGGGAAGGCGGTTATGCATACTCGTCCAGAGATGGAAGTTCAGTCCTCTCCAACTATTGATTCATTTTTCTTCATATAAAAAGGATTTTCCGCTCACATTTGATGCCAAATATGTTATTACATGAACATTTTAATCCAAAAAAAAGTATAATCACGTCGATTCCTTCAATAACTTCAGGTTCGCGTTGTGTGTGATATAATATATACTGAAAATGATGGATAACAACGACTTGCAAAATGGTCGTCAGTCGTTGCATTATTTATATTTAACGCATTTAATTAAATGAAACAAAAACAGTGACGTCATTTGTTTTTATGTTGTTGTTGTTGTTAAGCTACAACTGAATATCTCAGTGCTTTTCAAGTTCCCCAACCAAAACTCTGGAGTCGATGTTGAGTCAGAAATTATGGTTATGTCAACGCGACACAAAGAAATATAAAGAAATATATAATAAATAAAGCTTTAGGGCAGCTGCAGCAGTTAAATTTGGTTTTAGACGAGACAACAGCGAGCTAGCTTTTCTTCTGCTAGCATCTGTTAGCATGTAGTGGAGCTAAAGCTAGCTTGAAGCTAGCTAAAAAGGTGGTGGTTTCAGCCCTTTTTTCACATGTCTTCGGATCAGAAACAGGCAGGTTTGGCTCATTGACAGCTCTAAAACTGCCCATAGGTGTGAATGTGGTTGTTTGTGTCGCGGCAGTGATTAGCTGGTCACCTGTTTAAACCTCTCTCGCTCTTAAAGCCGCAAAAATATTTGGGAAAAATTAAAATTAGCAACCGAAAATAAATAAAAACAGACTGATTTTATGTTTTTAATGACAGAACAGGATGAAGTCAGTGCCTCGACCGACGCCGTTAGCTTAGATTTGGTTAACTACCTTACCATGTGCTGCACTGCTGGCTGAAGCAACGTTAGTGGCAGGGGATGCAGGGGTAGCAGCGCTGGTGATGATGGCGATGGTAGCGGCGGGCATAACTGATTAGCACAACAACTCAGCAGGTCAGTGACACAAAACACAAAAGCAGAGGGCGTTAATGGGAAAAGCTGCAAGCCTGTTGGGTTTCAGGACCAATCTCAAAAGTCTTTCTTGATTCTGAGGAGGAATGGTGATCAAGGTAAGCCTTTGACATCTGGTACGACAGAGTTTCCCAAAAGCATCTTGGAGTCAATGTGTCAGTTTCACATTTCCTGTTTTTTAATGTGTGAAAGCAAAATATTTTATACAATAAATCAGTCATGGTTATAATTTGTGTGGCTGAAATTAGATCAAGGTATTCCCGAGCGTCTCAACAGTGATGATTTCTTAGCCTAATGTTTCAGTCGAGGGCTCTACAGTTCATATTTACAGTGTTTGAAAGGCTTGTCTAGCCTGAAAACAACAACCTTCAGGTGGGAAACCTTCATTAATTACCTTAATGGTCTTAATTTGCATGGAAAGTCTGGAGATACTTGTGGCAAACAACAAAGCAGCAAAGCAGAAGCCTTACCAGAGGAGGAGGAGGATGAGCTGCTGCTGCTGCTGGTTGTGGTTGTGGTACTGATGGTTGGGGTTAGTGGCATGCTAGTGGTAGGGATGGTGGATGGAGATGGAGTGATGGGAGGGAGAACTGGAGATGACAAATCAAATGATACAGCAGAACGACGAGGGACTGAACATGGAGAACAAAATGGAAAATGCTCCAGAGGCTCCCAACACACAGCGACTTTGACAACTTCTGGAAGTGAAGGGTGTTTCTAACTTCAGCACAGCCGCGTATTTAAAATTCCTCTGTGAGGCTGCTCAGAAATAAATCCACATTACCCTCATCAAAGAACAAAGAGCTGATTTTCATGAATTCCTGGGAACGTCCATTCAACAATCCAACTTCTCAGATGGCAGAAGAAATGACAGAGAGGTTAATTAACTAATGAAAAGATTTGATGAACTCATCCCGTAATGCAGCAGTAGATAATATTTATCTAGTGTCTAACTCGCTGCAGTCGAACACGTTCATCTGCACCAATTCATCAGAACAGTATTAGCCGAGTCTTCTCCCAGGTACACGATGAATAATGGGGCGGACAAATGAACAATGGAGGACTTTTTACTTTTCAGGAGGTGCATAAAAAGTAAAAATAGCCCCAAGCAACTTTTCCACTGGTCTTTAAAAGGTCGATCGTGGCAAAACTTCAGGGGGTTTTGACTTTTATGAGGGAAGCTTCTTCAAAAAAACCCATTAAAGATAATTGTTTTATCAGTAATCACTTGTAAGAAGTATATATCCCAGGAGAGAAGGGGGCCATAAAGAGCTCTTCGGCTAAATAACGAACCATCAGAGATCATCAGCACATCTGAACAACATAAATCAGCATTTTTTAAAACAATGAAAGGAGGAAAAATGAGATTAAGAGGAAGAAACAGCAAAAGGAGTGAGGAGAGATGGAAGTGGAGAAGGAGGTGAAATGAGACAGGAGGCGTGAGGAGCTTCAGATGGAAAAGGAGGTGGAGGTGGAGGGTTTCTTACCGTCGGTGTTGGCATTAGTAGCATGGGTGGTGTTAGTGGAGTCAGTGGATGAAGTGGCGGGAGAGGAAGCGGCTGGTGGTAGCGACAAGGGGGTCGGGATGAGAGGGAGAGAGAGAAAGATGCAGAGGGTGATGAATGGTCGTGAAGCTGCATGATCATCGTCAGAGCAGGAGCTGTGGACGTATCAGGTTGAGGTAACGTGGAAACAAATGGCAGCAGGTCGCGTTTTAATCGTTTCCCTCACGTTTTCTCTGACCGAAAATTTGAACCTTAACAGCCAAAATTCATCAAAACTACTTTACTAGAGAGCCTTTTCTGACGCCAGTGCAGGACGAAGACACCAACTCAGCCTGTTTCCATCCAGAGTAACAGCCCACATGCATCTGCTCTCAGACTGAGATAAAGGAGCAATAGTACAACTTCACCACTGGACCAGGAATGCTAATGTAAAACTAGCGAGCCATGCACACGCCAACCACAAGCGTGTTTCCCGGCTCAGACTGTGACTGCGATCAAACCGACACAACCGTGACTCAAGAGGTTCAGACAAGGCCACCACCTGTTGATCTCAGCAGCTCTAGATGGTTGAAATTTGATCTAAAAGTGGATGAAACTTTTTATTTCGTCTCGACATCTAACAACCACATGGCTTTCTTGGTGAAATGCTCAGGCACCTGACGGTCGTGGCAAAACGTTGGCGTTCAATGATCTGGGACTAAAAACAGTTTGCCCTGAATGATCTCACCTTGACGAACGCTTCATTTGCTGAACTGCACCACGTCTCGATGGGGATTCAGGTGACCTGGCATTTAATCAAAAGAACAACAAACTGACTTCCTGCCTGCTGCGTCTTTTGATGACCCTGCACTTTAAGGACCAATCTGATTCAAGGGTTTAACGTTCAACCCTGTGAGGGCTCTCCCATGGCCCGCTGACCTGCCCGGGCTTCCGTAGTCATTTATATTCTGGAACACAAGCTGCAGCTTAATTGGCTCGGCTCGTTTCCTCTCATGAGCACAGTCCCACAAAAACTGACCTTTAGAAAAATGTCCCTCTGAGGCCTCCATAGTACAGGATAGTGTGAGAACTGACATTTAGGGAGTGGGGCTGGGTCACATCGTCATTTAGCCCCGAGCTACTGTTCACGTTCCAGCTCCCAGATCACATGACCTCCTGGAGCAAAGGTGATTGGCTGGAGTGAGGTTGTCTTCAGGCAGCGATCTGAGCGTGGACATTATTCCAGTTTTAATGGTTTTGGCTGGACAGTAAGGGGCTTCAGGCTGCTGCTGAACTGCACCCTGGGGTGGTTTCCTTTAAAACACTCTCTGCTTGCTTCACGTAGCCTCCTCTCAGGGGTCGTTTAAGGAAAATGTCATTAGCAGAGCTGCTTTTCCACATTGTTTGGTGAGGGTGAGCGGCTGAAGGTAAATGCTTATTAAACCGCAACCAACCTCCCCTTTTCCTCCTCTCATCTGCAGACACTTGAGCCTGTGATGGAGGGTTAGGTAAGAACACTCAGCATCTGTTTCCTTTTGATAATTTCCTCGTTTCAAACAACTTGTTTGAGATTCCTGTCCTCGCCTGACCTCCTCTCTTCTCAAGCCAAGCTGATTTCATTTGTACAGACCGAAATCATAAATCACAGTGCTTTACGATCTGTGCAACACATGACAACCTCCGTCCTTGGACCCGTGATACGGATAAGAAAAGCGTTTCCATCCACCTGCTTTTATCAGCGTTTTCACTTTGTGCAGCACAGAAAAACTCAAAATATCCACAAATAAACACTAAAACACTGCAGATCAACCCGGCTGAGGAGCAAAATGCAAGAAAAGGTGACCGGGTGCAACAGAAACAGACAAACAGGAAGTCAATGGCATCAGCGTCACTGAAGCTTCTGCTCCAGCGACGAGACTAAAAACAGCAGCAAACATCTGGAGCGACGAGGCGACTGCAACCTTCCTCCATTAATACATGAAACCAGCAAAAATGTCTGTTTCCCACATGGTTTTCCATCGTTTGACCTTCGACTGGAGCTCTTTTAATGACATCATCTCGTCCTGTCCCCCCCCCCCGCAACAGTTTAACGGCCCCGATCAGAGAATCGACTCCACCTGCTGTTTATCTCCATCAACCAGTGAATTCACAGGAGACGAGTGGATGGAAACGAGCTTTGATTCACACTTTTCAGAAATCCTCAAATTTACTCTGCACTTTGAAAGAAATTTGGCTTTTGATTAATCCACCACTTACTATTCAAATCACGGTCTTTCTGAGAGCTTTAAAGGCAGCTGGATCCTCAAATCAACCAAATAATCATCAATTGATAACAAAGCACAAGGTTTTTCAGTAAAAATGCCTTTTAAAAGTCTCAATGTGACGACTTCTTCTGTCAAACCGAACTAAAACAACCAGTTAGTGACATCAAACAGAGAAAATCAGTAAAACCGAACTTTAGAAAAGGTAAAACGAGCAAATGTTTGTCTTTGACAAGTTCCTTCTCACTTCTATCGACGCCTCTCTTCTGATCTCTTTCTTCTTTTCACTTCTCAGTTTTGTGTTTTACTCTCTCAGCATCCCCATCGTCCTTTCTCTTCAAACTAAGACCACACGTCCTTTTACTTGCTCAGAGTAGTTTGACAGTGTTTGGGAAAGTTCGGAGGTAGGAATATGTTCAGAGCTGTGGGGAAACAACTTTGAACTAAACCTAAGTCTGGTTGAGGTTTGAGAGTTTCCATCCATTTTGGGGGGTTAAGCAGCTTCAGGGGGTTCAGGAAACCTTGAGGGCACTGGGACTTTTCTAAACCAGGCAGATAAAGCAGAGTCTGACAGCAGAAACCATCATCCTGTGAAGGCGAATGGGACGTGTATGATGAGCCGAAGCTGCCGAGGTTCAGAGTTCGATTCCCACCAGGTCAACTCGTATGAAATATGCATGTGGTCATGGAGGAAACCTCAGCTGGACGGGCTGCACGGCTCTTGGCAGAAGGTGAGGGGGTTCTATCCTTCATGTACTTCAGTGAATAATTCATGGTGCCAACATTGCCAGGGTTCGTTTCTCAGCAGGACCGCCCAACACAGCGATGCATAGGTACCTAAATGTGCTTCAGGAGCAAAGTTTAATGCTGAAAACTTGAAACATCCAGCTTGGCTGAGAGATGAATGAGAGCAGGCATGGAAGTGAAATAAATCCCAAAACTCAGTGTAGATGCTGTATTTTTGAAATGATCTTTTATGGGCAAGTGATTCTAACCCGATATCATGTAAAATGGTAGTTACGGCTGACAGACCAACCGAGTTTTAGGAAAAACAACATCAAGAAATCTGCAGTTCTGACGGCAGATGGATGAATTATGAACGTGAAAAGTGAAACTTCAGCAACAGCTGTCAGTTTAGGGCTTCTTCTCCTGCAGGAGTCTCTGTTTGAACAAACAACGCCATTGTTTTTTAAGAAGTTTCCGCAAACCAGCTGTTCCTGTTGTTTAAAATGCTTTAAACACCAAAACAGGATCGACTTGGTTCAAAGGCTCTGATCCGTCTGATTGATCTTCTGTCTTTGCATTTGCCGTCTTACTAAACTGAATAAATCATCGTGGACGCAAAGACGGCGTGAAGTCAGAGGCAGAGAGTCGTAGCAACCACACACGCTAAGGTTTAATGATGGAACTGCGACTTTAATTCAGATCTAACGTGGTGTTTTGATGACCAGATGTGAGGACAGTGTTGAGTGTGTTGGGGCGTGTTCGTTGTTCCTACCTGGGCAGCCCAGTCCGGGGGAGTCGCAGCTGGTGGTGAGGGGTGTGTTGACGGGTGGGGAGACACCTTCAGGGAGGGGAGGGAAGATTAAAACAAATAGGTTAATCAGTTAAAATGACGAGGGGGCGTGTTTTAAATATGGGACAGGTTAGCAGAGAAGTCACGTATTCACAACGATGCAGCAGTAAAACATGACGACACCAGGTCCGTTAGTTCGTTTTACACTGTGTTATAAATGTTTTAAAAGCATAAAGTTGTATAAATGCTGCATGGATTGCAGGATACTTCCATTTTATTATGTTTAATACAATTTACAATGTTTGTCTGATTTAACACGTTGACTACTCTGAAGATGACAGTGTGCGCTTGTTGATTGTTTCTAGATGATCAGATATTCAGACACCAGAAAATAATCTATATCAAAATGTTTTTTACAGTTTCAACCAGGTTAAAAACCTTTACAGAGAAAATGACGTGAAGATGTTAACATGACTCAGTCTGCAGCGCTGCTAAAGACTGTCTAAGTTAACTGCTAATCTCAACATGCTAACATGCTCTTAATGATAATGCTAATTTACCAATGTCTTGCAGGTACAGTGGTTAGCATGTTTACTATCATAGCTTAGCGTGTTAGCATAATAATTAGCTTAATCATTAGTCTTATCAGTTATGCATGTGTTTCTTCATAAAGGTTTTGGACAAACAAATACGTTGGCGCTGAGGAAAGATGCTAATCCACGTAGCGGATGTTGGACTAATTCTCAGAATAAGTGAAACTTTGACTTCCTGCTGCCACCAGAGTAAAAGTCAGAGGATTACCAATCCGTCCTCTGGGGACCATAAATATCTGAACTGGAGTTCATGAAGATTCATCCAGTGGTTGTTGTTTCACTCTGGACCAAAGAGGTGAACTGACCCACTAACCAACATGTCAAGTCTAAAGTCATGTCACCAGCAAAGCTAACAAAGCTAAAACCAGACTGTAACCGTCAAGACGTGAGATTTGCACCTCAGTTACTCTTTATTTGAAGTTTTCATTTTATTTCATTGTCACATGATCACACCATGGACATGAGGCGGCCATGTTTAATCTAAACCTCTTATCCTGTTCAGGTTACAGCTTTTCCCAGCATGCAACCGGGCAACAGCCTGGCCAACATGTCCTCAAAATGTCAGGGACAGGCTGGACAGTCGCTGATTTGCAGAGTACAAACTACAACGCAAACACTTGGCAAACGTTGTGAAACAGTTCATTCGTAGTAGCAGCAGTTGGATTCGCTCCAAAAATACTTTGTTAGGGTGAGGACAAGCTTTTGGTTTCGCGCAGGATGTGAACAGTCTCGTGGATCAAAATCCTGTTTGTCTGCAGACTTTGGTGCTGTTTATGTGATGTCACATGACTTCCTCCCGCCAAGAAAACTATGGCTGCGGACGCTAAACGTACATTTCTGCCCTAATCGCCGCCTGCTGTGGCTTTTTGAGATGATTTTTCTGTCAAAACGTTTTCTGGTCAAACATGAATCTGAAACTTTCTCACAGTTTCTTGACAGCACAGATTTCCAATCAATCAGACGCGGTGGGCTGCGGTTGGGCGCCGATTGGCCGCCTGCAGGGATCAAATTCCTGATGTTTTATTTCAGGGACAGTCTGTCTGACCGACTGTGCGCCTGCAGCAGCCAACAAATCAAGCGCTCCTCAACTTCTTTGGCCGCATGAAACGCAATGGCGAGCCCGGCTCCGGCCCACACACACTGTACATTCACAGGCCTTTGGAGGGAGTGGGCAGTGAAAGCAGAGACTGTGTCGAGTCTCTCTCTCACACACACACACACACAGTAACTGAAGGAATGTGTTCGGGAGAATGTCAGCAAATCATCGCAGTGATCAGCGGCGTGAAACAGCAGGAATTCAGTAATCATGGATGGCATGTGGTTCAAAGGACGTGAGGTGGCCGAGGATTGTGCCTTGTCACACTCCACCTTTCCTTTCCTTTGTCCTTCTCCTCTTCTCCTCTCACACCTCCCTCCCCCTCCTCCCCTCGCTCTCTTCCCCGACTCCTCCTTGTTACTGAGGCGGTGCAGGACAAATGAGCTTCTTGTAGGACTGATGGCGCATAAGCACGCTAGAATGCAAGCTAGTCGCTAACATTTTAGCATCTGCAGACCACCAGTCTAGCCTGCAGTGACCCAAGTAACCAGCTAGTTTAGATGCTAACTGCACATCTACTTGAGAAAAGAGGAAATCTGGGTCATCATCATTACCACAACAATTAGTTTGTTAATTAGCATGAAAGCTCCAAAGTTATTCTAGAAATTAAAACACTGACACCTTGCAGCTAGTTAGCATGATTGCTAATCATACAAGAAGTTGTTTGGAGCATGCACACAGCTTCTGCAGAGCACCTTTAGCTCCTCAACCCGGTTTCATCAATACATGCACAAAAAAAGCTGACTTAATACTTTCTGAATGTGTGCGGTGCTACGCTAAAGGCTATGCTAAAGGCTACGCTAAAGGCTAATACCGCGCGCATGTGATACGCTATCGTTCCTGTTAAGGGTCAGGTGACCTTCATGATCACGGCACCGTAAATAAAGGCGTGTTTAACGCTGTGACACTCACAGTTTGGGTTGGTTCAGGAAACACGTTTGTTCATTTACATTAAAACACGTCAGTGTTTAGCTTTACACAAAGACACAAGCTCGAGTGTCTGAGATCTGGTCTGGAGTCAGGTTATTTCTAAATGAAATGATGAAATGAAATGACTTTAGCTTCCAAACTGTTTTTTAGGATGCAACCTCAGGAAAAACCAACTTTCTTTTCTTTAAAATGTATTTATTCCCTGATTCTTAAACATAATGAATATTCTTAGCATTATGTGATTTTTCATGTCAGCGAAACCTCCACAACAAATCCAGACTCTGTGGCGTCGTTAAGACTTGTGGGGCTAACTGCTGAGCTACTGCTAACAAGTCAGGAGACGCGTTGACGCTCAGCCTCTTTTACTACGACTCAGCAGAAAATCTGAACCTGAAACCATTTGTTGACTCTCCAGCTCCTCATCCAATCAAACGCCGGCGGTTTGAAGATGGCTTCCAGCCGATCAGAGGCACGTGTCAAAGTTCACCGAAGTTGAACTCAACCTGAAAACTTCTGCAGTGATATGAATTCATTTCACTGCCGCCTTCTGTCTCTTGTTTTCCTGGCTTCTCTATTGTTCCTCCTTTCTTTATGTTTCTTTATCTCCCTCCGTGTTCTCTCCTCACGCCACTTCCTCCCTTTCTCTCCTCATTCTCACCCCCTCTGCTCCCTCCTCGCCCTCTGCTATCTCCGTCTGCGCAGCATGTTGTGATTAGGGGGAAATGAATGCAGCTTTGTGCTGCTCCGCCGGCCGACTGAGCCCTTTAACAGGGGGAAGTGTTGGCCGGGACGGAGGGAGATAACCAACACCATCACTGATAACGAGCTGTAATTAATCCAGTCATTCACCAGCAGGTACCGCACTAACGTTTATTGTCAAATGCAGCATCATCTGCACACATTTATGTGCTTTCACTGTTATTTTAGCAGAACGGGCGAATCACACAGGCACATTAAGCCAATCTGAGGCCTATTTCCATTTCAGAGCAATCAGCAGGAGAATTAATGTTTGTGTCACGGCCGAGGATGAAGTGCTCAGAATGGAAACGACTGAAAAATCAAATAATGACAAACACATTTCCCTCTCTCGTCTTTATCAGGGCGTCACCGCGGTGACAGTAGCTGATGAACTATAATTAATCTAATGACTCGACACCAGACAGCGGACCACCGCTCACTGTTGACATGTTTGTTACTCACAGGCTGAGACGCTGCCTCGTATTTAGTGATTGTGAATGTGGCTCAGAGTTAAAGGGACGTTCTGCAGTGTGTTACATCACATTACATACATTAGGCTTTTCCATTTACTCAACTGCGATTGGCTATTACTTGGTCATTACTTCCTGATAAGCCCCGCCCCCTGGTGTCTGGCTGCAGTACAGCTCATAAGCCCCGCCCCCTCCATGTCAGCAGATGGTTCCTGTCATCTCAGCTCGTTCTCATCACTGATCATTTCTCTGATCAGTGTGGTTTTAATCAGTTATTGATGCAGTGAAAGGGGGCGTGACATCATGATTGACAGCTGAAGTGGGCGGGGCCTCAATACAGTGGCTCCACGCCCTTGAGCACAGACTCTAAATGACATCATCAGAACAAGATGGCCACATCAGGGATACTTTGACTTTCTGCTTGTTACAGTGACAGGAAGTGGAGATATGGCGGCCATCTTTGTTTACAGTTTGTGATGGACACCCACTTTAAGCCAACTTATACACCAGCTACGATTTCATGTGCTTCATGTGTTCAGCCTGTATCTGAGATGAGTAACCATGGCAACAGTGAAATTCATTCAGTCAAACTGTGATTCATGTTTACATCAGAGGGTTCATGTTCTGTGTTATTAACCTGATGAGCGCAAAGTTTTATTTAACTGACAGGCAGCATCACAAAGTGTGTGTGTGTGTGTGTGTGTGTGTATGTGTGTGTATGTGTGTGTATGTGTGTGTATGTGTGTGCGTGTCCATGTTTCCCCTCTGGCGTCAATAAGAGATGAAAGACAAAAAAGTAAAGCTGCATGCAGACATGTTAAAGTAAAAAACACATGGACACACATAGAGACAAAACACACACACACACACACACACACACACACACCCCGGCGAGCGCCTGGCGACAGCTCTGCAGCCTCATTATCAACCAAAGAGGAACATAAAATGGCTTCAGATGGTCCCGAGTGCTTTGGCAGCCTCGTAAAGAGGAAAACAACATTTTCAAGGTAAACAAAATGAAGCGCACCTCGCCGTGTCCCCGTGTGAAACGAAATGAAGCGTCCCCCGCACAGCCGCATGTTCACAGATCAGTTAGACCTGAAGTTAGAGCTAAGGTCGAGGGGGAAACCTGCAGTCTCGTACGTTTCCCGCCAAAAAACATTTGCTTTGACTCCCGAGCGTGATCGTTTTGATTGGTTGGCACGGAGGCGGATCATCAAACGCTCATCAATCATTCCTGTAACCGAGAGTTGAGCGTTTGAGGAACAGCAGCGTCAACTATTTCAGGGAAACGATTTCAGCATGAGACGGAGGAAGTCGGGTGGTTTCCTGTTTCCAACCAACAGTTGTTGGCTTCTTTGGACAGGAAGTCACACGGCGACAGGACGAACATGATCGGTGTTTAAATGAAGTATGTTAGCTACGTAGGCTAAGGTGTGGTGTTGGGCCTGTAGCTGCATCCCGGTGGTCGTTTGTTGCTTGTAAACAATGTCAGCTGACTCGTCACGCCACTACAGGTCAAATTATGAACATGTGAAGTCATGACGATAAGCTGACTGTGCAGAAATTGTTCCAATGAAACACGATCTGTTTAAAAGTTAGCTTCAGATGCTAATTAGCAAGTCAACCAATCAGAAGCCAGCTAATGTGGTGAAACTCAAAATATTTCTGTTCGGTCTTTGTTTCCCCACTGATCCGTCATCGTCTCCGCTGACGACCCCTGTGCAGGTTCATGGCTCAGCTAAAGCGTGTTTGACTGCTCAACACGTCTCTGCAGCAGAAAGATGAAACGTGTTTAAAGCTGCTGCTGCATCACCACGGAAACCCAGAATGCACTGCATGCATCAACACACTGCTAATATGTTAGCTCCATCCTCTGAGGCTGAACCCTGCAGCTGCAGCGTCAGAGCTGCAGCTCCCTGAGCGTCCACCAGAGGCTCCAGCAGCGAGTCAGTCCCCATAGACCCCCATGTTAAAATGCAGCAGTAAACATGTTTACAGCCTGGTACAAACAACGGTTTGGTCTCTGCAGCTAGTTTCCCCGTTCATGACGACTGTACGGGCTGAATTTATATAGAACTCACTGCTTTAAATCAGATTAACACCTGAAGTTATGCAGAATGAAGGGGCGGGGCTTCTTTGACTGACAGCTGTCATCCAGCTGTCTGCTGTGTTTCAGCCTGAGCGCCGCCCACCTGACACTTGTTTGACCATTTTTGGATTAGCAGGGAGTTTGGCGACGTCCAGCTCCACCACACACCGAGCTCCACAGTCGCTCTGCAGGAACCTCTGGGTGACATCACGGCATGTTTGTACAGTCTGTGGAAACTGTGGTGTGCTGGAGACAAACGTTCTTGTTGGTCAGTTGCATAAACTTCCCTGCAGGACTTTGGCCGAGCAGCGCTCAGGAACACAAACCTCAGAGCCAGAGACGAGAGTGAAACCACATCCAGCGAGCTGCAGCTATAAAACCTCCATTACTGAAGGAGTTTGCTGCTCTGAGGCTGTAAAGCTGTCAAAACACGTCAGGTGTCACATGAACAGACCTGCTCTGATCCTGCATGCGCAGAGGGTCCAAACACTAGACCGCCCCGCCCCTCTTTGGGTCTTACATGTTGGATTCTGCAGTCTGAGACCTCCATCTGAACCTCCTGCACCTTCTGCGACCTGCCGCTGACAGCGGATCAGCTTTAATCTCCGACCTGCAGATGCCGGTGAACGGAGAGTCGATGCATCACTGTGGTAGGGGGGTGTGGTTCAGCATCAGCTGTGGGAGAGGGACGGGGAGTGGCTCACGGATGCGTCTCTGGCCACAGGTGTGAGTAATTTGACTGAATTGCTTCCTCTGCCTGCAGTAGCGGCTGGGTCGGGTGATAAAAGACTCGCTCCCGGGAAAGGAAGGAGAACGGCATCGCGGTCGAGCGGAACCAGAGCGCGTGGATGCCGAGCTCTTCACAAAAGAAAAATAAAAACCAGTCTGTACACCCGTGATCACCTGCCTGCTCGTGTGTGTGTGTATGCGTGTGTGGCTCCCGAGGAGAACCCAGTACCACAATCACCTTTTGTTTTTCCAGAATAATCCTCTGCAATTACCCAGTTTCCCTCCAGGGATCAATTAGGTTCATCTCATCTTTATTTATTACTCATTCTGTAATCAATGCAGCCTGGAAAGACGAGTCTCTGCCACTGTTTCTTGTTTTCTGATGAATAAATTCGCTGCATCTGGGTCGATAAACGTTCTGTACGAGTTCCCCGATCGTAAGAGTTCGTCCTTAAATAACTTGTTTTGTCTGATTAACAGCAGAAACCACAAATATCCAGTTTACGGCGCCATCACAAAGGGAAAGGCAGCTCATCCTCACATCAGAGGATCCAGCTCAGTTACTCGTCAGGTCTGAGGACAGGCTGTGGGTTTGTGTAAAGGCTCTGACCATGGACTCGTCTCACATCGCTTCTTCTTCAGAGCATCAGAGGTGATGACAGCGAATCAGGAATGAAACCGGTTCACGTCAGCGCCCAGTTAATGGAGACCAGATGTGTCGCAGACACACATGGGCCTTTGAAGCGTCTGGACGGAGCTCGTAACAGACGTGTGTGTCCGTGTGTGTCTGTGTGTGTCTGTGTGTGTCTGCGTGCATTTCTCGGGCAGGACCTCTGTGATGCAGCCGTCGCACAGACGCGCTGCAGCTGCTCGCACACGTTCGATTTTATCGTTCATTGAATAAAAACCTGCTGAAAGCACAGATCACAACAGACTCAGCAGCGTATTGACTGACGCAGCGACACAGAGAGACGCAGTGACAGTGTTCGACCAGAGCAAGATGGCCACGCCTGTAATCTGGCTTCCTGTTTGTACGGTCGGCCATCTTTATTTACAGCTGCACAGAAACGCTCTCAGTGGTTGCTTTACAAGTTCAGAGACACTCGGACAGGAAGAGTCTCACTTGGCGACGCTCGTATCGACCACATGCACCGTGCACCGCCATGATACTGTGATTACTGCTGCACACCGAGCGGCAGCAAGTGCAGCACAACCTGCGACTGGCTGTGCACAGCTGGACCTCCAAGATGGCCGCCAGGGTTTATCTTCATGTGTTCAAAAGCTGAAAAATGAACTCAAAACGATCCTGATTTCATATTTCAGTCCGGAGGTTGTTGCACGTTCTCATGCATGCATCAGTGCACATGTCCAGGACACACACACACACACACACACACACACGAGCGGGGTGTTAGCAGCACTCACCACTAGTTGGCGCAGCAGTAGTTAAGTGAATGCAATTAGGGTAGCAGACTGTGAAGAGAAGAACAGATTAGTGGGCATCAGTCAAAACAAAGCATCAGTTAAAATCCATGTTCATCAGGTGTCACATCGCTCACAGGTCAGTGAGTCAGCGGAGCGATCGGTTAATAACGCTGCAGGAGAGGATGCTGGGTAATTAGACCAAAACACGTACAGCTGAGCCCAACGGGACGAGCTCAGGCTGTTGGTTACACAGTTAATTAGTAACAACACGAGCAGTCAGTCATTCGTGTGATAATGGGCTGAACGTGGAGGGTCAGTCAGCCACACAGGCACAGGATGGAGGCAGTTTAACGGTTCAGGAGTTAGACAGATCCCAGAGAAACACGTCATGAACGTCAGAAACAGCGAGAGCCTGGAACAAACTGAAGGATGCAGTCAGGGTTTCTCTGCAAACAGCTTTTCAGTTTGAGTTTCAGTGTGTTTAAAGGGACGTTCACCAAACTCCATTCATGAAAACAGTCATTTCAGCTCAGAGAACAGCAGCAGCTGCTGGTTCACCGCTGCTTCCATCTGTCACTTAGTTTGTGCTGTTGTGTGACTTCTGTGAATCTGAATTAACCCTTTCATGCACCGAAGTCACACGATAACACACACAAACTAACGGATCGTAGCAGCCGCAGACCTGCAGCTTCCTGTGGACCTGCGAGCTAAAATGACTGTTTTTGTCAGTGGAGTCTGGTGGATTTGTAGTGAGCACATTTAGCTTGTCTCCTGTCAGAAACAGCTGTCTGACACCGTGCACATCAGCCCACTGCTGAGCGGCGGCACAGACACACGTCTAACGTCTCGTCTGCAGCTCTTTCAGGTAAACCAAGACAATCATCCTGTTTTACAGACACAGCTCGAGCCGCTGAGAACAGTTTTACACTGAAACAGATTCAGTTTGTTTGGATTCAGTTTGAAGTGAGGAGCCTCAGCTGCTCTGTGACTGAAACGGACCCATAAAGACGTTTGTTAATAAAAACTAAGAGTGTGTGCATGGCGTCAGGAGACCAGGTCAGACTCTTACAGAGCTGTCTGTCATTTTACGCTTTATCTCACTTTGTGAGCTTGTCTCGTCCGTTTCTGTCCTGCCAGACTTTTGATTTGTGTTGTTTGTTTTTGTTTGCTTCGTGTTGTTGACGTTTGTTTTTCTCTTCAAATCAAATCAAACGTTTCAGAAACAGAGACAACATCAGAGGCTTCACACCACGAGCCGCTCAGGGTCTCTGCAGGGAGAGCACCAGGAGATAGAGTCAGACAACTGTGTGTGTGTGCGTGTGTGTGTGCATGCATGTATTTGTGTGCGTGTGTGTGTGTGTGTGTGTGTGTGTGTGTGTGTGTGTGTGTGTGCAGGAGAGGCAGGAAACTTCATGCTGATTCATGCATTTCTCGAAAACCACTGCAGCTCTCCAAGGCATACAAGCATGTACACAACACATGCAACCACAAACACAAACACACACACACACACACACACACACACACACACACACACACACTCCACTGGGTGCAGCATTGGCAGGAATTTCATTGAAACCACTGTGGCTAACCTCCTGTGGCTACACGCTCATTTACAGTGTTTTAAAATGAGGAGCTACAGTAGTACGCTGTGGACACACACACACACACACACACACACACACTGTGTGCTCTCACACTTTCTTTCATTGTTGATTTTGTAAACTTGGTTTCAGGTTTTAAAGTGAGTCTGTGGCCATTTGTACCTGTGTGTGTGTGTGTGTGTGCGTGTGTTTAATGCATTTCAGATGCTGACGTTCTAATAAATGCTCAAATAAAACCCGTGATAAAAACACAATCAACAAATAATCTAATTAAAATCAATTTGATCAGATTTCCTCTGCAAACCTTACAGTAGTGTGTGTGTGTGTGCAGGAATTCGAGCGCTCGCGGTGTGTTTATCAGCCAACTGGGTTTTTAGGACAGAGCAGGAACCAGAAAGCTGATTGGTCGGCAGCCAAACTGGTTGCTGGAGTCGATTAAGTCACCAGCCGCAGTCGAGCGGAGTTTGGCCGAAGCCTGGTTGTAATTTTCCACCCTGATCGCAAACAGACTGCAACGCTTACTCTGTGTGTGTGTGTCTGTGTGTGAGTGTGTGTGTGTGTGTGCGCACTGTTTGATGTAACATCTCAAACAAGAACAGACACAACAGAAATCGTGCATTGTGTGCCCGCCGCTCTGAGGTCACTTCCTGTACTCACTGCAGCTGAGCGTGGCGTCGGTCTGGGCCAGAGTGGACGGGATGGTCCAGTGGCTGTTGTCCCAGTCGATGACGTTCCCCACTGTGTCGCAGCTCAGAGCGTTGAGCTGCTGCACCGTCATGGCGTAGTCCCACAGCCGCAGGTTGTAGATGTTCCCGTCAAAGCTCTGCTGCCCTGAACACATCACACACAGGCGCCATGACAACCAGCAGTTTCACATCATCACTGATCAATCTTCTGCACCTACGTCAGGACTAAATACCCTTTGACCTTGATGAAGGACCAGATGACTGAACCTTACCTCCCAACCGGAAAAGCCCGCCGGCCGGCACGGAACGCCCACTGGTCGACGAGCAGGTCTTGGCCCAGTAGTTTCCGTTGAAGTAGACCGCCACCCGTCCGTTCGAGGACGTCCACAGGAAGCAGAAAGGCCTCATGGTGGAGGTGAAGTCGGTGGAGGAGACGATGGAGTCGATGGGGCAGACCACACCGTCGACGATCATCTTCACGCTGCTCTGTTCGGTGCCCAAACTCAGCGCCACGTTGTTGTTGGTGTCGTAGTAGGTGAAGATCCACTCTTTCTGTTGGACGAGCCAAAGATCTGTTAATGAGTTTGTGCAGGACATGTTTCCTCCCGTCTGCCGACAGGAACCCGGGCAACAGACCACGAACTGAAGGTCAGACCGACCCGGGTGAAGGTGGCACAGATCATAAACACGTGCAACAGCGATCTCAAACATGGCCGCTCATGGGATGCATCACGTCCCTCACAGCTGTCATTTCATTTAATACGTTTGATGTTTGAGATGTTGTTTAATTTGCAGCAGCAGTAAATTCAGTCAGGAGAAGGTGGATGTGTTGATCACAGCTTCGTCAGCTCAGGCTCTTTGAGGTTTCCAACCTGTTTCTCGCTGTTGCGTTGGACCTCGAAGCAGATCGTCAGGTGACTGAGCGCTGGGATGGAGACTGAGTTGGACACCTCGGTGACCTGGCCGTTGCCGCCTGATATGCTGACCTTCTGGTTCCTCAGGGCCACGGCAACTAGAGAGGAGAGAGGGAAGAGGAGATGGGAAGGAAGAAGAGGAGTGAGGAAAGGGAAGAAGAGGAGTGAGGAAAGGGAAGAAGAGGAGTGAGGAAAGGGAGGAAGGAGGGGAGGAAAGGAGGCGTGAAGGTGTGAACAAAAGGATAAGGAAAGAATAAAAGGTGAAGTCGTCAAGAGAAAAGGAACGAAGGAACGAAGAAGAGTCAAGAGATGAGGATTAGAACAAAAGGTAAAGGAGTAAAAATGAGTAAAAGAATAAAAAGTTGATTAAAAGGTGAAAATGAACGAATAAAGAAGAGGAAACGATGAAGGAAACGAGTAAGAAAGGAGGCAAGGAGGCAGGAAAGTGAGACAGGAGGAGTGAGGTCGCATCAGAACAAGTCAGTAAAGTTTCTTCATCATCTGAACAAACAGCTGAAGCCTTTCGATGACAGAGCTGTGAAACGTTCAGGAACTGCAGGAAAACACACACTTTACCCGAAATATCGACGACTCAAAGGTTTTTCTTCTTTTCCCAGCAGCAACCAACGACACGAACACACACACACCAAATAAACAAACATGCAAACATGCACGAAGTCACAGAAACACACAAATGCACCAAAACACAGTTGACACCTTGGACCGTGCGGCGTTGATCCGCTCGCCATCTGCAGCGTGGAAACCGGCGACAGCTCTGCGGCGTCAAACGACCGCAGCGAGCTAAAAGCCAAAACGCTAAGTCGACAAACGCCTGATGCAGCCGTGAAGATGAGTTTACATCACACCGCCTCTGTTTGTCCTCGTTTACAGTTTATATGTATTTATTTACCGGTGCAACAGGAAACTACTGAAACACGAGTTTAGCGGCGTTGATGTTCTGCCTTTAATCCGGCTGCACAGGTTTGATTCACTGACCACGACCACAGACGAGTGTTTGCTGCAGTGTTGTCGTGTCCTGGAGTAAAAAGGTCCAATGATGCAGTTTTACACATGCAAAGCTTCTGCTGTGTACTCAGCAGCAACAGTTCGACTGTGAAGCTTCCTGAGAAACGTTTCAGACGAGCAGCACAGGAAGTCTGTTGACTTTCATCGTGACTGATGTTTCTAAATGTTTGGACTTTGGTTTGGTTCAGGAAACAATAATTACTTAATCTGAGTTACATGCGACTCTGCTTGCTCTTTATAGGACGTCGCCTGACTTTGGCGGCCCATCACTGAGGGAGCCGCCATATCTCACACATTAAGAGTGAGAAGAGGCTTTACGGGGACTGGCCGGCAGCTCTGAGTCATTGGCGTCACAAATAAAAGCTTTTAGATGCAACGAGTTCACTTTTTAATTAAAATGATGAGTTTTAGTGACATAATTTTGATTTAATGCACCAAGTTGCAGGTTAATCTGAGCTAAAATGCAAAACACAACAGGCAACAAAGCAGGAACTCGTGCGGTTTCACCTCCTCACTCATGTTCTCTGTATTTCAGAGATCCTGTGATTGAATTCGACCGTGAGGGTGAACAGGATCTGACAGCAGCTCGTTAGCCTGGGTTAGTCAGAGCAGAGCAGGACCAGCCTGAACCTACCGTGTCTGAAGCTAACACTGAACCCCCTCTTCTGCACGCTGAAGTCGGAGGTAAAGGACAGCTCCATCACGTTCCCCGTTGAGTTCAGCGTCAGCCCGTTGGCCGTCAGGCCGCAGAACTTAACGTCCGTGATTCCTGTGTTCACCACCACTCGGTCGTAGATGCAGCCCGGCGCCTCCTCCAGGTCAAAGTCAAGGAAGGACAGCTGGATGATGAAGCCAGTGGGAGCCTGCATGGTCCACTTACAGGCCTGCGAATTGGGGTATTTCTGAGGGTAGCAGGGCGACGTGAACTCCCCCTGGGCCTCCATCAGCACCATGTTACAGTTGGAGGAGCTGCAGCCCAGCACTGAAGGTGATGGATGATAAAGTCATGAACTTTCAGAAGGGGGACAACCTCAACTGAAGGTGTTACGGTAGGTAAGCATCACTCAGTGGACAAGATGCTAGTGGACGAGGACATGAGGAGACAGAACAAAGGAAGACAAGAGGACAGGACCCATGAAAAGGGTAGGAGACAAGACACAAGGTCATAGATTAAGGAGGCAAACACCTACAACTAGAAACCAGGAGGCGAGTGGGTCAAGTTCAAGGACAAACACAGTCGAGTCGGCCGAATAGGGATTCCTCGTTGATTACCAAAGAGTCAAGGACAAAGAGGACGAAGACAGTTTTCAAGAAGGTTGCAGGGACTTTTAGGATTCAGGAGACAAAACCAGGACTTTTATATTTTTAATGGGACAAGGTGAGAAGACACAGGAAGAGCAGTTTAGGGAATAATCTTAAAGGAGGTCCAGGAATCAGGAGAAAACAAAGACACATTGTGCAGTTAGGTAAAGGTTCAGCAGCCCAGAGAGGAGTCAGTCAATCAGTCAACCAACCAATCAATCAACAGAGACCTGATTGATTGGTAACAACCAAAGTACACGCCCACCATCACCAGACCCAAACATCTACAAGTTTTAGGTTTTGCCACATACCAGCATGCACATGCAGGATCATGTTGGATCATCATGTTGGACCACTTGGATCAGGAAGAAGTCACTGCTGTGAGGACACTTTGAGCAGATCAGTGACTGGACTGACGGACGCGTGCAGAAGCACGCCTGCAGCTGCAGATTAAATGCTGTTTCAGTGAAACCTTGAAACCAACTCCTCAGATACAGACGCTTGGTCAAGGCGGCCAGTGTCCTTCAGCTTAGTTCATCAACGTACAGGTTTGTCCAACAAACTACCTCGATCTCAGAAATACACAAAATGAGGCCGAAGCCTAAAATAATGACACTTTGGTTCGACTGAGGCACTAAATCTACAACCTCGGGAAAGATCATGTTTTGGATTAAAATGTGAATATTGTGGGCGTTGTGTCAGTTTTTGTTTCATCTTCTGGTTAAAAGTCCTGTTTGACCCTCGACTTCCTGTCTACACGCTGCTCTTTATCCAGCGTCACCTGATTTACTCTTGATGCTAAGAGGCTACGGAAGAGTGACGACAGTGGTTCGAGTTGGAGCATGTGAGATGTTGAAATATCAGATGTGTATCAGAAGAACAGGCTACAGCTGGTCTGGACCTCAGGCTTCATGAACATCGAGCCTGAAAACTTAAGTTCACGCTGTGTTTGAGACCTTCTCACTGTGAGTTGTTGGGTCGATCTGTGTGCGCAGACAAACATGAAAACACACTGACAGGTTGGTTCGCTGAGAACCGACCGAACGCCGCCGATCGAGAAACGTGTTGGCCTTCGTCTTCCTCAGTCGGAGCTGGAAAGATGAGCCGTCCCTCACGAGAAGAAGGAAAATAATAACAGACAAGAGCTGAAATGGAAAGTGGAAAGAATGGGTCGTCTCTCTCGCGCTCGGGGTAACAATGGCCTCCGTTGATCTCAGGCTCGGCCCTCGCCACAGCCAAAACCACAGCCAACGCACTGGAAACGTCAGAACCACCACCGTGTGTGTGTGTGTGTGTGTGTGTGTGTGTGTGTGTGTGTGTGTGTGTGTGTGTGTTTTAACCCTTTCTTGCCCGCTGCTGTCACTTGTTTGTGGGAACACTGGTGGAACCGTTCAGACTGTTTCCTGTTCAAACACGTTTCAGTCAGTTCCACCTCGACTGTCGCTCCCAGATGTTTGTTTCTGGGTGTTTCCAGTCTCAGGCTCCTGCTCTGCTGCTCAGTTTAACAAGAGAGACAGAAGAAAGGATGTGAAACACAACAGGAAGCAAGCGGTGACGCTCGCTCCGTGTTAATTTCACACTTGATGCACGTTCAGCACTGAAGAAACAACCAGGATGCAAAAAGGATGAAGCTTTTTGATATTTATGCACTGAAATCTCTTTTTTATCTGACCTCGCAGTCACTTTGGATGGTGTTACCCTGGCCTCCAGTTCTACCGTGAGGAACCTGGGAGTCATATTTGACCAGGATATGTCCTATCAGCCCCATATTAGGCAGGTCACTAGGACTGCCTTCTTTCACCTGCCCAACATAGCTAAGATCAGGAACATCCTGTCCCAAAGTGACACTGAAAAACTAGTCCACGCATTTGTCAAGGCTGGACTACTGTAATTCCTTGTTGTCGGGTTGTCCGACTAGCTCACTGCGAGGGTTCTGGTGGGAATTAGCAAGAGAGATCATATTTCTCCAGTTTTAGCTTCTCTTCATTGGCTCCCTGTAAAGTCCAGAATAGATTTTAAAGTCCTTCTTCTTACCTACAAGGCCCTTAATGGCCAAGCTCCACTGTACATCAGTGACATGCTAAGTCCCTATTACCCCAACAGATCACTTCTCTCCCAGAGTGCAGGTTTGCTTGTGGTTCCCAGAATCTCCAAAAGTAGAATGGGAGGCCGAGCCTTTAGCTATCAGGCTCCTCTCCTGTGGAACCAGCTGCCAGTCTGGGTCCGAGAGGCAGACACCCTCTCTACTTTTAAAGTAAAGCTTAAAACCTTCTTGTTTGACAAAGCCTACAGCTAGCTCTAGTTACCATCTGAACTACACCATCCATGCCATCCCCTAGTTATGCTGCTATAGGCCGAGGCTGCTGGGGGACATCCCATGATCGTCTCCACACTCCTCCTCTCCCCTCTCTCTCCTCAAACTCATTTTAACCATCACAGATTAACCATTAACTCTGGGTCCTCTCTCCCCTAGTGCTGTGCTTGTTTCTCTCTGGTCTCTCTCTCTCTGTACCTCTCTACAGATACCTGTGGCTCCAGAGCTGAACATCTGACCTGTGGCTCCACCGACCTGCCCCCTGTCCTCTGCTGCCATTTGCTGTCATTATTCTATATTGTACTGTAAATAGTTCCCATAGTTAGGACTCTGTTGTCCTACCATTCTGACAGTTGTCGTCTATAGTTATGTACTCCCGTATCTCTGTCTGTCTTCGACAAGATGTATTTTCTTTCTCTCTCTCTCTCTCTCTCTCTCTCTCTCTCTTTCCCCCCAACCAGTCAAGGCAGATGTCTGTCCACCCTGATCCAGGACCTGCCCAAAGTTTCTGCCTGTTAAAGGAAGTTTTTCCTTGCCACTGTTGTCAAGTGCTTGCTCATGGTGGAACTGTTGGGTGTAATTAACAGTAATGAGTGTGGTCTAGACCTGCTCTGTTTGTAAAGTGCCCTGAGATGACTTTGGTTGTGAATTGGCGCTATATAAATAAAATTGAATTGAATTGAATTTTCAGTGACTCATCCCAAACTGCAAACACACATTTATCCAAATAATTTGGATTTTAGGCGACAAGTCACCAAAATCTCCCTCATGTCTGATTAAAATCTCCTGAACAGCTTCTAAAAGGACAAACATATGAATTATTGACCTTCTGCTTATCTTCTGAATCATCTGGTGGACGCTCAGATTTACAGCCCGGCGGCTCAACTCAGAGTCAGGTTTATTATAACGTTCACACAAAAACTGCAGTTTAAAGATTAATTATTTAAATATTGTTGCAGCAGTTTCATCTTTCAAATGCATTAAAAACACATTTAAAACATAAAAGTGATCATTTTATTTTACTGCACTCTGAGCTTTGCAGGCGCGGCGCTGCACAGCAGGCGGGTTCATGTTTGGATCTGTAGCATCAGGTGATTGCTGCAGCTCTGAAGCTGCCAATCGATCAGTTTATTGGTGACGCAGCAGCTGAGACGTGTTGATCGCACACAGGGAACGCTGTGTTTATGATCTCAGGACGTTTTTGGTGTGAAGCCGATGTAACGTGACGCAGCAGCAGGAAACACGACAGGAATGCTGCTGCAGATTTTCAGCGGAGCGACCCTTTAATGGAAAATCTCAGCCGGAAACACGAAAACCTGAAAACACAAGTAACAGACGAGCCGAGTCAGAACCATTTCCACTGCCTCAGAGTGTGTGTGTGTGTGTGTGTGTGTGTGTGTGTGTGTGTGTCTTCTCCTGCCATTAAAGTTGTTCATGAAATTTCAGGAACATTTGGACGAAACATCAAAAAGAAGCAAACTCTTCTTTTTTCCCACTAATGGAAAAACTAGAAGCAGCCGCGGGATTCACACACACACACACACACACACACACACACACACACACACACACACACATACTGCACACAGAAACACACACACACACACACACACACAGAAACAAAGCTACTCTACAGGCTGAATGAAATCAGTGGATCAGGAGAGACGAAGGGTTCGCCCGAGAAGTCTACACTCCCCAAGAGAGTGTGTGTGTGTGTGTGCGTGTGTGTGCGCGTGTGTGTGTGTGCAATGTGTGTATGTGTGTGTGTGTGTGTGTGTTGGCAGTCAGACCGTTCACCCTCCAAATGCTTAAAAGCTGCCTCTCGAGTTTCTGGCTGCACAAACTCGCATTTCTCTTTACCCCTCATCTCCACTGCAAAGCCTCGACCGACAGAACCAAACAGAACTGAACAGACTCTAACAGGATCTGATAGAACCAAACAGAACCAAACAGAACTGATCAGACTCTAACAGGATCTGATAGAACCAAACAGAACCAAACAGAACCGAACTGATTCTAACAGGATCTGATAGAACCAAACAGAACCAAACAGAACCAAACAGACTCTAACAGGATCTGATAGAACCAAACAGAACCAAACAGAACCAAACTGACTCTAACAGGATCTGATAGAACCAAACAGAACTGAACAGACTCTAACAGGATCTGATAGAACCAAACAGAACCAAACAGAACCAAACTGACTCTAACAGGATCTGATAGAACCAAACAGAACCAAACAGACTCTAACAGGATCTGATAGAGCCAAACCTTTGAGACCTGGACAGAACCAAACAGATTCAATCTGACCCAAACTGAACCGAGGGCCAGCGCCTGGAGAACCAGCTGGTGTCTCTATAGTTATGATAAAGGGACGTTCCACCAATTTAACTGAGAGCAGTCAGACTGATGGACCCTGACGCCTACATTACCCATGATGCAACTCAACCACAGACAGTTCAGTCAGTGCTATGCTAACAGCTGCTAACCTAGCCTGGAGCCTCTGACCTGCAGCAGAGAGGAGGAGTCTGATTGGACGAAAACAGTCAGTGGACACGACCTAAACCCTGAGATTCGACTGACAGGAGTCAGGCTTCAGCTTCAAACAAACGAGTTTTCATCGGTTTTCAAGCAGGAAGTCGTTTTAACACATGATGACATGAAGACGTCGTGGAAGAGTCAGTTTTAACCTGAGGCACCTGAGGCTTAAACCAACATAAATCAGTCTCCATCCTCCATGATCCACGGCCTGATCTCCTGCAGGATCCGCTGAGAGCTCCGTGTAACCGCGACCACGTGGGTGAGGTCGATTGAAATGAAACCGTCCAGTCGGAGACTCCACACACTCTGCAGGCGAACTCGTCAAACTAAACATGTCAGCGTAGCTTATCCCCGACATCTCCAGCTGAGGAGGAAGCGCCGCTGCCGCCGCCGCTGACACACCGGGCGCCGTTACAGAGCCTGAAAACCACCGGTGTGTCTTTGACAGTCCTGCATCTGTCCTGCATCTGTCCTGCATTACTGCTGCAGCCCTGCATCCGCCTCCTTCAGCCACTGAAGAGTCTTTGACATTATACAGTCAAAACAAATGGACGCTCTGAGGAACGCTCACACCATTCCTCTGGTTCCTGTGGTCTGTCTGGTTCCTCAGGGTTCCTGTGGTTCCTCTGGTTCCTGTGGTCTGTCTGGTCCCTCAGGGTTCCTCTGGTCCCTCAGGGTTCCTCTGGATCCTCTCACTGATCCGAGCTCTGAACACTGAGGCTACAACACAAGCGTGCAAACATGGCCGCCCTGACAAACAAATGTGTGAAACGGTTTTTCAGACGAGCGACTGAGACACGGAGGTGTCGGAGGTAAAGCCGGGAAACACTGGACGACAACAACAACAACAACAACAACGTTTTCCTTCCTCTCACTGAGACACGTTGTGTTTCTGTTACTTTACACTGATCTTCCCGTTTCCTCTAAACACATCATGTCACCATGGAAACGGGAAACGACTGTGAGCCGCAATTAATGATTCTGTTGATAAAAAACAAACAAACCAATTTGTTTGTTTGTTTTTGTTTAAAATGAGGAGAGAGGAGGTGAGGAAAGGAGAGATTAGGGAACGAGGAGGAGACAACATGGATGGTGATGAGTAAACAACAACAATAATTTGTTTTATTTATCACAATAATAAAAACGCACTTCACAGTTTCGTCCAAAGTCACGGCATTGGTCTCGTGTTTAATGGGGGTCGTGTTTCTTCTGTTTGTTGTTTACAGAGCTGACAGTAAGCAGGAAGTCACAGATTCATTCATGTGCAACATAAACAACAAGAAACAAACAACAAATCATCAGAACACGACTCACAGTCAGTGGGGTCACATGACAATAAGAGCTGCGATTGGTCGGTTTGGGTAGGCTTTGTTTTCATTGGACAGTTGTTTTCTATCTTTGTGGGGACCGGTCGCTGACACGCTCACACACACACGCTCACACACACACACACACACACACACACACACACACACACACATGAGTGATCAGTGAGCAGAATAATCAATGAGTTAATCACATTAACACTGAAACGTTTCAGGATGATTTAAACTGCAGCGTCGCCGTTTGTTTGTGACCGAGGTCTGTGAGCTCGGATGACTCAACACACCGGCTCTGTGTGTGTGTGTGTGTGTGTGTTTTCTTTGCATGTGTGTGCATGGCTGTTTTGTATAAAGTGAGAGGTGAGATCAGGTTGGGCTCGGGCTCCTGGGATGGCCTGCTGTTTTACAAGCGTGTGTGTGTGTGTGTGTGTGTGTGTGTCACGCCTTCACTCCCTCCAACGTTTCCTGACACCTTGAAAAACCTTGTGACAGCAGCGTCTCCACACAAACAACATGTCGCCTTAATTACCAACATTCGTTTAATGTGTGAAACACGTCAACGAGCTCAGAGGCCGACGCTAATGAGAGAGTGTGTGTGTGTGTGTGTGTGTGTGTGTGTTTCAGTATAAGGCTGTTTTGTGCAGGTTCCTTCGTATTTTCTAATTACACACATTTTCACTGCAGGAAGACAAACACACACACACACACACACACACACACACACATTTTTTTTTTAATCAGCTCGCCGCCGCCGTTTAACCGCTGGCTCGCTGAGCGATCGGTTTGCTCGCCACAACAGGGCGGCAGCCAGTCGTTCATAAATCATATTTAACTGGTTAATTGTTTTGTTTATCAGCCGACAGAAGCAGTAAACACGGTCAGTGTTCTCGCTCCCGAGGTGTCAAACATGGCGGCTGGTCGGCGCTCACACTGATGCTGCGGCAAACTGACTTCAGTCAATGTCTAAATCTCCAGTTCCAACCAAAAACTTTATGGACCGGCAGTTTTCCTGATTGCAACCGAACTGCACAGCGTTGCCAACGACGACAGCCACTCAGTTTTAGTTTCAACCTGTTTTTGCTTGAGTTCCTGTTTCATCTCACTTTAATTTGATTCGTTCATTCTGCGGGTGTTCCCACGACTGACAGGAAGTGACCGAAGCTTGAGAACAGCTTCTGACAGGACTCTGTCATGACGCCGTGATCAGAGAATAACCACGAGTCGCAGCCGAGCCTGTGAATCAGGCTCAGGTCAAACGTCTCTCATCCATCAGCTGATCCCAGCACGACGCTGGTTCGCAAAGAGCAGAAGGCGAAAAGGGAAACAAAGAGCGTCTCAGGAGCGGAGCGACCGTGTGACTGACCTCTGTGGTCGCTCGCTGCAGGACAGCCGCTGAGACGAGCAGCGAGTGATGACAGCGACTGAAGAACGAAATGAAGGAGTGTGGTTCCCGACTCGTGCGGGTAAACAAACCCGAACCCAAACCTCTGCCGCTTCGGCCGAACTGACGCAGACAAAGGGTCTTTGTGTTGCAGCTGACGTGGGCGGCGGGAGGCCGACGGCGCCGCAGCTCAGCAGCAGCGGTCGTTAAAACATGAGCGGAGCGAGGAAGAGTGTGTGTTTCACTGCTGCGATTCACAGGAGACGAAGCTCTGCTGCAGGAGGAACCCGATCGCCGGGTCTCCGTCCTCATTTACACCTTCTTCTGTCGTCGCTCGACTGAAATGTGACCCCGGCTCGTTGGCGACGCTGCTCAGCTGCAGATAAGATCAGACGAAGGAAACATGGACCAATGAGCAGCTGTTTGTGCTGCACATCAGTCCAGCGGCGACGCTTCAGCCACAGGATGGAAATGAGTTTTATTCAAACTGTAAAACGCTGAATCAGCTGAACCAAGCCCCGCCCACATCGACCTCGACCTGCAGAGCCGCCCAACGTGTTGTGCAGATCAGCTCAGTCCGGGCTCTGAATCACCTGCAGCTGCAGGAGAACAGGTGTGTTTGTCCACCTGCGTATGATGTTCACGCATTAGACTGAAGGTGCCACCAACCCGACCTTCATCGCCTCACGTTCACATCCTGCGTTCAGCCTCATGCGCCTCTGAACTTTGTGACATCAGCAGCAGCAAAACTTTATTGATTCACTGATTTGTTCAGTTTGAAGTCAAATCCATCGACGTGCTTCCCTGCAGCGTTTTTACTGAAGCAGCGTCTGAAAACCAAGACATGTCAGACAACAACCGAAGTCCGGTGGAGCATCCACGACTCGTCTGTAAACGACGACAAGAAAATCGAGTCTTAGTCACGAAAACAACCAAATGCAGCTTCTGCGGCTGCTGTTCACGTTAAACTTCAGGCTGACTGACGTCTTCGTCCCACGTGAAGTGATCAGCAGAAGATCAACCACTTGTCCATGACGAGCTGTGGAGCTGTGGAGCTGCTCGCCGAGGTTCAGGAGCCGAGTCCAGAAACCGCATCAGATACGAGCTGCGAGTCCTGCAGCGCAGCTGAAAACATGCTGCGAGTCTTTTTCCAGCTCTAATCCTGCAGATTAGCCGGCGTCCGTCAACCTGCCCTTCTCTCTTTTCACCGCGCTGTCCTTTCTAGCATTTCTCCCACATTCCTCCACTCGCATTCCTCCCTCCCTCCTTCATCCCTCCTTCTGCCCTTTGTCGTCATCTCTCCGCCGCTCTCGCTCTTCATCCCTCCTTCCTGTCATTCGACCGACTGTGCAACACTTCAGCGCCCGTCTGCAGGACAAAGACTTCAGCTTCTCTGAAAACTAAACCTGGAGGAACGTCGAGGTTCTCCGGATTACAAAGGTTCCTCACAGAGTCTCTTCAGGAAACAGGCGAAAGCCTCCAAGACTCAACCAGGACCTTAAAACTTTAACTTTAACCAACTAAAGTGAGTTTCATGGGGATTTCATACAGGATCAGACTTTCCAGTTCGAATGGTCGAGGAGGATCTCTGAGATTCACTGTGTTTAATATGTTAGAAAACACCTGACCAGGTGTGCACGTCCAGAACGTTCAGCCCTCCTTCATGCTACGGCAACACGCTGGGACCATTTCAGGTGCAGAAACAGAAAGAGGAGCAGGCTGGTGTTCAGGGATGAAACACAATTTCCAAAAGTCGTGTTCACAAGAACGAAAACTCAGTTTCTCAAAGGATCCGAAGCTACAGAGTGACGACGACCGACAGGAGCACAGAGCACTTTACAACAGAGAAGAAGAAGAAGAAGAAGAAGAAGAGGAGAAGGAAGCAGAGGAGGAATGGAAGAAGAAGAGGAGGAGGAGAAAAGATGTTTTAAATCATCTCGTCACCATGTTGATGGAGCAGCAGCTTCGTGGTTTCTTCGGCCTCCTCTTGAGGCTGCGCTGACGCGACTGAGCAAACATGTGACGCTGCGGCGTCCTAACGAGCCACGATGAGCTCAGCTGGACTGTAATTAACAGATAAAACCAGCTGACACACATTCACTGGCGAGCGTCTCAGAGCGAGGAACTGAACTGTCTGTGTCTCCAGGTGGACGCTGACTCACTCTCACAGGTGTTCCTCCTCCTCCTCCTCCTCCTCCTCTTGTCTTTCACTAACAGATAATTGAGAGAGGCATCCGAGGGGGGAGGAAGGGGAGGAGGGGGGAGGAAGAGGAGGAGGAGGAGGGGGTGAAAGGCAGAGATGAAGGCAGAGGGGAGGAGTGATGGAGGAGAGCGGGTCAGAGAGGAGTCGAGCCTTCTGATGCAACAGATCTCGACTCGTTTCATGTGACGATGAGGAGGAAACAGCAGGAAGTGAGAAGAAACGGAGAAGAGAAGAGATAAGAGAGAAGAGAAGAAGAGAAGAGACAAGAGAAGAAGAGAAGAGGCAAGAGAAGAGACAAGAGAAGAAGAGAAGAGACAAGAGAAGAGACAAGAGAAGAAGAGAAGAGGCAAGAGAAGAGAGAAGAGAAGAGACAAGAGAAGAGACAAAAGAAGAAGAGAAGAGAGAAGAGAAGAGACAAGAGAAGAAGAGAAGAGACAAGAGAAGAGACAAGAGAAGAAGAGAAGAGACAAGAGAAGAAGAGAAGAGACAAGAGAAGAGACAAGAGAAGAAGAGAAGAGACAAGAGAAGAAGAGAAGAGACAAGAGAAGAGACAAGAGAAGAAGAGAAGAGACAAGAGAAGAAGAGAAGAGACAAGAGAAGAGACAAGAGAAGAAGAGAAGAGACAAGAGAAGAGAGAAGAGACAAGAGAAGAAGAGAAGAGAAGAGACAAGAGAAGAAGAGAAGAGACAAGAGAAGAGAAGAGACAAGAGAAGAGAGAAGAGGCAAGAGAAGAGACAAGAGAAGAAGAGAAGAGGCAAGAGAAGAAGAGAAGAGAAGAGAGAAGAAGACAAGAGAAGAGACAAGAGAAGAGGCAAGAGAAGAGACAAGAGAAGAAGAGAAGAGGCAAGAGAAGAAGAGAAGAGAAGAGAGAAGAAGAGAAGAGACAAGAGAAGAGACAAGAGAAGAGACAAGAGAAGAAGAGAAGAGACAAGAGAAGAGAAGAGACAAGAGAAGAGACAAGAGAAGAGAAGAGACAAGAGAAGAGACAAGAGAAGAAGAGAAGAGACAAGAGAAGAGATGAGAAGAAGAGAAGAGGCAAGAGAAGAGACAAGAGAAGAAGAAAAGAGGCAAGAGAAGAGAGAAGAGAAGAAGAGAAGAGACAAAAGAAGAGAAGAGACAAAAGAAGAAGAGAAGAGACAAAAGAAGAGACAAGAGAAGAAGAGAAGAGGCAAGAGAAGAGAGAAGAGAAGAGAGAAGAAGAGAAGAGAAGAGACAAGAGAAGAGAAGAGACAAGAGAAGAGACAAGAGAAGAAGAGAAGAGACAAAAGAAGAAGAGAAGAGACAAAAGAAGAGACAAGAGAAGAAGAGAAGAGGCAAGAGAAGAGAGAAGAGAAGAGACAAGAGAAGAGAAGAGAAGAGACAAGAGAAGAAGAGAAGAGACAAGAGAAGAGACAAGAGAAGAGAAGAGAGAAGAGAAGAGAAGAAGAGAAGAGACAAGAGAAGAAGAGAAGAGACAAGAGAAGAAGAGAAGAGACAAAAGAAGAAGAGAAGAGACAAGAGAAGAGAAGAGAGAAGAGACAAGAGAAGAGACAAGAGAAGAAGAGAAGAGGCAAGAGAAGAGAAGAGAGAAGAAGAGAAGAGACAAGAGAAGAGAGAAGAGAAGAGACAAGAGAAGAAGAGAAGAGAAGAGAAGAGAAGGACGTGCTCTCCGACACAACGTGATGAAATATCTGTCTCTCTCTCTCTCTGACCACACCGGGATCAAGCCGTGGCGTACCACGCGGCGAATTAAAATGTCACTTCATCATGAAGCTGTGGCCGCGAGATGCGCATTGCACCATCAGCTGCTGACAAGCCGACTCAAGACAGGGTTGGTCATCAGAGTCAGCTGCAGCACTGCACATCATCTTCATCACCACCATCATCTTCATCATCAACACCACCATCATTATCTTCATCTTCATCACCATCATCACCATCTTGATCACCGTCACCACCATCATTATCTTCGTCTTCATCTTCATCACCATCATCACCATCATCATCACCATCATCTTCATCATCATCACCACCATCATTATCTTCGTCTTCATCTTCATACCATCATCACCATCATCATCACCATCATCTTCATCATCATCCTCCCTGCAGCTTCACTGGATTAAAGCAGATTAGACCTGAACATGATGCGTTTCCTGTTTCAGACTCAGCGTGATGCATTCAATGACTCATAAAATGTTTGTGGAGCTTCACAGCGTAATGCAGTTGGCATACCATGAGTAATCAGATCATAACAGCTGATCGCGTCTGATGCAGTGATGGGTAATCAGTCTCAACCAATCAGAGAGCAGCATCCACCTGTAGCTTCATCACATGATCAAACGCGGACGACGACTCTTAGAGAAACTCTGTGATGCGTTCATGGACCGACTGGACTGACTCTAACGTCTCTGTGGCTACTCCGGAAAGTGTGTACCGCTAACCCCAGTGTGTGAGTGTGTGTGTGTGTGTGTGTGTGTGTGTGTGTGTGTTGTGGTTCAGATTGCTGGGGAACTTTACGAAAGTGTGTGTGAACCGGCCAGTTTGGCCTGTGGCAGCTGGAGGCGTCTGGAAAACACATTAAACTCTCTCAGCACCAAAACCAGTCCCAGACTCTGACTGGGTCCCAGTCTGGACTGAAGGAGCTGTACTGGTTCTGGTTCTGGTTCTGAACTGAACTGATCCGACACCTGTAACCATGACCCACACCTGATCACCTAACCACCTGATCACCTGATCGCGAGGTCACACGCATAGGAAATATTCAGGCGTCCACATTTTTGGCAGAAGCAGAGAAATAAGATTTAAAATGAAACAATTAATGAATCGTGTGTGTGTGTGTGTGTGTAGCAATGCTGCAGCATGTGTGTGTACATGCCTCTGTGTGTGTGTGTGTGTGTGCACGCGTGCATGTGTGTACATGCCTGTGTGTGTGTGTGTGTGTGTGTGTGTGTGCACGCTGCATGTGTGTGCACATGCCTCTGTGTGTGTGTGTGTGTGTGTGTGTGTGTGTGTGCACGCGTGCATGTGTGTGTACATGCCTCTGTGTGTGTGTGTGTGTGTGTCGTCATGAATCTGCATTATCTTCTCAAACATTTTGACAAAAAACAAAAACTTTACACTTTGCACCTCCAGACCAGCTGACAGTGACATCACACACACACACACACACACACACACACACACACACACACACACACAATCAAACAAAGCATCAAATAACAGCCCATCAATCAGACGAGTGTGTGATCCATCATTTCATCTACTGAAACAGCAAATGAGCAGAATGACTGAACGGATGAAGGATTGATTATTGATTGAGGAACTGATCGATCGAGTGAACTGAGGAAGAGACTGGTCAACAGGACTGTGAACCGATAGACGATCGTTTCACTGATCACCTGATCGCAACTCATGAGTTGAACTTTAACTTTAACCAACAGGCGGGCGGCGCCGCTGGAGATGAGTCAAAGCGGGATGAGCTGTGCACCTTTCAGAATAAAAGCACGAGGCCGCAGGCTTCGGGAAGCAGCCGTGACTTTTCCTGCAACATGACAGGCGGTGTGGTTAATGGAGGCGCCCGGATGGAAAATGTGAGTAACACCAAAGAAGAAGAGAGAAGACGGATGAAGCGAAGAGGAAACAAGTGCACGGACGATGGAAACACGGGAGGAAGAAAAGACACAAATGAAAGATGGAAATCATATAAATCACTGCTGTCGGATGAAAACGCTGCATCTCCAAACCCACAAAGAGCTTTTCACAGATTCACGCCTCAGTTTCAGGTCTGACAACGGGAAAAGTTTCAGTTTGGAACGGAGAAATGAGACATTTTGCACCGGCAGCAGCAGAAAACATGAAAAACATGGATGGAAACATGAAAAACATGGATGGAAACATGAAAAACATGGATGGAAACATGAAAAACATGGATGGAAACATGAAAACATGGATGGAAACAGGAAAATGAAAATGATAAACAGCTTTTAACACAACGTTTCATCATATCCACTGATGAACAGCAGCTTCTAACATGAAACATTAAACTGCTCTTTTCTTCAAGCTGCTGCTCATAAACAGACGAGCATCACATTACATTTAATATTCGATCATTAAAGAACAACTTCCCATAATAATCGTGACGATAACGAGTCTTTACAGCCTCTTTAAATAAACTCATTCGGTGTAATTAGAGGACTGAGCGTCTCAGTGTCTCAGTGATGAGATCATCATTCACCCTCAGCTCTGAGCGTCGTCCCGTCGAGGCCGGCGGGCGCATTCACCGCTGCAGGAAGTCAGAAGCTGCACGTTGTTGTTTGTGTTGACGTGCTCTCACTGCTGCTGCAGTGTGTGTGTGTGTGTGTGTGTGTGTGTTTGTGCAGCGCGTTCAGCTGCAACACAACGCAGGAAAACTTGAATCCAAATACAAACGAGCGTGTTCATCATCAAAACTAATAAATATCCATAAAAAACATTTTGAAGCACCTGAAACTCGACGCTGACGAGGTTAAAACAGGTCTCTGATCAAACTGCGGTCCGTGTTCAGCGGCGAGCGTACGTGCATTTACCTCAGTTACACACACAGTAGCTGAAGCTGCAGCGGCCTGAGTGGACTCGTTTACAGACAGAAACATCTGAAGACTTTCGATGACCAAACTGTGAAAAAGACTAAAACGAATCAAATTTTCAGAAAATACATAATAAATTTATAAAAACGTGAAACTCGATCGATTGTCAGCTTATTCATTTAAAAACCGACAGACGTGCGTCTAATGTCGCAGACAGGAAGCGTAACGTGGCCACGTTGCTGCAGGTGGCGCTGTGGTCAGACCTGCTGCAGATCACGTGACCTGCAGGTCGCCGCTCTGTTTTCTTCTTCACGTGTCTCCGCGTGTTCGTAAACATGGCATCTCTGTGGGTTGTTTGACAGGAAGTCCAACTCTACGCCGATGACATCATCCTCTTTTAATAAGAATCGGTCTAAACAGCTTTAGCTTGTTAGCAGCTAGTTAGTATCTTAGCCAGAGTTTGGTGTGTTGTGTGTGTGTGTGACATGTGTTTTGACTGACTCTCAGGTGACGTCGTCGCCTGAGCTCGGGCCGAGCATCTCAGCTGTGAGAGCAACGTGTTTCCTGGCGTCCGGCCGAGTCGTGTTCTTACCGTGTCTGTGCAGCGTCGTCCACAGCAGGACGACGGGGACAATGTGACGGAGGCTCCACCCTCCTGCTCCGCCGCCGCTGCCGCCTGTGCAGGACTCCCTGCAGGAAAACACCAATATAAACTCAGCATGACGTGAACTAAGACTCTGGACCCTGAACACCTCGTCTGTCTGATCTCCGTCAGGCTCTCAAATGAATCTGTGGGCCAAACCTTTATTTTCATGGACTGAAACAGTTTTCACGTTTCCAAACTGCTCAGACTCAAAACAACATCCGACAGATTAATAAATAATAAATCAAACGAATGATGAAGTGATTAGCGAGCTCGGCTGGTTCTGTTTCTCAGGTTTCAGACGTCGTTTGTCAAAATGTATTGAAATTTAATCTCGTTCTGAAAAGAAAATACACACTATGTTCATACGAGTGTGTGTGTGTTACACAGAGCATTAAATGAGTGACCAGGGATCGCACCTGCCAGGCCGCCTCCAGAGAGCCAATCAAAACGCTCCATCAGGTGATGATAATGTTGTTAAGGGACACTGATGAGAACTTAAACCTCATTAAAACCGTCTCTGGAGGAGCTGAAGGATCGGACAAACCATGGAACTGTCGCTGCGCCGTCGTGAATATCTGCTGATTTGCTGAGACGCAGAGAAACACGGAGACAAAAATAACCTGCTGGTGATGTCACAGCCTCACATCTGCCGCTTCGGTTGGAAACGGGTCAAATAAAATGAACTCTACCGTTCATCATTATGCTCTAATCAGCGTATAATCACCTCTAACCTCTAATCACCTGTTCAGCTCCTGTAAAACGAGCCTTTTGTAAACAGGAAGTGACCTGTTCACCGCAGAGCCCTGCTGCGCTGCAACCTGCAGCCTCGCCACCAGATGGCACTGAACGCAACACCTGCAGCTGCAGACGCGTCGGTGACAGACGACTTTCATCAGACTCGAACAAAACGAGGAAGTTCGTCGTCACGAAGCTTCAGCAGCAAACGCTCGAGTCTCCTGAAGGAAGCACGCGTGTGTGAAACGGTGAAAAGCGTTGACTCAGCGATTGTTTGTCTGTTGGCGCTCGCTGGCCTCTGTCCGTGTATTTGTCCTACATTTGGGTTGTTTTCGGTCTTTAATGAGTTTTCCAGCTTAAAAACACTACAACGTGGTGGAAACAACTGAATCTTTGAGCCGTTTTGTCTGAATTTAAACCGAAATCCCAGCGAGTGTTGCATTTGGCAGCTGAACCCGAGTCGAGTCTCGTTCGTGTGATCTGAGTCAAAGCAGCTGCTGCTCTTTGCGTTCGGGGACTGAAACACCAAGGGAACCAGCTCGTTTCCACCCAGAGGGACATTTTAGAGGCTGACACCCAAAAACACGAAGCATTTGACTGGAGGGTGATGAAAGATGTGGAGAAAGATGGCCGACATTACAATACGACGCATCTTCTGTCGCAGGTTCTGATTTCACTTGTTCTCCGTCGCTTTGGGAACGATGACAGCTGCTCAGGACCTCCCAGCGTCTGCAGGAGCCTCATCAGTGAAAACGGTCTGGGTTTGAAACGTACGAACCTTCACAGCCTCTGATCTGATGCAGCAAACGTTCAGGAAGAAAACACAGTTTGAGACGCTGCTGCAAGAAGAAACGACCTGATCTGACGCCACAGCAGACAAAATAATGACCTGATCAGTGAGGTTAACGGTCCCCAGACTGCAGGAAGTCCTCCAACATCAAGTCCAGACTCAACGACTCAGGAACCAAACTACACAACTTTATGAACCAGAGCGACGCCTGATCATGGGACGGGGTTAAAGGGCAGGAAGAAGAGCCTGACGGTTGCTTCATTCAAACGCAACCACAGCAGGTTGTGATGCAGCTGATTTCATGCATGAGGAGCTAAAGTTAGCGCGTCCTGCAGGAAGTGATCTGATCTGCTGCCAGAGTTTTAACATCAATCATCTGACCTCGCCAATGACATCAGCCGACTTAAAGACATTTTTGGAGTTTCAAAGCTTCAGGTTCTTCTGCAGCTGTTTTCTCTGCTCTTCTGTTTTAACCTGGTGTTATTTTGTTTCCTGTTGAGTCAAACCGTCTGATGAAGCCTCCTGGTGTTTACCGGGTAAACACGGTCGATATGAGGTGAAATCAGACAGACTAACAAACCTCTGATCACCGCTCTTGCACTGACGTCCTGCAGGAAACGACCATAGAAGCGTTTCGTGTCCCTCGACACTTCAGTGACCATGATGATGGAGAAACAAACAGCGTGACTCAAACTCTGCTGCCACTTCATTCAGAAAAAGTCAGATCAGAATTCATCCCCTCAGGACTAAAACTGTCCGTTTTATCTCTTAATGTAATCACTATTTACCATTGTTAGCATCATTAGCATTATTAGCATCATAAGAGACAAACTAACCAAATAACTGCAAAATGGAAAAACACATCCCCATCAGCATTTAGCATGCTAATATGCTAAAACAAGACTCAGAACATAGACAACATCAACATGTTTACACTGTGAGTGTATTAGCATGCTAACATTAGCATGTAGCTCAGCGTCTCAGAGCAGCGAGCCGGACCGTTGACTGTGTCTCGTTACCCTGACGACGCTCGGCTGTTTGTTAGCGCAGCTTCGTCACTTCGCTAACTGTACCTGACAACAGCTTACTGCAGCTGAACCACAAGAAATCATATAAGTCAATGCTCCAGATGATCAATAATAATCTGTCCATCAAAGTTAATTAACTGAAGCTGAACAAGGCCTCGCTGCTCGTATCGTCTTTGTTGTAGTGTCTCTTGATTGCAGCGATTCTTCTCTGCAGAAGAATCTAATTGTTCAACATTAATAAAGTTGTATTTATGCTGGAACCTCCCCTGGCTCCACCCTGCTGGGCACAGATGTGAGGGAAGACACATAAAAGCTTGTCTTCACACAGTGCGACAGCAGAAGCTTCTCCAGCTCAGCGATGCAGACTCATTACAACCCATTAGCAGTGCTGAGGTCAGAGGTCAGAGGTCACATGGCCTGGAAATGAGGATGTTGCTAAGCAGGAAAGTGACATCATCAGCGTGCAGCCTCCTCTGCGGTGTCCATGCTGCGGGAGCAGCAGTCGGAGGCTGCAGAGAGCGAACCTGAGCTCAGCACCTTTGTATCTTTAACACTCATGCTAGGTGTTTCCCTTTGCTTCCAGTCATTATGCTAAGCTACGCTAACTACATCCTGACTCACAGGCCCACACCCGTCTGAACAATGTTCTGCCCCCCAAAAAGTAAGATAAGTGTGTTTCCCAGCATGAATCAAAGCAGCACACACACGCACGCACACACACACACACACACACACACACACACACACATCCAGCAGCTGATTTTATCTTCAGGCTGGGCGTCGACTGACTGAAACTTTCCCAAACTTTGTCTCGATCTTAAAACTAAAACCTTAGAAAAACACAAAGTGGTGTGTGTGTGTGTGTGTGTGTGTGTGTGTGTGTGTGTGTGTGTGTGTGTGTGTTTGCATTAGCTGAGGGTGGCAGCAGTACGTTTCCTGATCACACTGATGAATTATTGATCACACTCTCGAATTAAGGAAGAAAGGCGTGCGGCGCCGGAGGAGGGAGGTTTGGAATTCCTTCGCTGCGTCTCCGCCGTGACGCGAGCCGACAGACGCTGCTGCGTCATGAATATTAACACAGATTTCATCTCAGCGTCCAGCGCCGCAAATTCATGCAGCTCCTGACATTAAAGGAAAACTCGCCTCTTTGTCGAGTCGTGCGTCTTGTTTCCTTGTTTCCCCTCCTTCCCTCTTACTCCCCCCTCCTCCCCCCTCCCGCCTCCGTCTCGAGCTTGGAAATGGGAGTGAATGACAAGTGGAGCGAGGTCAGCGAACGAGGCCGCAGACACGGCGGCATAAAGAGGCCGATTCATGTGTGTGCAGGGCTGCACAGGCTCCAGGCTCCGGCCTCCAGTCAGACATTTTGTGGCCCGGGAGTCCTGGATCACACGCCGACGCCGTTTCACACCGCAACAAACACCTTTTAGTGAAGGAAACGAGCTGAGACACGCTGACAATTGCTTTTAATGTTTCTGAGGTTCGTTTTCTCCAAAGTCACAGACAGCCTGGGACGATTTGACAGGTTCAAAATGAGAGTCGTCTGATTTTTGAAGGTTTTATCCATATTAATCACGTTTAATCAGTTCGGTTTCCTCTTATTCTTTAAAGCTGCACTCGTGGTTTCGTGGCCACCAGGGGGCAGAACAACCCCGACATGTAATGTGACTATAGTGAACATGTTCTCAATTCCACCTCCAGCAGACACAAAACAAGCTCATGGATCACATGGACTCTTCTCCGGAGTCACCAGAGCCTCCTGCTGCAGAGATAAAAACCAAAACCAGGAGCTAAAACAGGCTAAAAAGCTGCTCTGTTAGCTAGAACATTGAATCAGTTCATCTGGCTGCGTCGTTAACAACTTAGCTCAGCCACAAACCAGATGACACAAACCCAGCACAGATGACACTGGATCAAACAGGACTTCAGGTTCCTTTAAAGGTTCCTCAGGTTCCTTTAAAGGTTCCTCAGGTTCCTTTAAAGGTTCCTCAGCCCAAATTCACGTGTTAAAGTTAAAGATAAAGACATTAAATGAGCAGATTGGCATCGCAAACACAAGGAAATCCACTGATGGAGACAACTCGCCTGAAATGAACTGATTTCACAAACTGAAGGTAAATCTCTTCTTTGCTGATTGGAGCTCGTGATGAAGACCATGAGAAGTGGTCGACAGCTCGGGACAAACCTGACGAACTGCTCGGGTTGTTTTTATATCGACCTATTGATTAATTATTGGCTTTAACCAAAACCACCATCCTCTCCAAACTTTCCTAAACCGGGTCAGACCACTTCCTGTTTCAGCTCCACGTTGTTCTGTTCACCTGAACGTCTCACCTGAGCCTTCACGTTGACCAGCGGCTGGACGGGTTGATCGAGCCAACTTCCTGTCGTGTGTTTCATCAGCTCATACACCTGGGGGACAGGTAACCCCCCCCACGCTCGCCTCACACTTCCTGTCAACAGGATGCTTCGTGACGTCGCCTCTGGTTCAAACCTCCTCCGGTGTTTACTGGTGAAACCACCTGAGACGACATTTCCTCTGATAACGAGATGAATCAGCTGCTCCCATCTCGTTTATCTCTTTCATCTCTGAATCTATTTTCATCATCTTTTCAGCTTTTTGAGTTCAGGTTTGTCCCAGTTTGACTTTTAAAGACGATAAAACAACTAAAATCACATTTTCGTCCGTTCATTTTAAGACTTTTCTTTTTCCCCCGCAGTGTGAAACATTTCCTGCCGGTTCGTTCGTTTGACCCACGTCCACTGAACCAGCTCCCGGCTTTAATGAGAGTCATTAGCAGCTGATCAGATCGATCTGATCAGTTGAATGCTAACTTAATGTTCCTGTACATTTATCAATACTTTACACCACTGGTTGTTTTTATTGTCAGTTCATTCGATCAGTTTGAGCATAAACTCGCCTTTTTCTTTGTCTGGTTGATTAAAATTTGACCTGAAGCTCGACCATAAAAAGCAGAAACGCTCCCGTGTGAAGAGCTGAGCTGCTGATCGATCGGCTGATCGATCGGCTGATCGATCGCCGTCAGAGGCCGTTCAGCTCTGTATCACCGCGTTACATCCTGGTCTCGGGCGCGGCTGCAGCTCAAATCAGACATTTCTTCAGTTTTAAGGACCTGATGCGAGTTTTTATCAGTTTTAATTTAAATAAAGTTTTGACTTTATTAAAATGTGAAGTTTCTTCAGGCGCCGCGGAGCCGAACAGCGACGCAGAGTGAGTTCACACGGATCAAACCTGATTTTAAAAACTTAAAAACACAAAAAGCCGAAGCTCCTGCAGCTTCTGACCCAGCGCTCGTGTTTCAGGTGATTATTAGAATATCGATCCGTAGTTTCGTGACTTCTGTTCCTGCAGATTCAGTTTCTGACTTTGGATCAGCGCGTCTCTGCGCCGCGGACGCAGGCTGTGAACATGTGTCACTCTAAGCGGCGCCGCATCATGGAAACAGCGCGTTTCTCTTTTTTCCGCAGCTCCGACACAAACCCAGAAAAACAGCCGAGTCTCTTTGTTTCCCCCCGGTTTGCGCTTTAACGACCCCGCAGCCGAACCGCAGCAGCGGGAGGACACGGACCCATCAGAGGGTTCCATGTTCGGACAGAGAGCGCGTCACTTTGGATCCACTCGCGGGACAAATAATGAGCTCAGCGTGGATGTTTGAGCAGAAACCTGAGGAAGAGCTGAACTAACGGACGAACCCGGAGCCGCGGCGCGTTTCCCTTCAGTGTTTCTGAGCAGTGAAACCAGAAAAACAACCTGAAACCTGCGGCGCGCACAAAGACATAAATGAGCTTTACTCACATGTTTTCACTGGAGCGGCAGCTGGTCCCGCTGCAGGACCATCGTCCTTCTCCACAAAGTCTCAGGAAGTTGTTTTTTAACGTTTTCAAGCTTTTTTCTGCTCGCACTCAAAGTTTGGACGCGTCAGGTCAACAGAATCCAAAATGCGCCTCGGTGACGCGCTAAGTCTCCAAAGTTTGGAGACGAGAGAGCGAGAGAGCGAGAGAGAGAGAGTGTGTGTGTGTGTGTGTGTGTGTGTGTCCTGCCCGGTTTGTTCGTTTCAGTAACCCGGACTGCCCGGCGGCGGGGCGGAGTGAAGATGTTTCCACTGGGATGACAGTCTGATCGCTCGGAGTGAAGCTGCCGACGATGAATGAAGCCGCGGACTCACGGAACAAAGCACTTCCGGTCAGGCTGTCCAAAATAAATGTAGCCAAACAGCTGCAGGACTGGATTTTCAAAATACAACCACAGACCGGCCGCAACAAACACGCCTCAGCGCGTTTAGTAATATGAAAAACAAACACGTCATCATGTGACATCACCAACCACCAATCACAGACAGGCAGCTGATGGAGGATGAGATGAAACTCGGCTGTACGGGGGGCGTTTGGTGCCACACGGCGACTCAGTGACTTTGAACCTGTTTTAATGTTAAAGCTGCAAAATGATAAAATCTGATTTTCTGAGTTTTAAACGATCGAACTGTCGCAGCGTGTTGTGTGTTGTGGCTGTGAGTCTGAACCTGTTGCCCTCCATGTGTCTGTCTCCCGTCAGTCAGAGTGTGTTGTGGTGGGTCGCGATGCGTTCCGGTGAAATCTGTCCATCGCCTTCAGAAACAACAGTGATACTGAGTGCGATCTGATAAATGGAGTGGGGACAAAGAGCCGCGGCTCATTTGCCTCCGCCGTTGTTATCGGGAGGAAGCTGGCCTGACGCTCGCAGCGCCAGATTTGCATGGCGATGAATCCCTGCAGAGACACCGTCCGCCGTCACCCGGCGTCGTTAAAGCAGCGTGTGATTTGTCTCTGCAGCTCGTTGTAACTCAAACAAACACAGAAACGAGCTTCACGCAGCAGATGCATCAAAGACTCTGAAGGTTTCCACTGTGGTTTAAGTGACTTTGACTCAACCTGTTCAGGCGTCTTGTGCAGAAAACTGTGTTGGCTTCGTGATCAAAGGGGCGCGAGTCTTAAAGCAGAGGATCGACGAGCCGATCGATGGTTTGATTGAGTCATGTGACGCTCAGACGATGCTCGGCTCATCAATCTGCTCCTGATGCATTCAGACTCCGCGCCGTAAACAAACTGTAACCATACCAACTCTGGCGCAAAGCTGACGCTGTGTTTTCGTGGTGTTTGTGGACAGGAAGTGATGCGTGACCTCTGTGCAGACAGGAAGGTAAACTTCAGTCACTGAATGCATCAGTTTAAAAGGTGAAGAGTCAGTGTTTGATCTGTACCAAGAGACGATGATGATGATGATGATGAGACAGCGCCACATTGACACAGTGTGATGTCTCTGCTGTTGCATCACTTCCTGTCGGGCCGATCGGCTCCTTCTGTGAGGGTCGAACATCGGCCTGAAGCCTCGCCGGCCGAGGACTGGAGGTTGCGTCATGTGAACAAAGAGGAAACTCTGTGTCCCTGGCAGCAGCTTTTACGACGGAGGACTGAACAACGAGTCCAGGAGCCGGAGTCGGGACACAACAAGGTAAAAACTGAGTTAGAACCAGACGGGAACCGAAACCGACGGAGGAAGAGTTTCAATGTGGAGAAAAGACAGAGGAGCCGGACAGACCCGTCCCGTCTCTGCAGCTTCACATCATTAAGACACTTTGCATCAGAATCAAGTGAAATAAGGAGGTTTTGCGTTTTCATCACGGCTCAGTCGGTCGTTCTGCTTCACTCTGTGTATTTTTAACCTTCACAATGAGAACACGTCGAGGAAACGAGTCTGAAAAAGGTCAAAACGCGTTCAGCTTCATGACTTTTTACCATCTGAGCATCACGAACTTTAGCTCTGTTAAAGTTCAACGGACGTGTACAGGAACAGGTGTCACTGTGACAGACGTCAGGAGTCGTTAAAGGTTCATTTCAGATATTTTATTCAAACAGTTTTGAATCTTTCTGATTCGACTCGGAGCTGAAACGTAGTGAAAACCTTTAAATCTGAGTGAGACTGAAACGTTAAATAGAAAAACAGGAGAAAACAGGAAAACCACCTCAGCTCCGAACAAACTCAAAGTCAGAGGACGCCCGGTGGATCGCTGAGCCTCCATCGCCCCGACAGAGCCGCCACTCACCCACTGTTCCTAATCAATAATTAATGATTTCCCCGAATCGACTGATGAGTGTGAGGAACCAGGCTGGGATCTGAATCTGAAGGTAATCGAGTTAATCGATGGTTCTGACACTTTGGTTGACGTCATCTTGGATTTCAGGAGCCAGGAGTGACCATATTTGGATGCGATGCTGGGGTTGCTGCGGATACGCACTGCCCCGCCTCTATCCTGATTGACGGTCGCCGTGGTAGCGACGCAGTCAATCAGACGCCTCAAAGCACTTCCTGTTTTATCTCGTTTGACTCGAAACAGGAAATAACTGAGTTAACGAGCAGCGAGACCTAAAACTAGTGCCCGGCGTTGGGCTCGTTGGCGTTTCCTGACGGAGCACCTCCGCTGAGGGTCGACTGACGGATGTTCTGATCTGACTCCATTAAACTGGCTGAAATAACGAGCCTGGGGCCGGAGTCTGGCTGAGATCACGGAGTCAGACCCGATGATCTGGGACGATCCGGTCCAGTCTCAGGCTTTTGGGCCATTTTGACTTTAATCATCAACAAATAACGAGTGGTCGTGTTCGTCAGCCGGACGGTCGCCGGGTCGCTTCGGACACAGGCGGCCATTGTTGCAGGCTGATTTCCATCATGTCTGCTGACGGCGAGCTTCAGTGTGTGTGTGTGTGTGTGTGTGTGTGTGTGATCGGTGACAGATAGAGCGGCGCTGTTGGGGGATGGAGGCATCAGATGAAGGACAAAGGCTTCATTCTTTGCCGGTGGTGAGGAGCTTCAGGGCCTTCTGGAGGTTCTGGATGGCCGTGCTGACGTCCTCGTACTGCAGGGCGCTGCCCGCGTACTTACAGTACTTCTGGGCTTTGGTGAAGTCCTCCGGGGAGAGATGGACGCCGCCTGGAGGGGGAGGAGACGGGGGGCGGGGCGACGGGAGGAAGAGGAGGAGAAGAGTCAGTGAAAAGTCAGAGCATTGAGGAGAAACATCACAAACACTGAAACAGTCGGTGAATCTGTTTCGCCTCCACCGGACCGAGAGAGACGAGCGTCAGCGTCTGTTTCAGCCTCCAGATGCTGAAACTGCCCAAATGCTGCAGCTCAGGGGTTTTCAACCACAGCTGAAGACGTTTCACCCCCGGGCTCCTGTTTTATTGTTTAACTCAGAGCTTCACTCTCTAACAAACTGTCTCATGTTAAACTGAATGAACTCGCCTTGTGTCATCGACCTTTAACCTCCACAAACAAACATGGAGGACAGTTAACGGGGGGATCTGCTCAGGAGAAAGAGACGGTGAGTGGTCACATGGTTTAAAAACCTGATCAACGCGAAGAGTCGACATCAAAACAGATTCAGACAGAACAGGAAATGGGTTTTCATGAGTGAACGAGCTGCTTATGAGCTTTAATCTGATGCAGGATCAGTGGGCCAGTCATCGAGGAGTCGGTCAAACACGAAAGATCAGCTGAGCTTCACCTCCGACGAGCTGCAGCCAATAACTGATCAGAAAACCACGTCAACGAGTCGATTGATCGGTGACAAGTGTGTGTTCAGACGCGATGGCGACGAGCTGAGGTCCTGAAGATCTGCTCTGACGTTATTTATCTGGTCCAGGACTCTTCTGGAGTCTGGAGGATCCAGTTTCTGTCCCAGTGAGGCGGGTCTGGAGGAACAAGGTTTAATGCGACCTGCGTCATGGAAAGTGGCCCTGTCAGGCCCCCGGGGATTGTGGGTAATTTATGATGGCAGCAAACAGCAGCCGAGCAAAACAAACGTTCAATCACATGTTTATTCTCTGCATGTCAAACCTGATTTTACTCAACATGTCGAGCATGAACTCAGGAAATACATGAACCCAGTAATCTGAGCAGAAATCAGTCTGTGTCACAAGTTCAGAGGGAAAATATGTGAATGTTTGATCATTTCAGGGTTTTTCCATGGTAAACGTTCATGTCGGAGGATGATTTTATCACTTCCTTAAACTGAACCGAGGGTGAAGTTAAGAAAAAGACAGAACGTGTTGTTTTTGTTTGAGTTTAAAATGGATTTATTCATAAAAACAGGTTTTCAAACTGTTTTCACAGCTGCAGCAGCTGAGGAGACGAGGAGGAAACACTGAGGACTCTAGGAGGCTGAGCGAGGAGACGAGCAGATGAGGAGGAAACACAAAGGACTCTAGGAAGCTGAGCGAGGAGACGAGCAGATGAGGAGGAAACACAGAGGACTCTAGGAGGCTGAGTGAGGAGACGAGGAGTCAGTCCTGAAACCCTCCCGACGAGTCTCCGGGATCCAAAACGTTTCAGAATCAGATCAAACCCGAACAATCACTGAAGCTCATTCGACATGACATCACGGTGACATCACGATGACCTCACTGTGTGTAATCGATCAGCGCCCCTCTCTCTGCGCCGCAGCTGCAGCGTGTTTCTGTTCGACCTCCTTCTTCCCTCTGTGTTTCTGCAGCTCGCTCAGGCCTCCACCCATCAGAGTCCCGGAGGAGCTGCAGCATCGTATAGAGGGTCAGTATGGACGAGCTACGCCCACCGACACACACAGCCCTGAAGAGTGGGAGCAGTCTGGGAAACCCCCTCGAACACCGGGGCTGTGGGAGGGCCGAGGTTTCTCTTTTCATTGCTTTTCCGTCCCTCCATCATCGTCCAGCTGTTTACCTCCAGTTCCTCTGTAGGTTCCCCTCATCTCTGCATCAAACCCTGACTTCTCTCTCTCGTCTCCTTCACATTGGACTCTGTTCGTGCAGCAGCAGCTTATAAACGTCCTCGTGCATCGTTTCTCTCTTTGCTCTGGGTCAAAATGGAGAATCGTCTCTACAGAGGTGAACGACAGCGACGAGGAGACGATCAAATGTTGTCTGAATATTAAAATTTGTGTTTTATTGTCACGATTGTTGATTTTTTTGAACTTTGAAACTTTCATTAACCTCCTTCCTTAGCTCCTTACCTCCTTTCCTCCTCTCACACCCTCATTACTCCCCTCCTCCCGCTCCCCCGAGGACTCCCCCCTCACTCGGACCACACCTCCGCTGCCTCCATCCATACATTTCAGAGCTGCAACATGACTGACGGCACAAAGTCAAATTCAGCAGCTCTGCAGCAGAGCCTCCATGTCTCCTGATGCTTCAGAGGTTTAGGTCTCCTACTTCTGCATGAAGCTCACACAGTAACACAACAAACGGTCATTCTAATGTCGCCCGCCGCGTTAACGACTTTCTGCAGCATTAAAACCAGCTGCAGACGCATAAACCGTTGTCTGAAGATGATCTTTGTGTTTTTAAACATCATCAGGAGTCAAACAGTCGACATTTTGTCAAATCTGAGACTTTTTTAGTCAAAGAGAACTTGTTTTAAACTGGACTGACTTTGTTTTTTAAACTAAAACCTCCAACTTAACATCTTCAACATGTTTTCACCTCGTCAACAGACGCTCTACACACTCCTCTGACTCCACGGTCACGTTAATAATAATACATTCACAGATTCATCAGAAATATTTCATAGTTTGTGATTGTTGGACGAGCAGGACAGGACAACGTTCATGGTTTGGGTTAAATCCAGTGCACTGGTTCTGTGAGGTGTCCGGGATCCAGGAGGTGGAGTTTGAGGAACAGATCCACAAGTTTTAAGATCTGACGTCAGGAGACGACACGGCTGATGTGAAGCTGAACATGAAGTCTGAACTGAAACAGCGACGCGGTCCAGTCGAGTCTGAACAACGTGACTAAAACAACATTTCCATCGAGCTGTTTCACATCGTTCGACCTCTGGGCTCGCTCTTCTCCTGCAGTTGGTCTGACGCTGATGTTTGCCTTCATCAAACCACCAAACATGGAAACAAACATTCATTTGCATTTGTCTTTTGGCAACTTTCTGGAGCTGCAGCGAGGATTTGACCTACATCTGGACGGAAACCTGGCAGGAGCAGGTTGGAAAAGGCTGACGGGACGCGAAGTTACGCTGGTGTCAGATCAGCCGTGGGTCTGCTGCACGTTACAGAATAAATGAGTTATAACTCATCAAATCAAGTCTGAGTTGAGCATTTGTGCGGAATTCACCAACACTTTGACTTTAACAAACAGTGTGCAGGACCTCTGAGTGTTCGGTGCAGCTACACATTAACATCTGGCCCGGACTGAGGTGGTCGATGGTCTTTAGTGTTCGTTCACTGGTTAAAGATGGACAGGAGGGATTAATGTAAAGATGCTTCTCTCGCAGAGTTAATGTCTAACATATGAAACAATACTGGCACCAGATTAATCTCCAGCCCAGACGTCAACACGGTGGGACACCCTTAAAGGAAGTCTGGACCCCAGTTCGAGCAGCGGCACAGGCTGAAGGAGCAGAGCAACAGATAATGTCTCTCTTGGCTTAGTAACGCTCATAAAACACGGTCCTCTGCTCTTAAAAACGTCCCGGAGAAGAACAGGAAAAAAACCTGATTGAATAATGTTGCACCATAAGCCTTTAATCCCCCGGCTGATTCCTCCTCTCCTGCAGAAAGCTGGGAAAAGACTCGCAAATATGCTGACTGCATACACCCGAGGACGGGCAGAGGCCGAGAGGAGGAGGGAAGACAGCGGAAAAATGAGGAGAGAGCGTCGGCAGAGAGACGGGAGGCGGCCAGGAACCACAGAGGGAGAGAGGCGGCGTTAAAAAGGTGCTAATGATAACAAACGACCTGAGCAGCCGTTTAATAAAACACATCATCGTTAGAGCCGGAGAGGATAAACGAGTCAGCTCTGAGCAGGACAATCAGCTGCTCGGCTCCGTCAGCCTTATCAGCGATTAACATTTCAGATATTCCCGGTTTTGTTTTGTTAAACCTAAAAACACTCGACAGTGTTGATGATTCTCACCTCGAACAGCTCAAACACAGCCGACGTTCAACAGACGCAAACTTCACGGCATGTTGCTCTTCATTACCGCACATGTAGCAAAACTATTTACAAATGTGGAGACAAATCTGTAAATGTGTACCCAGGAAGGAAAGACATTTGGAGATCTGCAAATGTGTGTGAAGACCTGCAAAGGCATGTGGAGATCTGCAAAGGCATGAGACGTTCAGTGTGACTCAGCAGCTGCACAGCCTCCAGAACACCAGGTTTAGGTAGGACCCGGTTATGTTAAGCGCCACCTTTCTGGAATCATTGCTAGGTTAACTACAACTCCCATGGTGCACAGAGTTTAATGTCTGTGATTGGACGTGGAAAAGTGGAAAACTGAAGACAGAGCAGTCGACTGCAGCCGGGTCCGATCATTAACAGCTGCTCGCTCATAAACGGGCTAAGCAAATCCCGACATGCATTTGCAGATCCTAAACCACATTTGCGACTCTTCACACACATTTACCGATCTCTACCACAGCAGAAGTGCAGCAAAAGCCAATGAGAGGCTGCCTGAGTTGTAACTGACGACTTATCTGTATTTCACTTTGACTTTTCAGGCGTTCATATCTACAGCTACGCATTTACAGACTCGTGTACACATGTGTAAATAGTTTACAGCAGACTGAGAGAGAGGGCTGCTGACTGAGTGAATATGGTTTCACACCTCTGCTCATGAATAGAGAAAGCAGATACCCGGAGCTGCTGAGCAGGAAACACATGCTTGCTGGGTAATTCGCCTCCACCGTGTTTCGGTTATCTGCATGGACCGGGGCTTAATGCGTCCCTCAAACAGGCTCTTTTCATTTTAATTGTCCCAGCGATCAGACTTAAGTGTAATTGCCTGAGCTGCAGAGTTGTCAGCCGCGCCTGGATTCACCCTGCGAGGAGGGAAAAGTGCCGAGCTGGAAACAGAAAAAGTGCTTTTTCCTCTTTTAGTGACTCGGCAGTTAAAGTCTGAAGCAAATCCTGAGAAGATGATGAATTATTCATTTCAGCTATTTATCCAGTCAAGAGTTCTGCTGAGCAAACTCATCCCTGCAGAGAAATAAAGGCCAGAAAAACATTTCTACCTCAAACCGACTGCACACACTCACACACTGGCCTTTTTACAGAAAAGTCCTTGTTGATAAGGAGTTAATGAGATGATGGCAGATGAAAATACATTTCCTGAGTAAGTTCTGATGTAGCAAACACTTAAGAAGAAGACGAAGAAGGAGAAGAAGAAGGCAAAGTAGAAGAACAAGAAGGAAAACTACAAGAACTAGAAGACAAAGTGGAGGAAGGAGGAGAGGAGGAACACCATGGAGTAGAAGAAGAAGAAAGAACAAAGAAGGAGCAGAAGAAGACAAGGAAGTAGAAGAAGTTCCTGCAGATTACAACTCTCCTCATTGCTCCTCACAGATCTGATGGGATCTTCATCACATCAACACATGAACCGAACAGAAATCTCATGTTTCTTCACAGTTCAACTCTTTTTAATCAGGTCATCTCTTTGAGCTTTATCCTTCTTCTTCTGCAGTGGTGTGACGGAGATGCTGCAGAGATGAGGACGACCTGCAGGAGCTTCTGCTGCTGAGCCCAGTTACAGAGGTTTTAGATGCACTAAAGAAACCTGATCCAAACATGATGCTTTGTGAATATTAATGAGAAACCTGCTTTCTTTCATTCTGCAGGGACGACTTGTTGCTCCATCCTGCTGGTGGATCGTTCACCATCTCAGACGGTCCAGGTGGGAACTGAAGATTTCCTGATTTTACACTTTACTTGTTGTTTTTGTGCACGAGAAGAAGCAGAAATGATAAAATGCCTGACGCACGACAGCAGCGTCATGATGCATCAGCTCCTCAGAACGACTCGACTGCTTCTTCTGACACTGTTGGTGCAGTGGTTGATGTCAAACATGGCGATGATCTCCACACAGAATCATCTTTCTGATCCACAGACTGAACCCACAGCCTTCAGATTTCTGCTGAGTCATGCTGCAGACGACCGACCGGGTTTCCAACAGCATGTAGGAAACAGTCGGTGCATCCTCCAAATACATTTAATCCAACAGAGGAACTCAATGTGAAACGGTTAAAACGATCTCCAATTTGTTTTCTCCCGCAGCTGCTGAAGGAGGGCAAGACTTAACAAACAGTGAATGATGGGAAAAGGATGCAGCTTCATGCTCCGACTCAGTCTGCGGCTAACCGCCAGCAGCTAATGATGGTCTGGGCCGTGGCGCGATTGGAATGATAGGTTGGATGGCAGACAGATGGCTGGTGCAGGGACCAATCAGACGGCGACTATCAGCACCATCTCCTGCAGTGTCACTTCCTCAGTGGTGACTCAGCGACTCTTGGATATCTCCTGGCGCTCAGAGGAGGAGCGAGCAGAGCGGTTTGTTCATGTCGACGCTTTCGTGTTCAGGTTCTGGTGTCATTTGGTCCTCGGCAGACATTCAAATGTTGTTTCTTCTTGTTTTTGTGATGCACGTTTTCATTTTGTGCAGCACCCAGGCCTCCATATGCAACAGTTATCAGTCAGATTCCAGCCCAGCGGCCATTTTTGTTAGTGACTGTGTGTCCAGAGTGCAAATAAAACTGCTTTGAGCCTTAGTTAGAGCTCAGGTTATGAACTGTTTGGAGACGAGCTGCATGCAGCCGGGTTGTGTTTTATATTTCTGAGTTGCTGGATGAGTCTCGTCTACTCTGAACACTGATGTGGACGAACACAAAGCACATCGACTGTGAACAGGTGCAGAGGTTTTTGTCCTGATGAGTTGGAGTTTGTGTCGACAACTCATGATCCTGTTGGTGACGGGGGTGCGTTCACGTGCTCGTTTCAGGTTTTTGAGCGTGCAGCTAAAACCTGCACTGCAAACACACAAATCCCACATTCTGCCAGGACAGCAAGACGACGCAGCTGATTTTAACCACAACACACAAACGTCCCATGTTCTTCCAGGACAGTAAACTTATCGTTATTATTATTAAAGTCAGACTGATGTCAGATGACTCAGTGTGGGCAGGAAGCCTCCCAGCATGCACCAGGGGAAAGGCCTCATGCACATGAACGCTTTGATTGATAGATTGATTGGAAATGTGACCATTATAACTAAAATATGTTTGGTTTGACGTGATGCAGCCTCTCGTGTGTTTTGCTGTTTTAAGGTCGAGACTGAAACAGTTATAGGTCAGAGGACTGGAGCAGGTGTGTGTGTGTGTGTGTGTGTGTGTGTGTGTGTGTGTGTGTGTCCTTACCCTGCTGCTGGGCATTGAGCAGTGTGGGGTCGACAGTGGGCACAGTTCTGGGAAGAGGCACTGGTTTAACAGCTTCTGCTGGTCGAAACAAAAACACTGAGTCATGACAAAAATATTAAAGTGAATCTAAAAAGAACAGTTTCCTCTTCGGCAGCAGCTTGGTCTGAGAGGAACAGCCGTCCTGTTTGTTCTGCACACGTTTGTTCTGTTCTGCACACGTTTGTTCTGTTCTGCACACGTTTGTTCTGCACACGTTTGTTCTGTTCTGCACACGTTTGTTCTGCACACGTTTGTTCTGTTCTGCACACGTTTGTTCTGCACACGTTTGTTCTGCACACGTTTGTTCTGTTCGAGTCAAAGAGAATTGAACACGAATCGTTTCATTGATTTCATTCATCAATAACTGATTAATCAGCCTCAGCGCCAGGGCGATCAATAACAGGCTTCACTAGATGTGTGCGTGTGAGTGTGTGTGTGTGTGTCACATACACACTTTGTCGACATGAGAAACAGAAACCAACCTTCCTTTCATACACATACACACTCTCACACACACACTTGAGAAAATGAGGTGGCATAAGCGTTTGTCTTTCGACTGATTTGTAGCAGGGGAGCAATTAAGTCTTGTCTTGTGTGTATGTGCACACACACACACACACACACACACACACACAGTCAATAATCAATGAACTTTACATAAACTCTGGTGTCGGAGTGAAACCTGACTCTGGAGTGTTTCCCTCATCTTTAAATCCTCCTGAGGACATCTGCAAATATTTGCACAAGCACACACACACAGGACTCGTTGGTGTGTGTGTGCGTCTCTCAGGGAGGTGTGTTATTGGACACAGAGCGGCAGATTACTGGAAGGCTGTCACGTCCTCAGCCATCAGGGGAAATTAGCAGGAAGGAGGGATTCCAGGACAGACGCTGAGACAGATCGTGAAGTTCACTTCAGATAATTAATAATCAGAGATTAACGAGAGGCTGGAAGAAACGACTGCAGCGTGTTGCATCACTGGGTTTCACACCACAGCTATCGCAGACACACCCTTTCCAGGGAGTTTCAGATACAATCCAGTAAATCCATCACAGCTGCACCAGCTTGGCTCCTTTCACTGCAGCATTGCTGAACTCCATCCAAATGGGTCAAACTGCAGCAGCTTGATTTAATTAGAATAAGAGGAGCTGCTGCTGTCAGCCAATCAGGGCTCAGATGCTGGGATGGCTTCCTTATACCAGACGATACGTCCAGGCTCACTCACATCTTCTTCTTGAGTCATAATGAACTTGGTTTCATCCACGAATCCACCAACGAGCTCCTCACAGGTCATTTTCACGTTTGTTTTCAAATCGCTGCCTCCTGCTGACACGCCTCGACTCAGGTGTTTATGGAAAATGGTTCATTAAAGGCAGCGAAGAGAAACACCGAATAAACAATTATAATACGCTGCTTTTTAAATTTAATGTCTTTATCTAAATAAATAAGATAAACTACATCAGGTCTGGAATTATAGGGAATAATCAGGGCACAGCAACAATACGTTATGCTTATAATACATGAAAAGAACAACAACAGCACAGAGTTAACGTTGTGTTGACAAACAGTACTGAGTTCATTAAAACCGGACACTGGATCTTTGACCTTTCCACAGATTTTCACTGGAAGCTACGATTTACGGATGTTCCCGAACGCCTCACACCGCTGCTGCTACTGGTGGCGTTTTTGCTGCTGTTAGCGACTTCCTCGCTAAAAGAAGCCTGTTTACAGGCTTTTCAGATCTGCTAGTGACTCGCTAGCAGTTAGCTTTAGCTTAGCGATTAGCTCTGGCTTCTCATTTATGGAACGGCTCTGTGTGTATTAATATTCAAACTGTGCTCAGCTGTTTGTGTTCGTCACCCTGTTTGTTGCATTAGCGGGAGACATGCTGCGCTAACGTCAGCGTCCACTGTCTGTTTATCTGCTGCGCGTAGCGTTGTGGGGAAACTTTCTTTTAAGGGCACAACAATGAGTTCAGGGCAGGACGAGACAAACCGGCCCAGGGGATGTTTAATTTTAGACGGGGCATTACAGCTGCACCGCGGGGCATTTATGGCACCGGCTGTTGTTTAATCCCCGCCCTGCTGCAGGACACTGCTGGAGGACGCTCAGACCCAATTTATCTGTGTCATTGCAAACATCAGTGGGATCAGATGCTTTTACTTCTTGATCAGAAACAGGAAGTTTCACTTTGACTCTTTGTTCAGATTTAAATTCACAGTTTTTACTCTTTAAGTCTCAAAAAGTGAGATTTTGCTCAGCGACTGATTTCAGCTCAGCGTTCAACACATTCACACATTATAATGATTATAGCATTAGCATGCTAACATGTTTAGCAAATATGATGTTCAGTAACTTAGCATTAGCGCACCAGCATGCTAACATTTACCATTAAACACAAAGCGTGTGATAGCGCTGCATGGAGAGTCAGATGATCCTCAAAGCAGCAGCGTACCTGTGGGTGGAGGCAGCTCAGCTGGAGTGTTGGCCGGAGCGTGGGCCCCCGGTGGGATGTGGATGTTGTTGAAGTTGGTGGTGTTGGGAGGACCCGACGGCCCCGATCCTGGACTGGGAGTAAAGCCGATACTCGGTGCAGGACCTGGACCCAAACTCTGGTCTTGGCTCTCGTAGGAGTCTGGGGGCTGCCCACCTCTGATGGACCCTCCGTAGGAGAGACCATGGCCTGAGAAACCTTCAGCCCCGTCTGAGACAAAGACAGAAACACAGAAAACAGTTTGGACCGTTGCACCTTCCACTGTCTTATAACACAGAGACCTTAATAAGCACCTGGTTCGGTTTTAGTCCTGTATGTGGATCCAAAAAACTGCTCCTAAAGCTCAGGAGGTCTAGTTTTAGTAGAAGCTTGTTCTAGATCCTGTAGAAAGTCAGATGATGTTTAAACTGATATTTGCACATAAAATACAGAATCTGCAGGTTGGTACCAGAAGTGCTCTAGCTTCTGGTTGTGACCCAGGTGTCACGGACCAATCAAGAAGGTTCTGGTTGCCTGCAGGTGTGAAGAACAAACAGGTGGATTTGCTGAGCAGAGATCAGGTTTCTGAGATTCCCATCTGGACCTAAAACACTAATGAGACTGAAAACAACAACAACCGTGCTGAACGACGTCTTGACCCTGATGTCAGCGATCCGAACCTCCGTCGGCTGCACCACAAACCCTAAAAGGCCCAGAGTCAGCTGATCGGTTCAGAGGCTGCAGCGCTGACACTGGTCCCAGATGTTTTGAAGGTCGTCACCTTTGATCTTTTCATTGATGCAGGTTCTGCGTTCATTGCTAATCGCAGCTGAGGGAACAACCGAGCCAATCAGAGCTCGGCAAAAATAAATAATGAAACCTCTGTTTTTATTTATTACTTTTATTTATTGATTGATTGATCGCTTTTCCCATCATTTAGCAGCATTTAGCAGTTAGCTAATTTTCCCCTGCAGCTCCTGGATTATTACCTGCGACAATTCAAAGACACTCGATATTTAATTCAAGCCTCTTTTCGATGGTTTGAAACTGAATTTCCTTGACTTCTCCCCCCAACATGAATCTTAGAGGCAGATAACTCAAACTCCCATCCCGCAAAACCAAAACTGTCTGCATGAGCTGACGACACAGTGCAATCGAACCTTCAGACCTTTCAACAAAGCGAAAACAGAATAGAAAAGTTTGAAAGGGGAAGCAGACAGAAAGAAATGAATATTTAACAATATCACGTCTGAGATGTTAGACTTCACAGTTTTTGTTGCATCAGTGTTACTGATACTCGCTGTTACTCAGCTGTAAAAATCTATTATTTCATTTTTATTATCATCATATTATTAATAGGTATTAAAACAGAAGAGTTTACTATAATTTCACATTTTGTCTTATGTTTCACACTGAAATTCAACACCACAGATGAGCAAATTTACAAATTTTCCTAATTATCCAATTAGTGGATCAATAACATTGACCAGGTTAGTCAGGCAGAGGCAAATCAAAGACATTCATCCGATGAAACTCACAATCCCGCCGCCTGATTCCCGACACGTTCATCTAATTTCCCTGCAGGTGAGTCAGAGGCAGAGAGGTAATCAGGTGCCGAAGCTTCAGGAGTCACATCCAGCGGCAACCTCTCGGCCTCGCTTGGTTTCAATCACACACACCCAAAAAACGGTTTCTCCATCAGAAGCACATCGGGCGGTGCCGCGTTCAGAAAACATGAATTTGGTCGAAATCATTAGAATTCATGAGAACGAGATTAAACCACGCGGCTCAAAAGCGTTTAAAGCATGCCCGGAGATGTTCGATCAGAAACAAGTCTCAGGTGAAAAATGGGGCGTGAAGCAGAGGCTGCCTTCGGGTGCACGGCCGGGTTTTATTCGTTAACTCATTACTACCCTGCGTTCGTTAGCAACAGATCGTCAACAAGACTTACTGTACTGCAAGAGTTCATCAGGATTCACCAGGGAAAGTGCTGCGATACAAATATATCCTGTATTATTACGATTCATAGTCTCATTTCTATTATAATGCATAAGAAGGCAAAAGTAAAAAAACATATTCCAGCTGTACTTTGACAAACATATTATATTTATATACTTTAAGGCCTAAAGCGGCACGAAACACAACATTTGCAGTATAAAGACAAAAAAAGGCACAAAACACAAAAACTCAGGCACTACAGGCACAAAACAGGAAGTAAGATTCTCGGTCAACGACACTCGTGCAAGGTGATGTCTGTGGGAGGTGTTTTCATTGGGTGATTTTTGCCATTTAATGGTCTGAAGTGGAAGTCAGAGCCGCACAAACGCCATTTCTCTGTTCACCTGCTGGATTTGCGCCGTGTGTCGTTAGTTCCTCGCTTCATATGATCTGCATGTTTCCCTGAGTTGCCGAGCTTTGACAACTCAGCCAACACAGTTACGTCTGTCATACACACCCGCGCACAGACACATCATACACTCATGACACACCTTCAGTTTCACATCAGAGTGAAGCTGAAATTATAGTTTCAGTGTTGGTGAGAACCTGAGGGTCGGCTACAGTCTGCATCTCGGACAAACAGACCTTTGTGTACTTCCAGTTTGTTGTATTTGTGCTGACTTGTCTGCGCTACAAGATCTGTAGCTGTGTGAAGACGTCCACAGATACCCAATGAAACAGTACCAAGACAAACGAGAAGAAGAAGAAGAAGAGTCTGTGTTTGGAGGAACGCCTCCATGAGAGAACTTTAAACTGGAGAACTTTGGATCCAGTCGAGCACCAACAGAGAGAGGAACACCACAAAGGATCAAACAAAGGACAGAAGGAGGCTCGTGAGGAAGGAAAGAAAGGACAAAATGGCCTGTGGTGTTTTCCTGAACATGAGCCTCACGCTGAGGACTGAGCAGCCACACCTAACACAAAGCAAACATCTCCCCACAGACGGAGATGTTTGGACAGATTAAAACCATTTGGCTGGATTTGCAGACTCAGGCTGTATTTGACACCGTGCTGAGCTGCAGCCTCTGTCATTACCACGACGAGACCCGACGCTTCGTAAACGCTGGCTGGAAATGCTTCTCTTTCATTAAACGATTAAACTTTGAGTGTCCAGACGAAGTTCAGTGAGCAGTCGGACTCGTTTTCAGCTTCATGGTCACGCCTCTGTTGTCAACGCTGGGCTTCTCACTCAGGAAACACTGATAACCAGGCAGCATTAGCTCACCAAACAGTTAAATCAGAGACAGCGACAGACATGTTTGTATTAACGTTGTCAAACCCATGAACATACGCAGACAGAACACTAATGTTGGATTGACTTCCTGTGTAATTGGCTGAGCTGATGATGCAGATGCAGCTCCACCCTGGTGCTTCACCTCAGACCGGAGATGACATCTCCTGTTGCTTCATGTGTGAAAGGACGACTCCTGATAAGAATCCAGATCCAGAGACACATGAGGTTCTACAAGACGTTCTCAGATTGGTTCTGCTGTTCCGGAGCAGAACGTTAACAAGCATGCAGCAACAGTTATGAGTCAGCACGAGCTGCATCACTTTGTGACCGCCTGCAGGTGAACATCTGTACTCAGCTCAAACTTCAGCAAAGAGCAAACATCAGAGTCTGAGTCAAACCAAAGCTTCATGTGGAGAATCATCGAAGCTGGTGCATTGGGTCTGAAGTGCTCGAGCGTGCTCCTTGGTTTCTCCAACATTTTAGGGATCGTGCACGAGAAGTCAGCTCAGTCTGTGAAAGCTGAGCTCTACTGCACAGATCAGAGGAACGTTAGGGTGGACGTTCAGGACAAACCACCTCAACTGTGCGTAACGGTACTTCTGCTATTCATCCTGGCAACACAAAGATACACAACAGTGTTTGTCTGCACAGATGCAATCATCCCCCAGGACCAGGCCTGCTTCTTCTTCTGCTTCTTCTTCTTCTTCTCCAAAATGAGATTCAAGTTAAAGTGTTGCAGCTTTGACATGTTTCAGGTCCAATGTGTCCAATCGAAGATGTTAAGACATCTTTCACACTGTCAAACTCGTTTTAAGTTTTATATTTTAAGAATATTAAAGGAATTTTGTGTAAACAGTAAACTGATAAACATCCTTGAGCGTTTAGAAGTTTGGTTTTCTTCTTTAGTTCCTGAGGAGCATAAAATAATAAATATTTTTAAAAATGTTAAACTTTAGTTTTTAATCCACTCATCTAAGTTTCAGTGGAAACAACTTTTTATTTTTCCTGCAGAAAAAAATCATTTTCTCCTTGAACAGTTGCAGAAATGTGAAAAAACTCATGTATTTTTATTATATTTTATTGCTCTGCACAGACAAAGTGTTTTTCCACCAGAGAGTCTCAGTCTGCAAACTCGTACCAGATCATGTTCATTTAGAGGAAAATTAGCTTTTTTTAAAAAAACAACAACAGAGAATTGGAGATAATAACCATGCTGTGAATGGAAATGGACCCTGAAAGGCACATTTTCCCACACTGCTGTCGGGTTCCAGGGGGGAGAGTGTGCCACGAATGAAATGCAGCCTGAAAAGTTTCACTAATCTCCTGAATCTGATCCCTGCCAACACGAGCTGGGACCAAACACAGGCGAGGAAGCGGGCAACGGCGAGCTCTGGGCGGGTACGAATGTGCACACAGTTGCACATTCAGTTGCACAAACAAACATAGAGAATAAATGCATTCATACAGGCAGAGGTGTGCAGACGTGTGCAGGCATGTGCAGACGGTTGCAGACCTGTGCAGAGGTGTGCAGACGTGCGCAGAGGTGAGCAGACGTGCAGACGGTTGCGGACGTGCGTAGAGGTGAGCAGACGTGTGCAGAGGTGTGCAGACATGTGCAGACAGTTGCAGACGTGCGCAGATGTGTGCAGAGGTGATTATCAATGGCAGATTTAGGTTTTCTGTGTGTTTCCATCTTTAAATTGTCAGTGTTTGTGGCCTTGTGCCAGTTGTGACAGCACCCACATTATGTGTAAGCACCATGAGAATAATGACCACAATAATAAAAAAGGCCACCAGCTCTCCTGCAGAGGGTCACGCTGAGCTTCTCTCTACTCAATATCCTTCATTTAGACAAAGTGTATGAGTATTAGGAGGAACCTCTGGCAGCCAGCTCCTGAACGGCTGGCTGCAGAGTCTGGTTGGCTGCTACGCTGCTGCACCGACCGACCGCTGGTTAAGAACAATTTATCCTGCTGTAGCATTCGATTTGGTTGGTGCAACAACCGGAGAGGCTGGTGAGTTTTTAAAATAAAACGAGCAGACACTGCGGCCAGCTTTTTCTAAAACAGTCTGACTTCCTGTCGTCCTGAAGACACCCTTGTTTACAGCGGCAGCACGATGATTCACAGTGCAACTGCTCTGCTGCTGCACATGGAGCAGCTCCTCTGGGACAATCGGTGGCCGAGTGTCTCGCCAAAGGGCACAATAGCTTCAGAGCTCTGCATAGTTGTGCTCTTATAGTCCGGAGACAGTCGACCCCACTCAGGAGCTGCACAGCTGCTCTTTAGCGTGATGTTAGCTGGCGAACGTCGACGACATGTTGGTTGTTTCCACCACTGTGTGAGGAAACACTCAAGCCAACACTGTGGGCTTTGTAGAGTCTGACTGGATCCCTGTGGTTTCATGTTCATGACCACGGTTTGCAGGAAGTGCGACCTGCACGTCGTTAATGGCTGCAGTGAGCTGGTCTTACAGTCAAAGAGGTTTGAACTTTGACCCCAAAATGCACAAAGCCTTCATGTTTCAACCTCAGGAGAACAGTTCAGAGGTTTATTTTGAGGATCTTTGAATTTAAGTCATGTGACCTGACCGGCCAATCCTCTTGGGACCTTGCAGTCTGTATCAGAGAGGAAGTGGGAACCAGATTACACATCAAATCCAGTCAATCAGCGTTGGGTTGCAGGATAAAGGCTTTAAGAAGTGCTCTTTGTCTTGAAGCTGCGCACTCAAAGACATGGTGGTCAGCTGCTGTTAAGCCCTTTGCACAGTGATTCGACCCCGACTCGTCCCATGTGGACGCCGGGTCCTGGACCAGTTCTTCATCAGTTTTAAGTTGGGTGACGTGGTCCAACAAACACAGTGTCACAACAGAAACTAAAACGTACTCGTTCTAACCCAGAGCACAGACCCTCACCAAGCTGTTTTGGTGCCTAAACTGACCCAAACTCTGGTGTTTTCAGCCTCATTTTGTCTGTTTTTTCTGTGAGGGAGCAGCGTGAAAGTCTATCAGACGAGGCTCCAGGTTAAGTGAACCCCACGGTGCTGAGAAGCCACCAAACCATGGAGTTGCTCTGCCACTGAGTCAGAACTCACCCACCAGCTTCACAGCGACTAACCTGAAGTCTTTATTTGCCGTCTGACTTCATTAAAACCCGACTGTGCATCTCGTTCTGTGCATATATTCTCATATTCTCGATGAATCTCACTGGACCTGAGTGTAACGTTGAGTCACAGCTCTTTCACTACCTGTTCCTCCAGCAACTGGGTCACAGAACACGTCCTTTACATGTTTTACAACTCAGCACTGCGAGTTGTTTTCTCTCTCAGCCCCTCCACCCTCCACCCATCCATTCCTTTCCTCTTGCTAAACCCGTCCCCCTCCCAGCCAATGGAAAGTCAGGCTACAGCAGCTGCGAGACAATGGCCTTTCTGTGAGCACCACTGGTGTATTTCTGTGTGTGTGAACCAGCCGAGCTGCTCTCCGGGGGTTAATGGACCCGCTGAAACGGGCTCATACCTCTGCATCATTTAAATGTAAAGGTGGACTTCTGACCCGTGGCGAGCCGGAGGATGCTGGGCAGAGTCGTGCAGAGGGTCATCGTGGCCCAGTTATTACATAAGGATCTATTTTTACCACCTGACACCACGTGGGTGTCCGGCGGTTCACTGGAACCATAAAGTCTGCATGTTAAATAAAAGTAAACAGCAGGGGGTCCCTCATACGGCCTCTCCTGGTCCAGCTGATCTGAGCCTCCTGGACCAGCTGATCAGATCCTGCTGGTCCAGCTGATCTGAGCCTCCTGGACCAGCTGATCAGATCCTGCTGGTCCAGCTGAGCTGAGCCTCAAACATAAAGACGAACAGTCTTCTCTATCGAACTACCGATCACTTCCATTATCAGCTCATCTACAGTACCAGTAATCAACGCCTGATATTGATCTTTTGGTGCCTCCTAACGTCTGTGACACCTGGACTGGAAACATGTGTGACTTTAGATTCTTGTTGGATTTTACTTTTCCAACTGTCATTGGAAAAATGTTCTTCAGCTGAATCAAACAAAGGAGCGCGTCTTCTTCTTCTTCTTCCTCCCGCTTTTTATCTTCTTCTTCCTGTTCTTCTGCTTCTTCCTTCTACTTTTTATCTTCTTCTTCTTCTTCCTGTTCTTTTATATAGTATTCTTCATCCAGTTCTTCTTCTGCTTATTCTTACTATTATTATTGTTCTTCTTCCTCATCTTCTTTTCTGAAGCTCTGACTTCTTCATTCTGACAGTTTGAACATCAGCTGGGAGCTTGGCGTCTTCACTGTCAAACATCTGAACCCAACAGTGACTGATCAAAACCCACCGTCTGACCACGAACACGACCTCAGACACAATCGTGTTGCGTCTGCGGGACTAACAACAATCAATTGAAAGTGATCGAATCAGAGGGGAGTGACCTCTGACAGACGTGCTACGACACGCACGCCGAACCGAACACGTGCTGGGCGGATGATAGCAGCTGCACGCTGGCGGCTCTGTCCATCAGTGGGAATAAGCTGTCATGATGTCATCACTGACACAGAGACCCTAATGCACACTGGGAGAGAGTGAGCTGCAGAGGAGAGAGGCTGTGCACACATACATGTAGCTGCAGTGTGTAACACGCGTGTGCAGCTGAGGTGATGTCATGGGTGAGCGGGCGATGTTTGGGTCAAACACGCCCACGCGTATGCGGAGTGCGTGGGCGTGTTTGACCCAGCGAGCAGATGGCCTTTATTTCAGCAAAGAATTCGTCAACATCGCTTCACTAACATGAAAACTAAGTTTCGGGTTTCCCAGCAGGGACGCAGACGTGTGCAGGCCGTAGGTGTTCATGTCTCGGGCCATCCCCAGGGCCGTTTGACGCAACACGTAGCCGTCAAAGTGAAATCTGAAATGGCTCCAGATGCTGCAGAGTCCCGCGTGGCCCGGCGTAAACATGTCTTTATGAGAGTAATCACACAGGAACACGGCGCTGCGCTCGACCAGCCTCACAGTCCTGCACACACACGGAGCTGCAGCTTCCTGCCTCACAGGTTGGAGCTCTTTATCTCCATCTCCTCCTCTGGGGCTGGTGTAATGAGGGAAATCAACAAGAGATAACGTCTCCTCCTCCGACATTCATCAGAACTGTTATCAGGGGAGTATTTCTGATATTAACATGCAGTAAATTATCATAAGTCAAGTCAAAACAAAGTGAAAACACATCTTTTATCCAGCATGTTACCACAGTTTTTCTCTTGTTTGAAATGCGTTTCCTCGGCGCTGCAGACGAGTTTCAGCTGCTGTGCTAACACCAGGCTAAATAAATGGGTAAAGACACAACTTTGCACGCAAAGAGATAAAAACTGCATGTGTAGCATCAGTTCGGCCTCAAAATCAAGATTTCCTGACAGGAAGTTGTTTTCAGGCTCAATCCAGAGCATTGTGGCGTGACGCCGTCAGCTTCTCCCACCGACGCTGACATCACACCGACCTGTCGCCTCGTTAAACTCTTATTCAGTCGACCAAACTGTGAATCTCAGTTTGCTGATTGGCTGGATGTGTTTCCTGGTTTGGCTGTTACAAAGCAGCTGATTGGCTCATGGATGCGTGTCATTCAACACGATTTAAGTGGTTTCTCTCTCATCTCTGCTCTGGAAAAGAACAAACTGCAACAAAATGTACAAAATAAATAGAAACTGCCTCGTTTCACGCTGAAACGGGAGCAAACGTGTAGGAAAACAATTTGCATAAATTATGCAAATCACGCCGCTTTTAATGGTGCATTTACATGGTCGCTGCTTGAGAACAAAACAAAAAGACGGGAGAGGGTCAAAGAGGAAGGCGTACAACCACACATCTGAGGACACTTTCGGCGTGGACATCAAACTGAATCACCACCTGCCAGAAACAGGTGGCTCCACGGGCGCTAAATTGCTGTACTCAGGCTACTTCTCGAGCTGACGCTGTCACCCGGAGCGCCCAGTCTGCTGCAGACCTCTCTGCTAAAATGCTGAACTGTTCTTCTTCTCCTCCTCCTTCCTCTTCTTCTTCTGCTTCTCCTTCTTTCTGTTCTTCTTCTTCTTCTGCTTCTTCTTCCTGTTCTTTTATATAGTATTCTTCATCCAGTTCTTCTTCTACTTATTCTTACTATTATTATTGTTCTTCTTCCTCTTCTTTTCTGAAGCTCTGACTTCTTCATTCTGACAGTGATCATCAGCTGGGAGCTTCGCCTCTTCACTGTCAAACATCTGAACCCAACAGATTAAAACTCTGCTAAAATGCTGAACTGTCGGAGGAAAGGTTTCCCCATGCAGCAAACAGAAAGCTTCTCTTCCTGTTCTGCTTTGCTTCTCAGAGCGCCGTGAACTTTAAAAGCTGCCGAGGCCATGTTTGCGTTTGCCCCGCGCGTTGGGTCGATCTCCTCAGGATCTTCTGGTGCTGCTCCAGGCGTTCCTCCTCCTAAAGGTTACGATTCATGGTTAAGAGCCCGAGCACGAGAGGACGGAGCACTTCAGCGCGGTAAAGGTCACGGACTCGGAGTCGATCAGCGCAGGATACGAGAAAGAGGGAAGCGGAGGGTAATAAAATAAATACCAGGTCAATCTCAGACACACACTCTCACACACACACACACACACACACAGCGTTGGTATGTTCAGACGTTACATGAATAATCTGCTCCCTGCACGCCTCTAATCTTCAAATGTTTCTGGTTTCCTACTGCAGGGTTTTCCTGCAACAGCACGCAGACCTGATAAGACACACAATGCAGGGCCAAACACACACACACACACACACACACACACACACACACCTAGACATAGACAAAACTATGTCAGGAACAGGAAGTTGGCCTCAATGTTGCTTAAAGAGCAACTCATGGAGAAGAGAACAGGGAATGTGAGTGTGTGTAGGTGTGTGTGTAGGTGTGTGAGTGTGTGTGAGTGAGTGTGTGTGTGTGAGTGAGTGTGTAGGTGTGTGTGTGAGTGAGTGTGTAGGTGTGTGTGTGTGTGTGTGTGTGTGAGTGTGTAGGTGTGTGTGTGAGTGAGTGTGTAGGTGTGTGTGTGTGTGTGTGTGTGTGTGTGTGTGTGTGTGTGTGAGTGAGTGTGTAGGTGTGTGTTGCAGTGCCATATCAGTGTGTTCCCACCTGCTTCCCCATCCTCGTCCATGGCGATGGGCCCGGCCTGTGGCGTCTCCCCGTTCTTCAGGCAGTTGTGGATGTAGGTGGCCTTCCAGCGGGCGTACTTCCTGTGCTGGATGTTCTGGCAGAGGGCAGAGAGACATGAAAGGGGTTATTAGTGGGGCTGCGGGGTGGTTAGCAGGGCGCAGGGGTAATAAAGATGCTGGTGATGGCCTGTCAGTGGCGAGGCATGGCGGCGGGGGTCGGGGCTTGTAAAAGGTTGGAATTTGCTAATTGGCAGCAATCGGTTGGGGTGGCGGCGTGTACAGGGAGGGAGCAGAACTTATGGTGGGCATTAGGAGCAAGTACTGAGGGGCAGTTGCTGGTGGTGTGCTGGTGATTTTGGGGTGTCTGCAATAAGCCAAGCAAGACGTGGATAAACTGCTGGTGGGTGTGGTCCATTTATCAGCCGGTGGGGACAGTAACTGAGGGGTAATCCTCACAAGGAGGGCAGTTTGAAGGTGTCTGGGGTATTGGGGCAATTGTTCTGAGTAAAAAGAAAGTGTCAGTGGGATAAAATGGATGAGAGTGTCTGTAAAAAGTATGCGTTATCGATGGGGAACAGCCGGGGTGAAAGCTGCTCAGGAGATTGGGATCCTAAGGGGCAAAAGAGGCGGGGCAATTATTGGGGTTGATGGGCTTTAACAGTGGCAAATATAAATGTACGTGTCATTCAGTCTGCGGCTGAACAGGGAGGAGGATCGTTGATCGGGGGAATCAAGGGCCAGGGCAAATGTTGGGAGAGAGAGGCGGGACTGAGTCATGCATGGGGCAGTTGATGGGTTCAGGGGCAAAACTGAGAGGTAATAATCGTGTGGGGCTTTAACAGTGAAGAGAGGTTTGGTCTCAGGTCGTAAAGTCGTAAAGAGGGTCAAACTGTTGTTGAAATGTTGAATTCTTCGCTGAAGCTGTGTTTGATCGTTAAAAACTGGATTATTGTCCCGTTTTATGCAAATATTGGTGTTTTAATTAAGACTCTGACAGTTATTAAATCTCATTTTTTGAAAATATATCAGGTTATATTAAATAATAAGCACTGCATCATGTTTATCGTCACCAGATTATAAAAATGCAGATCTCGCGTGAGGCGGTGAGGAACATTAGGAAGGAGACGTTTGTTCGTCAGAGTGCAGCTGCTGGTCCTGCAGGAGGGGTCCGAGGTGTAAGCAGGTGGAGGGGGTTCGTTACGAGGCCAGAGGGCAGGGGGCAACAGTTAGAGGAGCTAGCGCGGGGTTAATCGGGGTAAGGGTAGGTGGGAGCGAGCAGAAGGGGCAGGGTGCGTTGAAGAGGCGAGGCAGCAGCTCCACTCTGACGTGATGGCGATAAGAGCGAACGCAGAAAACCCTGCTGGCAGCAGATAAGATCCAGGTCCTCAGGAACAATGGCTGCTCCTGTTTGTTTAGCTGAGTGTTAGCGCGAAGACAGAGCCAAGCGGCTGGAAGTGGCCGTCGGTTATCTCTGGAATAACACCGCCCTGGGCTTTTAATGTCATGAAGGACTCAGAGTGACGCCCTTTAACGGCGAAACAGACAGAAACATGGATTTGGTATCGGCCGTCACAGGACGCCTGCTTCAAGTGCACATCCTGCCACTGCAGTGCTGCCACTGACTGTTGACTCCACTGAGAAGATGAAACTCTCTCTTTCAGGCTCGAGGGCACTTGGGCAGCGCTCCCGGCGCCGTCCCCTCCTCTCTGAGGCGGAGGCAAAGGTTCCTGATGTGACTCAACACTGAGCTGAAAACCTCCTTTTACTGACTGAAACTCAATCAGTCCTGTCTGTCTGCAGAGCACTCAGCATAGCCACTCTGAGAGCTCATTGTCTCCTGGTGTGTGTGTGTGTGTGTGTGTGTGTGTGTGTGTGTGTGTGTGTGTGTGTGTGTGTGTGTGTGTGTGTGTGAGGCCTCACTGACTGGACGACAAAGTGTCCTGTTGATGTTTTAATGGCTTCTGGCTGAGCTGGACACGATGCAGAGACCTGCTGTGTGTCGCACACTCATGTGGAGATGATCAGGTGTGTGTGTGTGTGTGTGTGTGTGTGTGTGTGTGTGTGTGTTCCTGCTGCTGACCTCACCTTTGATGATGTTTCTCCAGGAGCTTCCTGCTCTCTGGGTGTACCTGTGATAACACTGATGGATGATCTCCACTGGAGTTTGACCAAAGTTCTGCAGCTTTGAGTTTTCAGGTTATTGTGAGTTCAGAGGAAAACCAGTTGTTTATTTATATAAAATTAATTGTTCTGGGATTAAAAACAAACAGATTCATGAAGCTGCTGCTGACTGACCACAACCTGACTGCAAACACCTCAGAGTCATGTTTGGGATGTTTTGTCTCTTCAGGGGATTTTAAATAAAAAACGAAGCCACGTTGCTTTTAATAACGACCTGACTATGTGCTGTACTCAGATTACTTATAGTAATCTATTACTTTGATGGTTATCATCAGTTTGCAAACAGCTTGCAGAGGGCGTGACGTGAGCTTACCTCCTCCGATAACTCCCCGAACACAGACAGGACATCCAGCAGCAGACTGGCCGAGTAGAAAGACTTGATCATGTTCCTGGAGGAGGAGAGGAGGAGGAGGAAATGAGAGGAGGAGGGGAGGGGAATGGAGGAGAGGAGAGGAGAGGAGGGGAGGGGAGGGGAATGGAGGAGAGAAGAGGAGATGAGGAGAGGAGAGGAATGGAGAGGAGGAGCGAAAGAAAGGAGAGGTGAGAGGAGAGGAGGGGAGGAGAGGAGGAGAAGAGGGAGCAAGGAGAGCAGGAGAGGAGAGGAGGAGAGGAGGTGAGGAGAGGAGGGCAGGAGGGAGCGAGGAGAGGAGAGGAGAGGGGAGGAGGTGAGAGGAGGAGAGGAGGAGGAATGGAGGAGAGGAGAGGAGAGGGAGGGAGGAGAGGAGGAAGGAGAGGAGATGAGGAGGAGGAGAGGAGATGAGAGGAGGGCGAAAGGAGGGTGAGAGGAGGAGGGGGAGGGAGGAGAGAGGGAGGAGAAGAGGGGAGACAGGAGGGGCAGGGAGGAGAGGGAGGAGGAGGGTGAGGAGAGGAGGGCAGGGAGGGGCCGAGGAGAGGAGAGGGAGAGAGGGGGGAGGAGAGGAGGAGAGGAGAGGGAGGGAGGCGAGGAGAAGAGAAGAGAGGAGAGGAGAGGGGAGGAGAGGAGAGGAGGTGAGGAGAGAAGAGGAGAGGGGAGGAGAGAGGGTGAGGGAGCAAAGGAGGGACAGAGAGGGAGGAGAGGAGGGCGAGAAGGAAAGGAGGAGGCGAGGGAGTGAGGAGAAGAGGCAAGGAGGAAAGGAGGAGGCGAGGGAGTGAGGAGAAGAGGCAAGGAGGAAAGGAGGAGGCAAGGGGGGAGGTGGTGAGGAGAGGGAGGAGGTGAGGAAGTGAAGGAGGGGAAGCAGGAGGGTTTGGAAATGAGGGAGAAGCGACAGACAACAGGAAACTGTCAGATCACTGAGTTCAGCTCAGAACAAACTTCTTTATTGACATCACAAACATGTTTATTCAACTTTTTAGAGTCACTGCACAGCGTCACAGCACAAGTCAGAGTCACTGTGGAGTCATTGCACAACATCAGAGTCACTGCACAGAGTCACAGCACAGCGTCATAGCACAGAGTCAGAGTCACTGCACAGAGTCACAGCACAGAGTCAGAGTCACTGCACAGAGTCACAGCACAAGTCGTACACAGCGTCACAGCACAGAGGTGAAGTCACTGCACAGAGTGCAGCACAGCGTCTGCCTGAAGTCAGAATCCTGCACAAGTCACAACACAGAGTCAAGTCACTGCACAGAGTCACAGCACAGAGTCATTGCACAGCGTCAGAGTCACTGCACAGCGTCACAGCACAGAGTCAGAGTCACTGCACAGCGTCAGAGTCACAGCGTCATAGCACAGAGTCAGAGTCACTGCACAGAGTCACAGCACAGCGTCACAGCACAGCGTCAGAGTCACGGCACAGAGTCACAGCACAGCGTCAGAGTCTCTGCACAGCGTCAGAGTCACTGCACAGCGTCAGAGTCACTGCACAGCGTCAGAGTCACTGCACAGCGTCAGAGTCACAGAGTCTCTGCACAGCGTCAGAGTCACAGAGTCACTGCACAGCATCAGAATCACAGAGTCACTGCACAGCGTCAGAGTCTCTGCACAGCGTCAGAGTCACAGAGTCACTGCACAGAGTCAGCCACAGATTCTTATCATACAATCCAATTCTGACATTTGATTGGTTTAAACATCAGAGTCTCAGGTTTCCTGCTGCAGCCGAGACAAACGCAACAGCCACAGGTTTACCGGCACTCAGTCAGCCAGGGCTGATTTCCCATCATCACACACACACACACACACACACACTCTCACACACACTCAGGGTTAAGGTGAGGAACATGAATGGGCTCCTTGTGGCTCAGTGTGTGAGCAGCTCAGCATGTCAGAGGAAGTTTCTTATTCCACCAGAGTTTCCCATAAACATTCACCTCAACATGTGTGTGTGTGTGTGTGTGTGTGTGTGTGATGAATGTGGAGGTGTGTGTTAATCCGTGTTTACATGTCGGTACCTGTGTTCACGCCTGTGGCACCTGGATGTTTACCTGTTTTTCTAATTTGTGTGTGTGTGTGTGTGTGTGTCAGCAATAACTAACATGCGCTTCTGAGGCCGTTAGCTCGGCCTGCAGCTCCTCATAAACCCATGAGCTGTTTGTGTTTCCGGCAGCAGAACAGGAACCACGACCTGTTCGGCGTGGCGGCTGCAGTCTGGGAGCCGGTCGCGCGGTTTAATGTCATGTCGAGTTGAGGGAGAAAACGCCGATTTAGCGCTGCTCCTGCTGTTTATGCTGTTTGGAGCGTGAAATTAAAGTTAGCGGTAAAAAACACGTAGGTATTAATGGTTGTTTCCCCATGCTAATGAGCTAAAACTGAAAGCGGCTTCAAAGTGCTGAGGGCAGAAACAACAGACATTTTGCAAATCTGATCCTCTTTTAAACACAATCTGACGTCAGCATGAACCAACCAATCACATGCTACCATGCAGCCACCAATCACAGTCCAGCTGTTAGCATCAGAGCTAAGCTATAGGGTTAGCTAGCCTTCAGCAGCAGCATGCTCACGTGGAGTGTGTCTTCAGGTGTTGGTCACCTCAAACCCTGAATCACTGGAGCTCTCCATGTTTGTTCTGGCCCCGCCCACTTTACCAAGCGGGCCAATCAGATTCCTCCAAATGCATTACATCTCGCACTTCCTGTTCTACTCAGATACGTCACCGTATGGAGAAGGAAGACTGTGCACAGCAGTTGTTTTTTTAAATCAACCAAACTTCGTTTGATGATCTTGCAGCTGTTCCTCTGCAGAGATTTTCATTTTCTAGAGTTTATCTGTGTATTTTCAAATCTGTGAAACAGGTTTTTGCTTCTTTTTAAGACTTAAACTAAATATACAACCCGTAGATTTAGACCCTGCAATCTGATAAAAGTCAGACAGGGAGGAGCATCAGGAGGAACCTCAGGAGGAAGCACTGTCATCACCTCAAAGACAGAAAACTTCTTTCCTCATTTGATTCCCAGATGTTTCCTGTGAGGAGAGAAGACCCCACTTAAAACTCCACAGATCATGTGTTATCATCATTCCTGACGCGCGGAGAGAAGAGGAATGACCTGGGGAGGAAGACTCGTCCAATCAAAACAAACCCTGACAGAGAAAATCAACCTTTACTCGCCTCTTCTTCGCTAAAACCACAAAACAATCGACTGAAACAAATCTCTGATGGTTAGTTTTCGTAACAACGAGACCTCTTGGCTCCTTGGCACCCTTTTTCTCCTTTTCTAGCTTCCTTGTCGCCCTGGATTCCTCCTCACTGAGGAATAATGAGACATTTTGGTTTTATGTCACAAAGATTAAAAGTCTGAGCTCCTTCGACTGAAGCTGCAGACACAGGCGAGACACCAAACCAGCCCATCAGTCCAATAGCAGGTTAACTGCGGATCTGGACAATCCAATCCGCGAGCGTGAGCTGCACGCCGCACGCCGCAGTGTGAGGCTGCCGAGGTGCAGTTCGTCACTGTGTGTATAAATCACTGAGGCTAACCAGGGAAGCCTCGACATCCATGATGCAGCTATAATGTCTGATAAGTCACCCAGATGTGGGCATGTTAGCATGTTAGCATGTTAGCTCATTAGCACAGAATCCTGTTTAGGCTCCAGTTTAGGTGGTTTTCTGATGCAGGACACAAAATCACATTTTTTAAGTTTTGTTACCTTTTTATTTATGTTGGCATTTGCAGATGTGCAGACAAAGTTTCTGTGACTTCCACCTTAAATGTGTTTAAAATGAGCTTTTCACAAACACAGATCATCATGTAGGTACTGACACATACACACACACATGGTCAGTCAGAGGCTTCATATGACTGCCTGTTGCTAGGAGACGGACAGGTTGAAAGGATTTAAAACAGGAAGTCCTCAAGTGACAAGCTGTGTGTGTGTGTGTGTGTGTGTGTGTGTGTGTGTTGCCTTTCATGATAAAACACAGCCAGATGTGACTTCATAAGCTGGTGTGATGAAGGCGAAGGGAACATGACGAAATTAGAGGAGAGGAGAGAGGAGGAGATGAGAAGCACAGGGTAGGGAGAAAGGAAAGGATGTGAGGAGATAAAGTTAAGGAAAAAGGAGGAGAGGGAAGGAAACAAGAGCGGAGCAAAGAAAGGAGAAATGAATGAGCAAAGGAAAGAGGAGATGAGGAGCAAACAGAAGTGGAGGAAGGAAGAGAGAAAAGTAGAGATGAGAGGAGTAAGGAGAGAAAGGAAAGGAAGAAGGATATGGTAGAGTAGAAGAAATAAGGGGAGAGGAAAGGAAACACACACACACACACACACACACACACACACACACACACACACACACACACACACAGTGGGTCCTTACTTGTGGAAGCGTCCTGCCCGGTCCTCGTTGTCGGCGTACAGGAACATCTTTAAGTAGTTTTCGATGTGGGGCGTTGCGGCAGTCTCCTGACGATGGACTCGTTGTCAGCCAGGTCCTTCTTCATCTGGCACATACTGCACACATGTTGAGCGGGCATTAATACTACAAGTAAAACACAAAGCGGTCACCCGTTCAGACTCTTATTTTGAGAAAGGTCAAGGCATGGGATACACTCGGAGGAAAAATATAGACTGAATTGATTAAGAAAATGACTTCCCTGTTTTTGGTGAGTGAGCATCCGTCTGATGAAGATCTTTGACCCTGAAACGATTGTGAGGTCAAACAAGTGGCCATTTAAAAGACAGCGGCGGCGGCGTTGGTGGGTCACATGACCTGCAGCTGATTCAGGAAGCTGACAAACGTCAAACTCGCCTGACGGCAGCTCGATGCTTCACTCTGTGACATCACTGACGTCTTCCCTCAGACAGGCTGCTCAGTTTCATCAAATGTTGGTTTGTTTTAATTAATGAATTTCATTAAACACCTGGAAATTAAATCATTTAATGAAAAGAGACATTCACAGGCTACTTCCTGTTGCAGCTGCAGTTAAGCTCAGCAGCAGCGGGTAATGCCGGCTGCTACCAAATCGCCTTGAAACATATGGTAATCAATAATCAATCAGTAAGCACTGATCAATAACACGAACCTTCAGCTGGATGGAGTTAAAGAACAGCTAATAATGTGCTAATAGCCAATGTCATGCTGAAGGCTAGCCAGTACTAATACTAATTTCTAATGAGGAATCGCTTACATTCTGTATCCCTGTATTCCCAGCTTTTCCATTAAACAGCACCTGCCCCCTGCCCCCCGTCTCTCCCCCCTCCTCTCTCTCTCCCCCCCTCTCTCCCCTCTCTCCTCCTCTCTCCCCCCCTCCTCCTCTCTCTCTCCCCTCTATCCCTCTCTGTCTCTCTCCCCCTCTCCTCCTCTCCCCTCCCCTCTCTCCCTCTCCTCTCTCCCCTCCTCCTCCTCTCCTCTCCCCCTCTCTCCCCTCTCTGTCTCTCTGTCTCCTCTCTCTCTCCTCCCCTCTCTCTCTCCTCCTCTCTCTCCCCTCCTCCCCTCCCCACCCCCTCTCTCTCTCTCTCGCTCTCTCTTCATTGTGACTCGCCTCTCTCTCCCTCTCTGTCTCCTTTATCTCCTGTCGGTCTCCCCCTCCTCCTCTCCTCTGCGCCTCTGTCTCCCCTCTCTGTCTCTCTCCCCCCTCTCCTCCCTCTCTCCCCCCTCTCTCCTCTCCCCTCTCTCCTCCTCTCTCTCTCTCCCCTCTCCCCCCCCTCCCTCCTCTCTCTCCCCCTCTCTCTCTCTCTCCCCTCTCTCTCCCTCTCTGTCTCTCTCTCTCTCTCCCCCCTCTCTCTCCCCTCCTCCTCCTCTCTCTCTCCCCTCTCTCTCTCCCTCTCCCCCTCCTCCTCTCTCCCCCCCCCTCTCTCTCCTCCCTCTCTGTCTCTCTCTCTCTCCCCCCTCTCTCTCTCTCTCCCTCTCTCCCCCTCTCTCTCCCTCTCTCTCTCTCTCTCTCTCAGAGCTTCAGGTTTCTTGTAAAACCATTAAATCAAACCGGCTGGTTTCCCTCCAGCAGGTGGACCCTGACCTGCGTGAATAGACACACTGTTCACTGACTTAATCAGTGTGTGTGTGTGTGTGTGTGTGTGTGTGCGCGTGCGTGTGTGTGTGCACAAGAATGTAAAAGCACTGGGCTGAATGCAGAGTGAAGCATAAAGAATCCAAAGCAAGCTGAACCCTGAACCTTGTCTCTCAGGCTCGTTCTCACTCAGGCCTGTGGACCAAACCGTGTGATAACTGCATTACTGCGGTTTATCTGTTCAAACGCAACAAGAACATTAATGATCAGCCTGAATCAGTCAGGCGCTAACACACGACAGCAGCCTGTTTATGAACATGAGCCACAGAGAATCCTTTGAAGCCGGCTTTTCAGTTTGTGTTCGGCTCATGGAGACGCTCATCGGGGAAGGAAACTGATTTTACAGTACGGCTGACGAATCTGCATCCCAATTACTTCGATCCGGTTGTTACCGCGGCGACGTTTCATCATGTCTGACACCATTTGCAAAGCGCATCAGTGGAAATCAAACACATGAAGGCGGAGCAGAAGCTGTTTCCAGTGTGAGGCTGCAGCCGCGTTTTACTGATTGTACCAACTCTCTGTTTCCACAAACCGACCAATCAGCTCGCTGCTTTGAAGCTGCATTTCAGCGTAGCAGCAGATGAGCGATTAGCAGCATGAGCCACAGCGTCAGGCTTCTCTGCACAGTCATTAGCAGCCGCTGATTAACAGCAGGCTGATTAACGAAGACAAACAGGAAACAGTTTGCATTCACTTAGCAGCAGAGAAGCTGAAACAAGTGTAAACCCTGCACTGAGCTTCTCAAAGTCAATCGTTTTGACACTAATCCATCAAAATAACATGCACATGTATTTGTAGTCGACAGCGTTTGTGTCTGCTGCTCTAAATTTAGCAGCGTGTGACTCGCAGCTCCGCCTGCAACGTTTAAACGGATTTTTGTTTTATTTCAAACAAGAGATTTTCCACCGTCCCGGTGAGAGCGAAGCCCCGGAGATGACGGTGGAAAATAGACTTAATGAGTCCAGCATGTACTGTACGAACGAGCCAGGTCATCAGGGAAACACAGAGAGAGAGAGAGGAGCTGCTGTGGTTGGAGTCTCGACTCGCTCGCTCTGGAGAAATGAGTCACAGCGACCAGCAGCAGTTCATAAAGTGTGGAAGTGGAGCATGAAAGAGAAACTCAGGGTTTCCCCGGGATTCACTGGAGAAGCTCCTCAGGGTTTTAAAGCAAAGCGTGCAGCTCCATCAGGACCAGAGAGCAACATCCCAAAGAGGCTCTGTGGTGTCTGCTGCAGGACCTGAGCTGCAGGACCTGAGCTGCAGGACCTGGGCTGCAGGACCTGGGCTGCAGGACCTGGGCTGCAGGACCTGAGCTGCAGGGTCAGAGCTGCAGGACCTGAGCTGCAGGGTCAGAGCTGCAGGACCTGAATTAAAACAGATGTAATAAAGTGAGTGTGTTGTCTTTAACAGTCTGCATTAACGATGAGATTGAAACTGCAGCCTGTGACACTCAGTTTGATGCAGATGAAAAATAAAATCTAATTGACACGCACACACATTGACACACACAGTGACACACACACATTGACACACACAGTGACACACAGTGACACACACATATTGACACACACAGTGACACACACACAGTGACACACACACAGTGACACACACACACACACACAGTGGCACACACACATTGACACACACAGTGGCACACACACAGTGGCACACACACACATGAAAGCAGCGGATGTGAGTCCTGCTGCGACAGCGTCCTGTGACAGTAATGAAGATCCCTGGAGCCTCTGTAAAACCTGTGTGTGTGTGTGTTTGCGTGTTTTCATCCTTGTCCGCTGCCTCCTATAATTGGCTCTGAGCGATCAATAAAGAAGTGAGCTGGGCGTCGCTGCGGGACCTCCCACGCACCCCCCTCACCACGGCCACCACCTGCTCCCATCCCGCTCCTCCTCCCGCTCCTCCTCTCGCTCCTCCTCCCGCTCCTCCTCCCGCTCCTCCTCCCGCTCCTCCTGCTGTAGCTCCTGACGTGCTAAACGCTGGGTCCGACCACTGATCCTCTCACGGCGGGATCAAAGTGTGCGGCGGGGTAAACTGAGGCCTGCAGGATTTGGGAGTTTGCAGCTCATTCACTCAGTAAAAGGCTCATTTGTTGGCCCCCCGCTGGGACTGAGAGCTCCTTCCCCTCCTCTCATCTCCTCTCACCTCCTCCCTCTTCATCATTAACAACACCAAATCTAATTAGCTTGGCCCCTTGTTGACATGCGGCCTCGCCGTTGCCAGTGACGACAGGCTGTTAAAGCAGACAGATCCGAGTTTTGCCGGCATCTAGCGTCTCCAGCTGACGAGGCTCCAGGTGGCGTCGAGCATTAATTCTGAAACACGCAACTCTGCGTCATCTAGAATTACCTGCAACGAATCAGCTAGCAGGCTAACTAGCCGGCTAGCTTTTAGCTCGAGCGTCACCTGTGTTTGAGCAGAGAGACTGCAGACGTCTGGCTCAGATTTGCTGGCACTGTGACACGCTGCGCTGATTAATTACTGCAAAACAAACTGTGCAATGTGATCGATCGATCAATCGCCCGCTGAGCGGCTGAGTCTCGTCCTGACACGCCTCATCTCGCTATCCACGTACTTCCTGCGCGGTGTTCACAGCCTGCTCTATCGTCTAATTAAACTCCACAGCAACAAAAACACTTGACTGTAGTTCTGTTGAAGTCCAGATCCAGGTCTCATGGAGGCAGTTTCATCAGCTCCCGCAGCTGGATCGCAGTCTGAGGATCAGAGAGGCGCTGCACAGCTGCAGAGGCTCCGGCTGCAGGTTTAGTTTGATCTGAATTAAATTTATACTCGACTAACTTTAACTTTAAACTGTACCAAAGCCGCACTACATGCTTCCTCTTCATTTTAAGACATAACTTCTGCAACTTCTGCTGCGAACATCCACACCAGTGCTGCGTTCAGGGACAGTAAACCTTTTGAAACGCCGCTGAAGCCGTTGGAATTTGAAATCTGAGTTGATGTGTGGATGGCCAGATACAGTGAAAGACTGTGGGAAGTGATGCTGCAGACACACAACTTCACTTCCTGGTTGAGTTTCGTCAGTCATGATGTGTCCTTCTCCTGATTCGTCACAGCTCTATCACGTGATCACGTGACATCACATTGTTGATTCAAAGTAACTGAAGCTGTTTGTATCAACATTTTCAGCTGTTGTGCAGCAACATTTGCATTTTAGCATTTGATCCCGACATGTGTCCAGTGTCAGTGAAGAGTCATGTGATCGGAGCTTCCAGCTGTTCTTGTACAGATGTTGACTCGCTGCACACGCCGACTCTGACGAAGGGAAACGTTCTTACATCGTTTGAACTGAGAGAAAACACTAATTAAACAGTTAAATCGATTCAAACAGCCATGCTAGCTGCTCTGCTAAATTCTAAAATCTGCTAATGCTAACACAATGCTAGCACGCTCAGCTTGGTAGCATGCTAACATGAGCTAATCGGGCTGCTGGGAGCATAACTGAGGTGTGTGTAACTCACCGACTCCAGCTGGTCCATGAGTTTGACCAGGAACTTCCTGCACTCCGGTGTTTTGCTGTCCAGCTTCATGCCGCTCTGCATGGCGTAGAGCCGACCTGCAGGATGGGAGAAACATGAAAGGACCAGGATTAAACATCTTTACAGCTCAGTAAAGTCTCGTCCTCTACAGCCGAGTTCAAAGGTCCGGCCGAGTCCTGCGGAGGACTCGTTTCACAAAGTCCTGATGAATTTTTCACGGCGGAGCGTCAAAGAAGCTCCTGGGCGCACGCCGCCGATGTTTCCCCTTCTCCTCTGCGAACGGATCAAACAGAGAGCAGCAGAGAGATCGGGCCGGAAAGATTTCCACCTGAGCCACCGCAGGCCCGAGCGCTCTGTCAGAACTCCAACTCCCACAATCCCTCACCTGTCAATTAGCTCTGCAGCCACAGTCTCTGCTTCACATGATGTGAAGCCTTAAACCTTCCAGCAGGAAGACCACGGGGACGTCAGACTGACCGAGCGACTGACCGAGCAACGGACTGTTAGTCTGAGCAACAGCCGACACATTATTCATCATTTATTGTAATAAAAACCCAGTTTCTTGGTCTTGAAGTGAGACTACGTGTTACTATGGTTACAGTTATGTGCAGGTATGCACAGGGACAGTCCTCAGGAGTGTGGAGGTGCAAACATTCAACTGTGCAAGAACATACTGATACACACCTAACTGGTGTTGGATGGTGCACACACACACACACACACACACACAGCAGACTCAGAAGGTAAATATACTGAGCTGCCTGCAAGCAAACACTACAGGTCCCATCCCCACTAATCCACAGCGAGTGTGTGTGTGTGTGTATAGGCAGACCGTGCTTTGTGCAACAGAGCTGAGTCAGCATGTGCACCATCAGCCTGAGACGAGGGGGGAAGCAGAGAGGATGCTGGGAGGATGAGGTCGCTCCTTGGCTGCAGGACGCTGCTGTTCTCTGATTTCATTTGCATATTGGTGTTTGTGACAGAACGATTATTAACATATTAACTGCAGCGGACTTCAGACGTGATCAGAGGCAGAGCCCGGCAGTCGCACCGAATCTAAAAACATGTCAGTCACGTCAGAGCGCTCGGGTTCAACGGAGATGTGACGATGCTAATCACAGCCTCAGCTGGGCTCCGCCAGCAGACGCCAAGGACGCCAAATCACAGGCAGGAGCCGCAGCGGCTGACTTCCTGTTGACTTTTAAAGACCTGCTGCACCCACCAGGGGAGGCGCACCTCTCAGCTTCACCACATTGTTCACTTCTCTCGCTGGTAAAGGTCAGAACGCCAGAATTAACGAGCAGTTAAACTTTCTGAGCCGTCGCGCGGCGGCGTGCTGCGTGATTTATGCACAGAAATAAACAAATAATTTTTAATTGAAGAAAAGTTTGTTTTTCAGAGTCTGAAAGTGAAACTGAAACTGATGGAGCTACAATCTAAACAGCAACAGTCGGTTTCAGCTGCTTCAACTCGTCGGTCAGTCGCGTGGAGGAGCTGGCGAGCAGATCACAGCCGCCGTTTGGCTCCTCGGTGTTCTCATGTTTGGTGTTTGAGTCACAGCTCAGAGTTTCTGTCCTGCACAGCGTCAGCGCAACAATGTCCCACTTCACATGTGGAGTCAGCGGCTGGCCGCCAAAGCCCCGTAAACACTCAGTGTTTCCTAAAACACGCACACATGCATGGAGCGCAGGCTGATCAGCAGGCGGTGCAGAGACAAACAGCCAGCAACAAAGGAAGCTTTGTGCGTCACGGCCCAGCGTCACCGACTGTTCACAGACCGTCGAGAGCAACACGGGACGCTCCGACAGGCTGACGCTGCAGCCCCCTGCTGCTTGGTGCAGGTACTGCGGCCTGAAACCGTCCAATCAGGTGCTGGTGTGTGAGGTCAGCTGCAGGTTTTGTTCATTATTGCTTTTAATGCATTTGCTGCAGAAGCTAAATCTATAATAATAATAATATTAATGATGATGAATATTATTATCAGTCTGTTTCACTGTGGTTTGTTCAGCACAAATCCAGTCCTATTTAAATGTTAATAAAATATAATTAAACTAAATTTATGCGATACAGTCTCCATGGCAACATGAAAGCAGCATGATGCACGTGAGCGTGCATCATAAATTAGATGTTTTTGGTGTGAGTGAACCTGAATATATTCATTTTAATAACAATACTAGTTTATGGGTCTATGGTGTGGGAGCAGGCGGACGCGGAGCCTGGTGAAAACAAACAGGCAGCTCCTCAGACAGACGTCATGACTTCAGCGTCGTGATTTCTGTTTACTCTTAATAATGTGCAGGCAGAGCTTCCTCTGCTCAGCTCGACTGAAAACGGCCTGTTCCCGTCATTTAAAGCGATTACAGAGTCTTTGATGGAGCCTCTCTCCTCGTGTCTTCACATCATGTTGCATTAATCTCATATCAAAGTAAAATCAAGGCGTAACATCAAACATTCTGCGTTTTCACGTCTATTTGTACGTTTACAGCTGCAGCTCATACAGAAACTACGTCAGAGCCGGATCTGATCAGCCAGTGTTCACAGATCCAACACAGACGGATGCGCTGGAGTCTCTGCTCCTGCTCATCTCTGCAGGGTTTAATGGAAACAGGCGTTCTGCTGCGTCCAGCTGATTGCTTCTGACACTGTTTTCATGGAGTTGCAGGAGACACATTGTATGAAATGAGCACGTCAGGCTCCATCACTGTTTACTGCACCAACAGGACAACATGCAGCGTCTGTGATCTCTGCAAACAGCCACCAACATCAGCAGAGACGAGCAGAAGCTGCCAAGCACTCATTAAACTCATCGTTCAATGAAGGCAACGCGAGAGCTTCAAGGACCCGTGAGCCTCGCCGTGTTCGGGTCTGATGTCAGGGTGACCGCTGTCGTCCTGTGCGACGACCAATCACGCGTCAGTTCCTACGACTCCTGTCGTTGGATCGGGGGGAGGGTGGAGCGGTGTCATCACTGCTCTGACAGCGGTCATCACAGCTGTTATTACCTTTCAGATGGAGGTGAACAGGGCTCAGAGCCGGAGGCGGGGCACCTGTGCTTCAGCTGCAGCTCATTGATAATGTCACTGATCCAATCGCAGTGAAGCAGCAGCTGAAACGCAGCCAGGCGCTGCCGGCCGGCCGCCACGCCGCCGCTGAGTTACGTTGCTTCATTACAGCCAAACAAATCACGGCTCTGACTGCAGCGGCGATTGATGGAGCTGTTCGGGGGCGTTAGCAGGCTAATTTACACAGGCCTGCTGACGTAGGGCTGCGCGGCCGGGTGATGGATGAAGCGCATCAGAAGTGCCGCGGCAGATCGGACGCTGTCCAGCGCTCACAGATCAGCACAGCCTCACTGATTCATGACACACAAAGAGGCTCCTGGTTAAAGTCGACACAATCAACTCAAACCAAATCTGCACAGACCAGTACAGTCTGACTTCCTGTCTGTGGCGCGCAGCTGGAAGCTCATTGGCTCCTGAAAACGCTTCAGTTTCATGTTTAAAAGAATAAACTATAAAAAAAGCGTCCGACACGTTTAAACCTCTGCAAATCTTCACCGTGACTTGATTTTAAAGCGTCTCTCAGATTTTAAAGTGTTGTGCAAGAGGTTTTTGGTGGTCTCCATGGTAACCACCTGTTTAAATCACTAAAAGATGCAGATGCTCGCGTGCTCTGAAGTCACCAGCTGCAGCTACATCAGTCGGGGCTTGGGGCGGGGGAAATCAAATCGATGGATCAAACTCATAAAAAGTCTTGATTTGCTGCCGTGGAAACGGCCTGAGCACTGGGTTAGCGCAGCAAGTCTGGACGCTGAAGGCGGGGCCGGAGACTACAATCTCCACGGTGACGGTATTAAATACTGTGATGCAAGAAGCAAAAACAGACAAGTTCACAACAAAAACACGTAAATCATGAAGAAGAAGATTGTACCTGCTGCTGTTAAACTCAACGTGTCTTTGAACGCCTCCTCAGTCCGGAGCATCGCCCTGCTGACTCTGCACATTCATTTAAACCAGACTGTTGCTGCCACACATCAGTGTGCTGCACACACACACACACACACACACACACAGGCTCAGAGGCCCAGACACAATGTGCTGCTGACCTCCAGTGGTCTGGCTGGATCACTGGTCCACTCCAACACACAGCAGAGCCTGCAGCTGCACGCGCACACACGCACACACACGTCTAAACAACAAACAACCAGGAAAACACCTGGAAACAACCCAAATCAATCCCCGCCCACCCTTCGCCGCCTCAGCCCGTCAATCACGTCTATCACAGGACATCAGGCGCCAGCGACAGGCCGTTAGAGATAACGTTAAACCGCTTATCAGCCGCCGCGGATGGAGCCGCCACGGCGTTCGGCGCAGGAGCGGCTTCGGCTTCAGTCTCATTAAAAACACACCCGAGTCGCCTATAATCAACCGAGCTCCCGAGACGTGACGGGAGCAGCCAAACGGCCGCTGTCAAACCGCCTCCGACACGCCGGACCGAGCGCTCAACACACAAGACGTTTGCTGTGCAGGTTGACCTGAGCTGCTGTACAGCTGTGAACTAAACCACGTGAAGCGTGAAAACACTGAACAGAGCTGAGCTTCTGATCTATGAGAAGCTACACACTCTATAAGTGATGTAGAAACACACACATACACACACACTGATCATGTATGTTAAGTCCAGCCGTCACGTTGAGCTCAGGTTCAGTTTCAGTGTAATATTAATAATCTCACTGATTTTGTTCCCATGTCACTAAATTATTAGTTAATCACGTGTTTTATTGAGTCCCAGCGGCAGCGGCGGCAGCAGCGGCGGTGATGGATACGAGCGGGTCCAAATTAAAGAGAGGCCATTTTCACACATGCGGCACCGCGGCTGCGCCTTTCATTCATTATTTACAGAGAACAGCGTGAAACCGTGGAGCCTGAATATTAGAGTTCATTTCTAAAAACTAGCCCGATCTCCAAACCTGACGCTTAAAACACGCAGTTCACAAACACACAGGACGGCTCTGTGGCCTCCGCCGCTCAGAGGAAACGTCTGATGACCCGGGACTGTTGAAGCGTCTGAGCAAGCAGACGGTGCAGCGGTGACACTGAAAGCTGTCCAAGCATCGATGTGGAGGTCAGAGCGGTTAAACGCTGCCAACAGCTCGCTCTTATTTACACAAACCACTCGAGAACAAACCAGAAAACCTAAACCCGGCTCGCTGTAACCTCGAGGAAGTGATCCCACAAGGCTGCGCGCTCGCTGCCGCGCCACTTCATTAAATCAAAATTAGAAGAATACACATTTTAAGTGAATATGAAAATCTGCCGTGTTTCATCTGCAAAGCGCGAACAGAAGCAGCGAAGCTTGTTCCCGTTGTTTCAAGATGGACCAGTGCACCTCCAACAGGCTGAGAAAATGAGTTTAAACCTGCTGCTGACACACACACACACACACACTCAAAAATACCAATTTACAATCATCCACCACACACACAAACACACAAAGCCTCAGCTCAGAAAAACGGAAAAAGAAATGATGGAGCAAAACACACACACACACACACACACACACACACACACACTCATCTCGGACTAATCCACTTCCCAGCTGCCTCTCCTTCACTCTGTCATCCTCACCCTCGGTCATCTGCAGCCAATCAGGGATCGGTAATGAGCCATGCTGAGCCTCTGATTGGTTGCGTTTCCATGGCGAGGCCGAATGAAACTTTCCAGTGACATCAAAGATTCAAAAACGAACAAGAGCACATGACGGCGATACTCGAACCGAGCCCTCCGACGCTCACAGGCCTCCACACTGGTACATGTTCCTGACTGAGAGCTGGTGGATACGAGAACAAGGAACCGAAGGAACCTGAAGAAGCTGAAGAAGCTCAGTCACACAGAGCGAGGTGCAGCATCTTCAATCATCTTAACTGCACAGCTTTAATTTGAGACATCCTCAGCAGGTTTTTCTGGCCCTGATCCCAGTACGAGTGCGGTAATACTGGGACCCTGCCAGAACAAGATGGAAGGTACATTTACTGTATTTATCACCGGACAATCCACCAATCAGCTCCAATGTCTGGGTCCAGGATCCTCGATAAATCAGTCACCGCCAACTTTAATAACCCAGAGTCCAACCACACACAGCGACAGTGCGTCAGCTGGCTCAAGGGGAGTCGGTTGCAGCTGTGGTTCCACTTTGCAAAGCTGGACTCAGGCGAATGGACGAAGCAGTGTTGTAATGCACGGTGCAAAGGTGGTCAGAGAGACACCTGAGAAAACAAACGGCTAAGGTTAGCATGCCTGCTGCAGCTGCAGCTGACGTTAGCACGCCTGCAGCAGCCGCAGCTGACGTTAGCATGGCTGCAGCAGCCACAGCTAAGGTTAGCACGCCTGCAGCAGCCACAGCTAAGGTTAGCACGCCTGCAGCAGCCACAGCTAAGGTTAGCACGCCTGCAGGAGCCGCAGCTGACATTAGCACACCCGCAGCAGCCGCAGCTAATGTTAGCACACCTGCAGCAGCCACAGCTAAGGTTAGCACACCTGCAGCAGCCACAGCTAAGGTTAGCACGCCCGCAGGAGCCGCAGCTAAGGTTAGCCCCCCCCGCAGGAGCCGCAGCTAACGTTAGCACGCCTGTAGCTAGCAGCAACGGAGCTGAACCCTGTGTGGGCTCTTTAAATGAGGCTTTGTCGACACAAACAGCCGATTAATTAGCTAGCTGCAAATGAAGTTGTTGGATAACTGGGTTTATTGTTTCACGGTCTGTTAGCTTAGCATTTTTACTTGTGTTAGCCCACACTCAGCTCCGATACATGTGGACTGAGCGATTCAGCAGGGATGTGACTCTGCAGAGGTCCTCGGTGATCAGGTCCCTGATAGACAGATATCAGCTGATCGTGCTCTCTGGTACAGATGCACAAATCAACAATGGCTCGTAAAGTGAGTCACTGCGAGCAGAGTTAGAGTTTTTTGTCCAACTCTGACGTCAGAGCTGAAACCTGACTAACAGTCCACATCTGCCCTCATCTCTCATTCCAACGCAGGTAATCCAGCGGTTTCCTTGATTGTGCCGACATGAGACTGAGTCGCATCCTGGCCTGGTTTCTCATTCACAGGTAATTTGTTCCTCCCTCCTTCATGTCCTTTCATACTGTCTTTTTCATTATTTCACTGTAACACAACCTAACCCTGCGTGCCGCTCTGAGTTTTTAGTGATTTAAACAGCGCTGGCGGCGACTCGCTCTCTCAGCGGGGAGAACAGCTGAGGGACGACATCCCTGAAATCTCTGCACTGACGTTGACGATGAGAAGATGGGAAGCGATGATGGAAAGACACGAAAGCGTTGGCGTCGCCTGTGCGAGCTCAGAATATCACCGTGGCGCTGTGGTGAGCCAGGAAGCGCCATGAGTGACGTATCCAGGTCTGAACCTTGAAGGCAGGAAGCATCAGTCCTGCTCAGGGACTCCTGAGGAAGACCATGGATCCTGAACATGTGATCATCTGAATGTCTGCAGGGTTGTTAGTTTCACTGTGACTGTGGCTGATATTTACACGCTCCTCATGATGTGATGCTGATATTAACCATATCTGCTGCATGGAGGAGGTAAATATGACTATAACGCAGACTCTATCAGGGTTTAACGCCAAAACGTCTCAAAGAACAGTTGATTTTAACAATTAAATCAATCAATCAATCAATCAATCAATAAACAGCTTGTGGTTTAATTATTTGTCCAATAACTTATTTTATACTTTGCTGGTTTTTATATTTTACATTACAACCTTCTTAGGGTTGGTTTTGGTCCCATGGTGCTCTGGTCTCACCTGGTCTCACCTCGACTCGCGACTCGTTACAGCCTCAGCTCCAGCTGCCAGCACGTCTGTAAACCGAGGCTCTAACTAAGACGTGCCTCCTCTCAGCTGTCAGGAGGAGCAGGCACACGTCTCTGCCGGCGTCGGATGCACCGTTTTGATCTGACAGGTTTGTTGGTTTGGGGGGTTTTATGCTTTTCCATACTTCTTCGTGTGCATCTCGCCTGCAGCAGCTCCCTCACGTCACAGCTCAACTAGGTCAGATGCAGACCCCTGCTGCACTGAAGCCTGTGCACGCTGTACCATCAGTCTGCAGTCATCTCGCTGAGTTTCAGCCGACCTGATGCAGCAAGAGCGTTACAGTGAGCTGAACACTGTGCACCGCGCGCATCCACAGCGAGCCCTGGTCCACTGAAGCAGCTTGAATGTGACGTGCAGCAGCATGGAGAGGCTGAAGCTACACATCAGCGTTCAGTCTTGTGATTTACAGTCACAATAAAGCCAAACAAAAACAAAACCTTCAGTATTCCCGATGTTTTGGATAAAATCTGAGACGTGTTTTCAGGCGACGGAGGGTTTCCCCTCAGGAAATTGTTCAGCAGTGGCAGATAAGACACCAACACGATGCCACGCGTCCCATCTCGTCATCAATTTAGTTTTGCAGATAAAAGCATAAACCAGAATCCCATTTATTAAATATACGGCATATTCTGTGTGAAGCAGCTCGTCTGCTTCTTCTCTCTGATCGATGCTGTTATATTCTGTTCATGTGTCTTATTTTATATTTTTAACGTAAGGTAAGGTGACTTTACAGCTGCACACTTTCATTTCTAACTTGTCTGAGCGCTGCAGCTTCAAACACTGAAACTATTTTCAGCGGTGGATGAATGGGCAACAGCAGTCGTTTGTCAGTTTTATCAGTCTGTCCAGCAAACGATGAATTCACAGTTCTATAAGAATATATAGCTTATGTCACAGCATCAGTGTCATCAGTAATAACAACAGTATCCAGCTGCTGTGAACCTGTTTTCTCACACTAATCTCAAAACAGCAGCAACAGGCCGTGTTTCAGGTCTGCTGGTGTGGCTAACATCTGCGTATGAATACAGAAAGGACAAAGCAATGCCGACAAGTGCTAATGAGGCTCATAGCGCCTGGGCTACACCCACACTAATCCTTTATTGCTTTTAAAATGTGTTTTTAAATGGTGTGTGAGCTGACAAATGGTTTGGCTCCTTCTCAGAAATGATTTTCATCAATTCTCCCAGCAGCAGCAGCAGCAGCACCTGAGTCTTTATCGATGTTGAACTAATCATTGGTGATCAGCGCTCGTAACGAATGACGAACCATGGAAAGTCTGATCATCACTGATAAGAACCAATCAGGAAGTGAACTTGCATGTGTGCGTCATTGTTTCCTAAGGTGTCTGCGTCAGACAACGACACAGCTCCACAGTGGGAGGTGTGTGGACTCTTGGTGTAAATGCAGAAAATGTTTTGTGTTTTGAAATAAATATAATAGTGTGGATGTGGCCTCAGGTTAAAACAGAAACCATCACTGCTGGTACCCGGACTCCTCATGTATATGTTTTTAGAAGATACTCCAACTCAGAGTGAAGTACAACATGCATCGTTTGTCTCCTGGCAGTAATGAAATCACAGATTCACTGGGAAACCCTGTGTAACACAAAGCCATTAGTCATGATCCTGTCAGTGATCTCGCAGGGCAGCAGGGTGGAGCTCATTCTTTAGAGCTGAGCCAGACATGCCTGCCTGTGAACTCTCACACACAGCCACCAAGAAACGAGCTAGACGAGGAAGTCAGCTTGAAGGTAGCTGCTGACTCCTGCTCCAGCTAGCAGGACGCACCAGGGCAGGTGAAGCCTGGCAAACCCTGGTGCACCCTGGGAAGACGTAAAGTTAGCCGGCTAATTAAGTTTGACAGACTCGTGATTAGCTAACGTTAAAGCTCAGTGGAGCTGTAATAACGTGAACTCATCGCTCTTTATAACCATTTTTTGTCTAAAGTCCCAATTTCAAACAGAATTTCGAGGCTAAGCTAGCGCCCTGTCAGCTGCCAGCTCAGGTAAACAAAGCTGCGATGCTAACAGTAGCTACGGCTAACATTAGCAAGCTCACAAACTTACAGTAGTAAGCCACGACCGGGTCCCGTTTGTCATGTTCCTGTGCGGTCCGGAGGTGGTGCTGAATGGCTTTGAGCTGGGGTGGCAGAGCCATGTCTGTTTAAAACCCCACAGGAGACAAAAACACAGCAATGACAGTCAGAACTGCTTCCCTGTTATTGTTAGCAAGTGGTTCACACACTTCCGCGTCTATAACCAATAGGAGCGGCCGCTTACGCGGGACAGATGACGTCACCGGCTTTTCAAGGGCCCCTCCTGGAATCATGGCAGCGAAGTTTCTTCACATCCATTAAAACATGTTGGAGATATTCACACTGGATAATCGGTGTTACTGCGGTTATTCTGGTTATAAATGAACTGTTTTCCATCTGTTACAGGATTTATTTTATTTGTACAACTAACAGTACTGACAAAATAGTGATAATGAGCCTTTTATAATGACAAGGATTCACGTTTTTATATCTGGATAATCAGAGAATTCAAGAACAAAAAGGCATTTAAAACGTTATTTAGTATATTTACATCGTTTTCATTTATATGTGTTTTTTGGGTTATGTGTCTTAACATATATGTGTATATGTGTGTCTATATATTGTTCTGTTTATGAAAAGTAAAATGATTAATGACAGTTATGAACATAGTATCAGAAAATACATCCTATATATTTCATTGCTGTTAAATTGCTAAATTTATTTAGTGAATTTCTTCCATTTTTAAACTAAACTGAGTCTCTTATCCTTCAGTAACAATAAATATAATCACCTTAATTGAGAACAGTGCCTTTTAAACTTTGTTTTTTTTAATTTAACGTATAATTAAGTGTTATCATTTTCTTCTATAATATAATGACGTCACAGTTTATATCTTGACTTTATGTGCTCCAATAAAACACACATGATAGTTACAAAAACTACTTCCTGTGATTTTACCAAGTTCAGTTAATGAGTATTTATTTAGATGATTAGTAAAAATGTACACAGAATATAGAGAGGAGTTATTATAAGTTCATGTATTCATGTATTCTTTAAATTAATGTAAATATCAGAGTGGCTGCAGAAAAATAGGTGGAATATGTTTTACTTTGAACATGTGACACATGGAGCCAGACTGAAGTGGACTTTGGATAATACAGGATTAGACGTATTTAAAAGTTCCTCTCAGGACACTCAGGTTTGAGGTCAGACAGGTATAAGAGCCAAAACATTTTCCATATAAACAAAATGAAGACATACTGAACAAGGCACATCACAACAAGCCGAACAAATTGAACAAAATAGCATAATTTCCCAGAGAGCGGGTGGGCTTGGAGCAGAGAGGTCATCTGTTCCAGTTAGGAGAGTTTATGGCCCGCGGTAAATCTGAGAACTTCGATCTGTTTGGCTTGTGGTTGAGTGAACCTGTGACCTGACAGACACAACAAAGCATAGTCTACAACAGTTGGACGTTCGCCTCTCATATTCAGACTTTGGTGAAGCCTGTTTGATGAGAGCTGGTGTTTTCTTTGGTCCAAACCATTGTGGAAAACTTTGCTGAATGTGGTTCGTTTAGGCTCCTGCTGCCCAGCTCAAGTGAACCGCAGCCTGGGAACCAAAGTCACATGTTGTTTGGGGAGCAGTTGCGGTTTTGGGGTCTGCTCCAAGCCCACCAACTTCCTTGGTAATTAATTTTTACTCTTTTTGGCTCCCACCGTGCCAGACTTTATCCCCTCATTTGTTAATTGGATCAATGGAGCTGCGCTGATGGTGGCTTCACTGTACCAGAGCTGCTCCACAGACAAATAGAAGCTAAATCCAAATCCAAAAACAAACTGGGAAACAACTCATGATTGCCCTTGACTGTGTGCAGCCTGACAGGAAAAACAAACGCAACCAAGTCCTGTGACTGATGATGCTCATCTGAATTTTGACAGCCACACACTCTGAGGAACTTCATTTTATTTTAAAATGTTCAGACTTCTCACACGTTAATGTGGAGTCCTTGAGCAAATCCACAGTTCATTAAGTCTGCAGACCTTCTTAGGATCTGATTGGGATGCAGACTTGTATAATATGGCTATGACTACAAGCAATTCAGAAATATATGATAATATATGATATATAATGATAAAAGAATCATCTATTAACTATTCCATGTTAACTGTTGAAGTCATCTGTTTATCTAAGTGTCTTTACAGGAGCTTTCATACTGCACACACACAGAGCCAATACACTGAAGCTGTTTGTGAGATTGTGCAGTATGAGACAGATGAAGATTGCTTTTCATCCAGCCAAGAGAAAATAGAGCCTCTTATGATGTGAGCATCCGCGGCTGAGGGTTTCCTGTGAACACAACATTTGCAGTGATCTTGCTCGTGTGAAAGGGAATGGCAACTGAGTGAATTCAAACCTTTATCCCTGCCGTTGGAATCAGCAAGACCCTGAAATATGTCTTGCATAAACTGCCAATGTCGAGAACTATTCAGAAACACACTTTGAGGAGAACTTGCATTCATATCCATGGAAACAAATGAGACATGAAGTCCTGTCTCACTGCTCAACGCCCCTGAAGATTTGATCATGATGACCGTGAACATATGACTGAAGTGTCTGAGAGTCCAGAAAGTGGACATTTGGACTGATCCTTGGGGAGATAGACATCAGATGTCTTGAAGTGTGTCTCCTTCTCTTTACCTGCACTGAACTTGTGTCCTTTCTTTGCCTTCTATCAAGCTTGTTTTGTCTACAGCACCATATAAATGAATGTAATTTGATTTATGAGAGCTGTCGGTTAAAACAGGGCCGGGCTTTGTTTACTGGCATTGAGACTGTACCCAATGACTTTCTCCTGCAAAGAATCAGCCTGTCTTCTACTGTATGAATAAAGACCTTTTAGTTTATCATCTTAATTAGTGCTGGGTCTAATCTGAACTGCTAATTTTTCACAAGATTGTCTATAAATGACTCAAAATGGGTAAAAATGACCATCAGCAATTTACCATAACTGATGTCTTATTTATAATATCTTATATTGTCCCACCCTCAGTCCAAAACCCAAAGATATAACAGTGGAAATGAGCTGGAAACAGTTAAACTGCGCTTTTTCTACTAAATATATGAGATAACATCAGAATTGGTGTCTATATTCTTATATCAATGAATTTACAAGTCGTTTGTTGCCAAAATGTAAGTTACGAGAATTGTTCTAGAATTAAAAACGTACATTCAGGAAACGCTCCAAAACAAAACTTTTCAAAAGAAATATGAACATCTGATATTTTTGTTCTGAGATCATCACAGCTAATCAGGCAGAAATATAACAATTTGTCCTGTGGGTGGCGCCAGACAAAGGTTATGTTGTTTCAGGGTTTATTCTCTGTACGGTGGCCATTTTAGTTTCCATGTGAGTGAGCAGTGTGTTGGGTTAGTTCCACATATTTTACAATAATTTGTCTGCCTGAGCTAAACATTGATGCTACAGTTAATAATAATAATAATAACAAATAATAATTTATGTAATATTGTGTTAGTATTCATACAGTGTAACCTATGTTGTTTAGCATTTGTTAATCTAGTAACTGGGCATGCTAACATTAGCACTGATCTGATGGTTCCACTATAAAGCCACACATTGCTAACAACAGCTAGCTAATATGACAAAACCAAGCATAAAAGGTAAAATCATTGAATGTAATTGTTTGATACGGTGATTAATCATTGATCTTTGATTTGTAAGTTCCTTTTTCTACAATTAATACTTTCACTTGTCATAATGTTTAGCATTTGTTAACTGGGCATGCTAACGTTAGCACTAAGTTTCACCATATAGCCACACATTGCTATTTTTAGCCACACAGCTAAAAATAGCTAATGCATGACAAAACCAAACAGAAGTGGTAAAATTATTGCACATTATTGTTTAACAGGCGATTAATTGTAGATTTGTAGATTATTTCTATATTATATATAAGATCAGGTTCACAACTCAGTCAGAAATGAAACAAAGGCAACTGTCGGACATTTTAATCAATCATCTCAAGACAAAACAAATAGGAGAATAACTTATCACCTGAACAGTGGCAAACAGGAAGACAGAGTCATGTTTCATAATGTATGCGTTGGTCATAAAGTGTGCCTCTTTGTCTTTGACATAGCTGCGAAATGATGGACAGAGTCAGTTTCAGCACAGAGACAGACCACAGTTGTTGAGAAATGAAATGAGTCCTAGCTCCACTTTAACATTAGTAAAAATCAAAGATATAAAAATGAAAGATGAGCTTCAAATGTGGTGCACTGTATGATGCACTATAGTGTTGTCATTTCACAAATTACCCTGATTCTGCTGGTGAAAAGAAGCATCAAGACACATTTAAGACACATACCGACTTTGTAGAGAGTCGTCCCCTCGCCAAAAACCAGGGTGTGTATCTTTAAGTTCTGAATCAGACCAATAATAATAATAATAATAATAATAATAATAATAATATATTCCAATCTCTACAGTTATTCACCAGAATCTTATCCATGACTCAAAATTGTCAAAATACACCATCTGCTTTCCAAGTTACTAACTATAAGTCAATCATCTGAAGACAGTTAACCACAGCTTCATTTACAACGTTCTTTACCAAGACTTGCCCGTAGCTTTAAACCTGTGGAGTTACTTTAATATAAGCTACAAATAACCTGGACCTTGGCCAAATAACCTGAGCAAAATATGACTTTATAGGGGTTTCATTTTTATTTTCATTGGTTAGCTGTTGGACAGTATGGTCAGTAATAGCACTGGCTAGCTAGGGAGACAGCTAGGTCTCTTCCTAGTACGAGCTACTGTAGCTGCGACACTGCTAGCAGCTGGAGACAAGCTAGTGCTAGCCAGTCACAACAGCTCTCCACGCTAGTTTGGATGCTAACTTGACAACACGGTTTATTCAAGATGTATTTTTGAGTTTTGTCTCATGACTGTCCGTAAACAAAGTTTAATCAGAGGAGAAGTTAATATGATACGCAGCTACTATGCTAGCATTAGCTTCCTCTGTGTTGGATTCTCTGTCCTCCCTTAAAGTTAAACCTGACAGGACTGGTCAACAGTGCAAATTCAAGACATTCAAAGCAATATGGAAGTTTCATGTGGATAATCTTTATGAAAAGTTAGAAATGGATTGATTTTACTTAATGATGCTTTGACCTAGAGATAGCAGGCAAACAAGTCGATTGATAAAGGTTAAATAAATTGATAAGGGTTTACAGGAGTTGCAGATCCAGATAGAATAATGTGATATGTTTAATTAGCCACAGCTACATTTCCACTAAACGGCCTCAGATATTATCAAACTGATTTCACATGTCACAGTCTCCTATTTTAGCTGTACAAATATGGATTTCTGCATTTTAATCTTATTGAAACAAGGCCTAAGTCTTGGCGACAGAACCGTTAGAGGCAGAATTTAAAACCATCCTTCACCGACAGATACCAGAACGCAGGTGAACCCAAATCACAGGAGTCACATACCTGTTTCAAACCCTTTTAAAGCCTCTTGGACAAACCCGGCCTGTGGTACTGTAGGTTGGGATCAATTTTGGTCCCTCAGTGCTGGAAAAGCTTATCCAAAGGGTTTAAAAGGATTTGAAATGAGGGTTTGATCCACTTTTGTCTGGTAATGCAATTTTGTACCTGAGATGATAAACAGATTGCTGAAAACTTCATAACAAAAGTTGGATGGATGTCTGATAAAAAAAAACAAACATTACAAAACATGAGAGGTAATCATTTTCAACATACATCGACAGTGACACTGAAGGCAACATGACATAAAGTATAATGTGTGGTACTATAAGCTAGGAAAGGGTGATTTAAAGAGAGAAGGGGGCAGAGAAGAGATGGTCGAGAATCGGACATGGACAAAAGCTCAACCATCACTTTTAAATACATCTGGACTTAGCCTTGATTGTCATTCTTAAATATAATAGTTATCATATCACATATGAGACCAATAGGGTCTGGAAACTCTAAAAACTTCAAATGTCTACGCTGAATTTGTCCATGTCTGTTAAGAATTACCCTACACAGCGATATTTGTGATCAGTCTCACCTCAAATGTCCAATTTGTTTGTATGATTGCATTAAAATATTGTGCTGTATTTTTACCTCAACCTGATTGCAGCAATTAAATATTTCCATTTCAACACATTTGTATACCCGAAAGTCAAATAATATTTAGCATCAATTCTTTAGACTTTAAGTTTCTTCAAGGTTTCATTTGACACGTTCATCAACCCCCTTTATGCTAATTTGTATCTTTGCCAAAAAACATATTTAGCGATGGCATCGTTATCAAAATACATCATTATTCAAAGATGCCTTAACATCAACAGTATAATGAACCATTTGCTTCGGCCTTTCTGGGGCATATGATTGATGCCGTTCTCCGTTCTCCAAGCCATGTTGTTTAAAACCAGCCGAGCTGAAACAAATGTTTGCTACGCTATCAAAAGTCCACAACAAAGTTGTGGCGCTCATGTCACGATGGAAGTGAAGGTCAGATCTGGCTGGAAGCAATGGCAGACATATATCAGAAGCGATAACTGTCACACATGGAAGCGTCAGGAGCAATGGCACCTGCAATTCACTCGCCCATGGGTGAGGTTACTGGATCACAGTTTCTTAAGAATGACATGAATGATAATCCATTGCCAGCTCCATAGTCTGCCTGTCATATTCGATCAGCACCTGGAAGACAAGCCAGACTACGGCGTTCATCTGCATCTCTAATGCAGAATGAGGTGACTAGCTAAATGATTTGCATTGTTAGCTGTTCTTGCATTACACGAAGAGTATTTGCCTTTCAAAGAGCTGTTAAGTCCATTGTTGGAACTCTACAAGTCCAGCGAAGTTGGTTTGATGAATCTCGATGCAGTCAGTGCACACCAGGACGTTAAGCACATGTGCAATTGATGCTTCCAGGGTGTTTCTTCCAAAACAGTATCAGGTCTGAGGCACAACTGGGTACAACTCCAAGACTGGGGTTTAAACTTTTACGAGCCACCAGGTTCATGACGAATTCTGCTTACCTTGTGCTCTAATGTGACCAGGGACTTATCAGCACCCTGGAGCTGACGCTGTTAAGTCACCTTGTAGAAAAAAAAGAAAACCATAAATCTTTCCATCCCATCCCCCAACAGTTCAGAGGGACATATTCTCCGGCCACCACGTCCATACTACACCCATGGACACAGCCGGTGCAGACCAACTGATATCTGAAATACAACTAGGGATGATCACTCTATAGTTTAGGGCAAAAGACACCTAGAGAATATTTCAGACTTGCCAGCTATGACACTGTCGCACGTTCTCAAATATCTTGGTGCGACTGACTCACGATGGACCACAGGTGAGGTGGGTCTTGCTCTTACGTTAGCTTCCTGTTCGATAAGAGTCCGGCAGTGGCTAACCAAGAGTCCGATTAAAAAACTGGCAGTATTAGCGTCGATATATTTTCACCCTAAGTCATTTTGTGTGTGCTTGTGTATTATGTGTCATTGGTTGCTGAGATAACCAAGCCGTCGGCAGAGTATCTCAAATATCTCGGCAATGCAGAGGAGGATGGTGATCACAGTGAAGGTGTACATGGCACTGAGGAAGATGGTTTTTTCAAAGTGTTCGGGCACCATGCACTTTGTCACATTGAAGGCCTTTTCCAAAGCACTGGCATCACACATGTACAGTGGGTGGACCTAGGGAAAAACACGAGGCGGTAAACATTCATGATTATTTGACTTTTCAAACCCTGATTGTGCAATTCTTCAAAATCCCTATTTTTCATAAATTGCACTGCGCAATTTAGCTGCTTTGTTATTAAATGACACTCTAGCGAGTCCTGACAAATACCTGCTAGTTGTACCTGGCATGCCCTTAGAAAGACCACCTATTCCAATGCAACCGAGTCTAGCTGTGATTACTATGTAGATTTTCACAGGGAACTAGAAGATATCAATGCCTTCATCATGTTCCAGGTCAGCTAAGAGCTTACGTCATCTGGGACACCGTCAAAAGAGCAGAAAAACCATGTAGCAGATCAGACTTTAGCCATTACTGTCACCAGTTGCTGGTATCATTGAAACCAGGGGGTGGATCATGGATTTATGGGGATGCACTACAAGTAAAACTCCTTAAACCATGCCTTGGATTCACCTACCTTCTTTTAACTGTTTGCTGAGGACAAGAGCAGAGCCCAGTGGTTCTCTGCTGCTAATGTACTTGATTACATATTGATTTCACCATTTTCAAATGTTCCAGCGGTACTATGTCTTCTTTCAGTTCAGTCTGCTGTTGTTTATTTTCTTACCAGCGTCTCTCAAAACCTTAGAAATGGGATTGTACACAGGTTTGTGAAAGATTGGCTATAGGACACAAAAAAGCCTATGCTAACTTTTAGCGTGAAACCAATCTTGAGAACTTCAGTGAGGTGTCTTCAAAGGTTGACATGCATTGCAGTCTTGAATATTTTGAGGATCTGGACCATATGAACTGAGCATCTGCTTCATTACATGCTCTGGAGATCATTGATGTAATTAAGGGTCACTAAGCCCCACGTATACCAGTTATTACAACTGGAGAAAGGAGTCCTTGGTAATCCGGAAAATGCTAAAAGGAAAGGGTACCCAGCTTGCCCTTTAGTCAACATGACTGTGCCGATGAGATGCAACTAGAAATCAGACGTATGCTTTGACAAGTGAGTTCACTGAATTTTAGATCATTAGAAGCGTACGGACCTGGAAGCCAAAGAGGTGGCTCTGTAGCCAGAAGGCGATGACTTCGAGAATGATGCGCAGAAGAACAGAAATTATGTAGAAGACGGTGTAGATGGGTCGCTCCAGGATCTCCTCCTGGTCAATGTTCTTACAGGCAGCGTAGAGGTGGAACACCGCCCCAGGAACCAGCACCGTTACCAGTTGTAACGCCCAAAACACCTGGACAGGGAAGAAAGCAGTGAGAGGAACCAAAGAAGGAGACAATCAGATGTTGAATGGAAGAAGATATTAAAGAGGAGTGGAGAGAAAACAGTTTATAGGGTTAAAAGCAGGGAAAAGGAGACGAGAAGGCAAAGACAGAAGATAAAGAATATTAGTACATTCATTTTTCATCACTTGACACCTTGGTTTCAAATTGGCCATCCAGGTAATGCAGGTAAACAAAATACATTATTTGTGTCTGTGGTAACGGAGGCTGTTAGGAACCCAGTTGAGTTCAATGATTGCTGAAATGTTTCACCTCTTTCAAATTGCATTTCGTACTGATATGGAAAAACCGTCATGCTGAACGCAGCCTGTGACTGTTTTCTGATTGCGAGTGTTTTCTGTTTGATTGGAGACAGAACCTTTTGTCCCTGCAGATGCCTCAGGTGGAATATGCAGAAATCACCTGATCTATCCAGGGCGCCATGTGTTCTGCAGCAGAATCAAGCCAATTATACAAAACGCTTCTCGTTTCTCTGCAGTAAATACGCTCATTTCTCATCTTACTTTAGCACAGTTTAGCTTCTGTTGTGTCCACACGTGACATTAAGTTCCTGGTACAGATGAACAGATAATAATATATATAATTAAGTGGTACCTGCAGTGATGAACTGGACCCTTGGATGCACTGCTATTGGTTTTTAAATTAATTAATTATTCATTTTTAAAAATTATTCAGCTATAATGTCTGTTAGCGTACTTTATGTGTGTGTTCAGATCTAAATTACTTGAACAATTTGATGAACTACGCCAACTGTGACACTGTTTTATTAACATAACTGAGTAAAGTTAGTTTAGTTTAGTTTAGTTTAGTTTGGCATATCAAACTGTTTTAGCTGTGTTTTGCTTAGTTTTGTACAGTTTATGCATGTTTTATATCAAATTTAGTTTAGTTTTGTTTAATTTAGCTCGCTGTGGAGTGGGTTAACTTTAGAGTTATGGGTCTGAGTTTTATATTTGAGTTTATTTATGTTTTATTTCAGCTTTTTATAGTCAAATGTACATTAGCTTAGCCAGTGATCAGGTCAGAACTGTCATACATAGCTGTAGCTGCAGGTATTAGCATTAGTTATTTTAGCACATTTGAACTCAAAATGACAACTTTAGTTAATGACATTAATAATATTTACACTACACAACTGAAATGGATCCATGTTAACCCTGTTTAGTTTAGGGACAGAGCCAAACTGTGGCATTACGTTCAAAGCTGGGGTTACATCTTAGATTAGCTTTAGCTTAGCTGATATTACAGGTCTGAAATTAACGTTACAGCCTGTTCTGAGTTGCAGCTGCTGTTGCTAATATAGCCTGACAGTTCCTGGTTTGCTAATATAACAGAGTTTATCATAAATCAATTTAAATACTTTTTTCCTCATAACTGGGACCAGGAAGTGTTCTGAGTGGGACGTTATAGAGGTTAGAAATGAGCTTTTCGGTGCCATCTAGTGGACAAACTGTGTAACTGCATTACTGACATTAAATTAGCTCAAATACATTTGACTCTGTATTACAGTTTGTTTTGTCACTTATCCACCAGCATATCTGCAGATACAGACACATCTAGCAATGAAAGATTGGCTTAGCTTAGCGCTATACATAATATGATATTAGAGGAGTGAGGAATCTGCACCGGTGCACGTCTGTGTAGCTGTGTTCAGTCGTACCTGAGGTGTTATCGGTCTGAACTGGTTGTAGCAGTACAGGTTGAGCTCTCGGCGATCAGGGTCGCAGCTGAAGTGCAGCGCCTCATTCCCGTAGACGGCAAAGCCAAGCACGCCCAGGAAGAACATCCGCACCGAGCCGAAGAACAAGGTGTGGAACTGGCCTATCACCGTAGGAGGCCTGAGCTGCAACACACACACACACACACACACAGTCCACACAGGTAAGCGAGTATGAACAGCACACACAGATTATACAATGCAACACACATGCACAGTAACGTCGGCATGGATACACACAGACAGGCACATGTGCACACACGAGCATTCGCATTTTCATTGCACAAACATGCGACACACAAATGTGCATGGACACACACGCACACACACACACACACACACACACACACACACACACACACACAGAGTCAGAGACAAAGAGAAAATAGCTTTTGTCAGCCAGATAAATGCAGCTGCAACAGGGGCTCACTGAGGCCCTGAGCTCTGAAGGCTAAAACAAAACCCATTCAGGGGAAACATCACCCACCTCCTCTCTGTACCTGCGCTGCTCTGACACTAACACTGAGCCATGTTTACCCGCAGAAAAGGCCCAAATGACACTCTCACAAAGCAAAGAGCCTCTTGGCTCGCTAATATGTCACTCATCCACGTGAAGTCGGAGGTAAAAGGAGACGGATTAAAGAGCCGAGAATGAAAACAGATCAATGTCTGTGCGTTTTAAGCCTCCGGAGGGATAATTGTTCACCGTCGCTCTGCCGCAACTGTCAAATCCTGAAAGGTAAGAAGTGTCAGCGAGGTGGGCCCGGATGAGAGCAACAACAAAAGCTACTTACGCATCCTTCATAGAAGTTTTTGATGTAGTTTAAAGACATGGTTTGCCTGTCGGTCTCCCCTGTTTAAGTCCGGGGCTGCTCCGGGCCCTCATGGCCGGTCCTGCTGCTGGCACCAGTTAAAGGCCACCAACAGTCGGGCTGCAAAATCTCCAACTGACCCCTCTCCCCTCTCTCCCCCTCTCCCCCCTCCCCCTCTCTCTGCCCTGAAAGCTCATGTCAATGCATATTTTTTGCCTTTTATCCCTCCATCAATTGACTCACTCAGTAGAAAAAGGACAACAGAGACAGAGGGGCCAACAATGGCCCGGGGCGGGGGGGCATGTGGTCCCTGCATTATAATCCCTATAGAACTATGTCAGCGAAAAAACAACCTCCTGTCACACACAATGCATGCAGAGAGAGAGAGAGAGAGGGAGAGAGAGAGAGAGATGCAAACATGCAACAAAAACACAATGCACCCAGCGGAGCAAAGGAGCTCGACTCAACTTATTCATTATTTTGGTTATTTCAAAGATTTTTTAGCTTTATTTTGAAAATTTCCTGATCAAACGTGTCGATCCTAATAAACTTCATCCTGTGACACGATGAACAAGCCACTGATGGCCTCTGTTTTGAACACTAAGCTTACTTTTTGGGGGTTTTTGTGGAGTTTGTTTACGTGGACACACGACTACATCGAGATCAGACAAATCAGAGAAGCAAAGGTCAAAAACAAGTGATGACAACACACCCTGCACTGCAAATACTTCTGGAAGAGCATTGACGGAGCTGCTGGTGTCCCAAACACAGTCCCTTGGCGAGCTACGAGCGAACCAGCCACCAACACAGAAAAGAAACCCCCGATCAAAGTTCAAATTCCAAAAGGCAAAACCGGACAAAGTCAAATAAAATGGAAGTCCACACACCAACCGTAATCCAGGCGGCGTGTTGTTCATTCCCCCCTCTTTTTCCACTCAGGGATCCTAAACTCATGCCAGTTGCGGGACCTTGCGGGACAGAGAGCAGAGTCAAGGCAGACGCAGTCAACCTGGGGCACTTCCTGCTGCCGCTTTCAAAATAAACACAGGAGTTTGACGAGAGAAGCTTCAAAAGAAGCTGAGTGTTTGAACCTGCGGAGAAACCTGAGAGAAAATGTGCAACTTCTTTGTGGAAAAGAGAAACCGAGCAGCTTCTGATGCCGCGCAGCGACAGGTGCATCACGAGTGCATGACAATAAATAAGAAAACATGAATAAATACATGAAAGATTTAATGAATTTTAAACGTTAAAACATTAAACATTACAGAAAATGAACAAAACAGTTTTGTTTTTATGAAGAATGAAAAACAAAGGCTCTCATTCAGTTTTTCATTAAAACTGTTAAAATGCACCTGAGCTCCACGCGACAGAGACGTGTTATTCCACCCGGGGTTGGGTTAACATCAGGGTGGTGCTTTTATTCTGAAGGTCCACGCCTCAGGCTTCCTGTGTGAGCTGCAGTCAGTGCATCTGGCTTGACACGACGTTGGCAGCCAACTACTGCTGGCCGCGCCGGCCGTGCGCCCGGGAGCACGGCGACTGACCGTGTGCGTCACAGCGCCTTGGCTAGGACAAGAAGCAATGACGTCACAGGTGCAACATGACGTACAGGTCTGATCTGAGGTCAGCTGACAGGTGACAGGTGTGTGCAGCCAAACAACAAAGCTAAAGATCAGTGTTTAATTCCAGAGCCCAGCACAGATTATATGTGTTAACCAGTGATTCGTTGACTCAAAGCAAATTAAAAAACCATTATCACATGACCTGCACCCACGCTGAGGCTCACACTCACACACTGGACCCACTCACATCATTAATATTCTGATATCAGTCAGAAGTGGAGGGTCTGTTCGAGTCACGGCGAGTTTCTAACGAGTCCCTCGTGGAAAAGCAGCATCTGAACATGAATTCATCCAAAATCACAGGCTGTTTGGTTTTTAACGATCTGCAGCTCCGAGTCTTCGGTGCCATCTGCGGCTGAGCGGCGTGGCCAGAGAATCGCTCGGCCCCCAAACGTGAACCTCCGGGTCTGCTCGTGCTCGCCGCGGCGCCAGAATCATAAGCTGCAGATGGCGGCGGTGATCTTAAACAGCTCCCGGTGCAGAAGTTAGACAAATGTAAAAGTGTGATTTTGCTGCAGAGCTCCTCTCCTGACTGAACCTGCTGTTCCCCTCTCGCTGCATTCATCTCATCTGCTGACGCTGATTGGCTGGAGTGTTCAGGTGAGGTGATGTGCGGAGAGATACCAGAATGCAACACGTTCGCTCTTTTCATGGTTTTCCCTCCCAAACATGCAGGATTAGAGGAGGCGCTGCTGCAGCGTCGCAGGCGTGTAGGAAACCTGGACATTTAATGACACGCTGCATTAATCCACACAGAGCGAACCGCTGGGCTGTTGAAAGAGCGAGGGGAACGTGCAGGTGTCGGCAGAAGATAAGCCCATCAGCGTGTTTTATCCCACTCCTCATGCTTCCTGTGCACTCCCAGCTCACGTTAAATCTCATCCGTCGCCTACCTGCAGCTTTTCAGGAACAATCACTGACGAGCTTTTGTGCAAACATCTTGGGAAAGCATCTCGGCCTCTTGCAGGAAGTGTGAGATCTGATGGTTCGTATCAGCTCTGCGCGTCATACTGCGGCTCCTCTGACACAATGCAGCCATTACGATCCCCGTCGCGGTCCTAACGACAAGCTTCTGTGTTCCGGCCTGTATTTACTGTTCAGTTCATGCTCTCTGAAGTGTGGTGAGGCAGCAGGAGCTCTGGTGCAGGAAGCTCAGCAACATCCTGCTGCAAACACCTAAAAACATCATTATCAGTTCAAGTCCACGCTGTATTCAGAACACTTTCACCTCTTTGCCTCCACCTCAGCACGTTCTGATGGAAGCTGGAGCTGTTTCACCCATCTCTGCTCCCTGCAAGTCCAGAAGCAGGAGCTGCTGGTTGCTGCCGCTCGGTTTGTGTTTGTGTGAGACTGAGTGTTTTGAATTTAATCCCAGTTGCTCCAAAGCTGCTAAAAGCCCGATTAAAATGACAGAAAAACAACCAAATATCATCTACAACAAACAATAAACAGTGTTGTTGTTTTTAGGATTTTCTCCAATGTGACATCAGAATAAAACTGTGGTTTGCTGCTGGAAACAAACAGGAAATGTGGCGCACAGTCCCAGCTGCAGACATCACACACCTGCAGTGACGTTTGTGCACAAAAGTCCAGGAGACCTGATGCACAGCCAGAGGACGGGCGGGAGCTAACGAAGCTAACAATGCTAACGAAGCTAACGCCACTTCAAGCTGTTTGTTTGCAGCGAAAGACACACAGAGACACTTTAAATGCGCCTGCAGCGCCTCGGCCTGAGGACCGCAGCTCAGACACTCCGCAGGTTCAAACACTCGGAAGGATTTCATCTCTTTATTTAACACAAACTGCAAAAATCGTTTCAGGACAAGAGCAGACTCATTCCCAACATGCAATTAGAGGGAGACGATTATGGTTCATGCATAAAAATGAAGCAGCACACACACACACACACACACAGAGTCTGGACAGTACTCATCTATCCTGCAGCAGCCTTTACTCTCTCTCTCTTCTCCTCTGCCTTACACATGGCCAAAAGTATGCGGACACCTGTGCACTGTAACCGCATGAGACTGTGGCACCAGGTTCATGACGCTGCTGCTCTGCTGGCTTCAGTCAGGCTGCAGAGACTCAGGTACCGGAGGACTGGTGCCAGTCAGCAGACCTGACATCGTGTTTCACAGCGAACTGGGAGTAAAAACTGGTTTTTGTATCGATTACACAAAGGGTTAAACAGCCAGGACACACACACACACACACACACACAACATAAACAACAAAATGAGAAGATAAACAAAACCCTGAGACAACAGCATATCGGATTATATAAATGAAAGACTGACACCAACCCGGGAAAAACACGGAAAAGCGTGTTTATTCCGTCACAGCTGAGGAGCACAGGGGTGTCCACATACTTTTGGCCACGCGCTGCCACCCCCCCTCCCTGAATGTACGCCACCCTGTTGCAGTCTCCTCTTCTTCGCTCCATCCTCCTACTCCATCGCTCCCATTACAGCTACCTACCTATCTATCTATCTATCTATCTAACACACACACACACACACACACACACAGAGAGAGAGAGAGAGAGAGAGAGAGAGCGAGAGCGAGAGAGACCGTGTTACCAGAGTCAAAGTGCCTCCTTGTCTTCAGGAGCGTCAGTCGCTTCTCACCCCTCGCTCCGTCAGATTAACGCTTCTCCGTCAGCTTCAGTTGTTGGGAAACTTTGTTCTGTCTCCAGGCTGTTGGACTAAACACCCGCTGTCACTGCGTCTTTACGCGCGGAGCCTCCGGTTGCGCGCCGCAGCGCACGCAGAGCCCCCCGGTCGCGCTCTCTTCTCCGGATCCTCGCGCTCCGCAGCGATGGACGACGAGTTCCTGTCCAACTTGCCCCCGGCTCAGCCCGGAGACTCCGAGGCTCTGAGCCCCAACGCCACCGAGGAGCCCGGCTGGTGGTCGTCCTCGGACGGCGGGGAGACGGTCCACTTCGCCGTGCGCTGCATCATGACGTCGGTGTACATCCTGATCATCACCGTGGGGCTACTGGGTAACATCACGCTGGTGAAGATCTTCATCACCAACAGCGCCATGAGGAGCGTGCCCAACATCTTCATCTCCAGCCTGGCGGCGGGAGACCTGCTGCTGCTGGTCACCTGCGTGCCGGTGGACGCGTTCCGCTACTTCTCCGAGGAGTGGGTGTTCGGCGAGGCGGCGTGCAAGCTCATCCCCGTCATCCAGCTCACCTCGGTCGGCGTGTCCGTGTTCACGCTCACGGCGCTCAGCGCGGACAGGTAGGGCGCGTGGAGCCTCAGCGTTTCACCCGTGTCTGTCACGTCTCGGGTGACTTTTCAGACCCCAGGTTTCATTTTCACACGATCCGTGACAGCTCCGAGACCAAACGGCTCCTTTTCATGTGTCCTCTCATTGTTTCAGACTCTTATAATAGATATAATATAATATAATATAATATAATATAAATAATATAATATAATATAATATAATATAATATAATATAATATAATGTGACACAGTTTTATCACCAGTTGGTGAGATCTTTTAAACGTCTGTGTGTGATAAAACATCACTTCATGTTTTAATGTCTGCCAATGATGGAGAATAACCAAGTAATTATAATAAGTATCCGAGTATTTCCATTACTCCACAGATGAATAAATCGGTACTTTTTACGCCGCCACTTTTGCTTTAATCGTATTAAAAATGTGTATTTTTATAAATAAAACTTCCCAAAAGTGAATGAGCTGATGAACTCCGCTGCAGCAACAGCTGGACGGGGTCACAGCGGTGAGTGTGACTCCCTGAGTGTGTCCTGCAGCGCTCTAACACCGCGGGCTCTCCCCTCCGTCCCCCGGTGTTTGAGTCCTTATCGCAGATGAAACCGCTCTGGTCCGGTTGGGTCTGAAGGCCTGATTAATGTGAGGGATTTCTGCGTGACTGTATCAGGATGTTGGAGAGTTTCCTGCGTTAAAACAGCGCAGGGTCAGGCTCACAGAGCTTGGGCCTCAGCAGGACTCCCTGTGATCAGGACGCGATGTTTCAAGTTCTGATCATCTCCAGAGTAGCGGCGGAGGGCCGTTTAATGAAAAGCGCGTTAATTCCCGGCAGGTGTCGCGCTGCAGGTGACCCAGTGTGTGTGTGTGTGTGTGTGTGTGTGTGTGTGTGTGGCAGCTTCACTGTGAACTCACCTCTGTGTTTACCTCTGAGCCTCGGACGCAGCATCACCGCAGCTGCTGGAGCTGATCTGCGGTGATGAGCGGCGGCTGGTGTCCGCTGAGCGAGGAGCAGCTGTCAGCGGTGCTCCGGTGTCCTCTGTCTCTGCGAGGACCGACTTGAGGTCTGCAGACCGACTCCTTCGGACAGAAAGACTGTTTGTAGACACGGGCCTTTTGATGCATTCAGGTCTCTCACATGTACACAACCAGCAGCCTGGTGTGTGTGTGTGTGTGTGTGTGTGTGTGGGTGCGCGTGTGTGATGCTGAAACAGTTTGCAGTCGACGCTGAACGTCAGATTGATTCCTCCTGCGGCCCGCTGCATGCCGCCGGTGGTCACATGACAAACAGCGCGGTCGTCGCCATGGAGACAAAATTGGCTGCGTGGGGGCGAATGAAAATGACAAAGATTAAAAAGTTTGAAACTCATTTCCTGCCAAACTAAAAATATCATTTTATATTCATATGAAATAGATTTAATTCGCTGAAAACTATTTAATTTAATTCATTGATCTATAAAGAGTTAAAGTGAATTACATTAAGATCTGGTTTATCAATATGTGTCCTGAAACTGACACAGCTAATAATTACAGCCTGGGATCAGATCATCAGCTCAGGATTGTCTTCATTTTTTATTATTTTATTCATTGTTTTTGTACAAATATGCCGATGTAATATATTATAATTACGCCCTGACAGATGAGTTACTTTATCACAGGTATGGGATCACAATGGGCCGCTTGATGATGAAGTACTGAGGGATTACGCCAAGACTCAGCAGCTGCTCGGTAACATTTGATTAGGATTAATTGTTAACCAGTGCTGTACCGGCAGGTGGTTCCTCATTTGTTGCCGTGGTAACCGAGCAGCTTCTGCGTCTGCTGCTGGTGCGGATGCGTCTAAAACATGTTGCGTCCGGACGAGGCCGAGGTGAGTGCGTCCTAAAGTCAACGTTGACCTGCTCTGATGCTCTGATGTCTGCACGTGTCTGAGGCCAAACCAGCTCGTCCTGAGGCGAAACAGAGGCTGTGTCAGGGTCGGATGGTTTCAGGCTCTCAGATGCTTCCGTCCGCAGCCGAGCTGCGGCTCATCGGCAACGATGGGCTGTGCAGGATCGATGTTGTACCTGGCGTCAGGTGAAGCCGAGCTGTGCTGTGTCATTAAGCGCTGTGTGGGCGTGAGGCGACTCAGGCAACAACTCACTGGCACGCCACAAACACTTCCAGATGCACGGCGGCGCTTATAATTTGCAGTGTGTGTGTGCGTGTGTGTGTGTGAATGTGTAAAGGAGTTAGTGTTGCATCAGCTTCGACCGCCGCTGTGAAAGATATTAGTTATTTCCTGTCTGCTCGCCGTGTCACCCGTCCTGAGCAGCGATCGTCTGCAGGGAAACTAATCCCTCACCAACCAAACACTCTGATGACGCATGAAACGCTGCCTTAATTAGCAATTAACGGCCTGATCCTGGGCTGAAATGAAGCGGGGGGGGGGTGTTCGAGGCTTCGTCTCTGCTTTGAGTCCAAGGTCGGCTCTGTCTGCAAACTCTGAGGGAGAAGCGGAGGAGACACAGCGAGGAAACGCCAGAATCTAGTTGGGTGTCGGGGATGCAAACCGGAGCCGACATTCCAGATCCGCCTGAGGACGGCGCGCCAACTGACGGGCTCCTCGACTGAAATCTGATTTGCCCGAAACCAGAAGAAGAAAAACCAACGTAGCATCCAATAAAACATGCGTGCAACACGGCCGGGGGAAGACATTTGGATTTTCAAATAACTGATAATCTGCTAAAAAGTCATAATGGCTCAAAGAAACAAAACAAGAAAAGGTGAAAAGTTCAACAAGACTCAGAGAATCAGAGAAACAAACAGGAAATGGCATAAAACCAGGAACCAGAGACTCAGCAGGAGCTCCATCGGTCTCCTCAGGTGCTGATGCATGAATATTAAACTGTAAAGCAGCTTGAAGGTCAATAAACAAGACACGAGTCCAGACTTTTGAGGCGGTGCGAGGACGTCTCTGCGGGTTTTTCACTGTCACCACAGCTACCAGGACTGAGAACACAGGATCTGGATTAAAACACACTCTTTACTCTCCAAAATCGAGCAGAGAGCAGGAAGTGAAGAGGTCTGCAGCAGGAAACGCATCAACTTAAACAGGTGTGACAACAATGAGGACGACATGATCAAACAGGAAGAAGAACAGAGTAGATTTTAATCAGAGTGACCGTGAGCTCTGGATTGGACAGTTTGGCCACCATATCATGTTTAACCAATCGGCTGCAGCCAGTTTAACGAGCGAACACATGCAACGACTGTTTAAATGTGAAAGTATTCCAGGAAGAGGAATTTACGTTTACCTGTGTATTTGTGGCAAATGTGTCAGCAGGAACCAGGAAGACCAACGTTTATACCCAAAACAGGCCAACAAATCCAAGACATGCAGGAAACATAACATCATCTAACAGAGAAGAAGACTAACGAGAGTCAGGTGACACCAAAAAAAGGCGGGAAAAAGACAAAAACAGGAAGTAAAGTTGATGTTATTCCAATAAAGACTAATAACAGACTGACTCACCCATCAGCCCTGAGCAGTGCCTCACGCCCTCTGGAGACATGATACCAGCATGAATCCTTCTTGGCGGTGGTGTCTAATGTGGGCTCGCTGGTTTGAGGTTGACAGGAAGTGGGAAACGTTCACTGTGAGAGGGCAGAGAGCTGCGACCGCTGATGTCTGGACAGGAAGCGCTGTCTGTTAAGTGTCAGATGAGTGTGTTTTTGAGAAACACTGTGCTGCTTCTGTTTCCAGCTGGCGACTGTGAGCCGGGGGAAGGAGGCGACGTGATGCAGCAGGAAGCGAAGCCAGACTGTATTCACCGTTAGCATCCGTTAGCGTCCGTTAGCCGACAGGTGGCTGCAGGGTGCAACACACTGACAATGACAGCTTGAACAGCTTAATGAGGCGTATTTCTAAGCTTTTAAATCAAACTTAATCATCTTATAGTTTGTTCTGGTTTTAATAAAAATCAGGAGATGATGTGAAACATCAGAAACCAGGTTATTTGGAGGTGCTCATGTTAACGCTAACGTGAATCAGGGTTCGACTGAAAGCTTGCTGTAGTGTCACGTGACAAGTTTATTTCAGATGTTTGTGGCCCTCAGATGATGAACCCCAGACTTGGTGTCACCAGCAGGATTCCTTGCTTCTGTGTGGATCTGAGTCTCGGTTAGTTACTCTAAGTTCTCAGCGAGGTTCGTTTCATCAGGTTGAGTTTTAACTCTGATGATCATCTTGATTTTGCCCTTGGTGAGGCTCGCACTTTACTACCATCAAACCCATTTTTTGCTTCTTTCCCCAATTAGCAAATGCTAGCATGCTAACATGCTACTCTAAATAAGTGCACACGCTAAAACATCACAGCATTAATAAGTCCTAAACATCAACACATAGCAAATTATTTGTTGCTAGTTTCACATGTTTCTTTCACTAGGCTATTGCTGAAGCTAACATGAAGCTATGCTAACTAGCTGTTGGGAGGGAGCTATTTTTCAAAGCAAGGTGCTGTCGATTAGATGATCTTAACTTTTGTGACACAAACACCTGCTGATTCCTGCCCCTCGTGGTGGAAACCAGCGTTTGAGTCTCACAACAAGACGTTTGCTCCTCTTCACTCAGAAACATGATTTGTTGGCGTGGTCGTGAGGAAATGAACCGCAGGGTCACAAAGTGCAGCAGCAGCCAGTTTTAATTAATGACACGAGGGGGAGCGCGTCCCCACAGACGCCCAGCATCAGGTGTTTAACGCCACCTATGCCTAATGATGGAGGGATGGTGATTACGACCGCTCCTCAGGGTGAACACAGTGATCATGTGATTTCATCTTCAGCTTTCTCCCAGCTGGGATTCCTTCAGTGTTGATGGTTCGTGGAGGTTTACTGGGAGCTGAATTTCCACAGAGGTCTCCCTCCTCTCCAAAACAAAACAGAGCCGCTTTCGATTCAAACTCCAGAAACACCGAATAAAGCAGTTCCACCTAAACCACTGTTTCTCCCATTGCTGTCGGGCCGCACACGGGACGCCCTGAGTGGGGCGGCGAGCCGAGCTGTTGCTAACGTTTGCTCAGCGTTTCTCTGATAATCCCAGATCCAGACGTCCGGATTTCCACTAAAAATCCTTCATCTGCTTCAGATACAGAGTTAAAACAAGCAGCTGCCGAAAAGAGAGCACAGAAATGTGTCTTACAGCTGATCCAGAGTCAGTTTATCGGGCTGCTGACACACAGAAATGTGTCTTACAGCTGATCCAGAGTCAGTTTATCAAGCTGCTGCTGACACACAGAAATGTGTCTTACAGCTGATCCAGAGTCAAGTTGATCAAGCTGCTGACACACAGAAATGTAAGCCTTACAGCTGATCCAGAGTCAGTTTATCGTTGCTGACACACAGAAATGTGTCTACAGCTGATCCAGAGTCAGTTTATCGCTGCTGGACACAGAATGTGTCTTACAGCTGATCCAGAGTCAGTTTATCGCCGCTGACACACAGAAATAAGCTCCATAGCTGATCCAGAGAGTCAGGTTTATCGCTTGCTGGGACACACAGAAATGTGGTCTACAGCTGATCCAGTCAGTTTATCAAGCTGCTGACACACAGAAATGTGTCTTACAGCTGATCCAGAGTCAGTTTATCAAGCTGCTGACACACAGAAATGTGTCTTACAGCTGATCCAGAGTCAGTTTATGAAGCGGCTGACACACAAACACAACACTGACACATGCACAGAGAGGAGGCGGTGACGCCACAGACAGGAAGTGAAGCCGATCACAGAGCTGATCTGGATTCACAGCACAGAGTTTTCGCATTTTGGAAAGTGGAAGAGTAACTGTCAGGTCACATGATTCATGAGCCAATCAGAGAGAAGGACTTACCCACCATCTGCTCCAATGTCAATGAGTCGATTCTTCAGCGTCTCCATCGATTCACATCAATCTTCAGTGTTTATTACACACAAATATACAAAATAAAGTAAGAGACACGAAGACCTGCAGCAAGAAGCAACCCAAGCTGCTGCTCGACGCGTTGTCATACGAACGGTTTAATACGCAGAAAAGCAGCGCACCGTCGTCTCAATGGTCCAGATGAAACAGCTCCGCCGCTCTGAATTATACATGTTGCAGCAGCCAACAAATTCTGCTCTCATCTATAATCTGCCCTTAATTAACCCGACAGACCTCTCAGGAGGAATCTGATAAATCGCCTTATTTCGAAGGTTTTTGAGTCAAAGTGGAGAACGAAGGACTTCTTATCTGATGGATGGATAAACATTGTTGTGTGTTGCAGGATGGTAACATTTGTCATGGAGGAAGTGACGGATGAAATGCTCGTGTGATATCAAATGAATACAACCGGGAACAAGATGCACTTCCTGTGTCGAGTCACCTGGGTTTCACCGTAGCCCCGCCCCCTTTAGCAGAGTCTCATCACCTCAGTGGGCATCTTCTGAACACTCTGGAGACTAAAACATCGTTTTGCAGACCTTTATACATCAGTGGTGCATCTTTCCTCATAGAAGATCTTTGATACCTGTTCATGCTGACCGATGACGCAGCCCAGTTTGTCCATGCTCGTAGTGTAACGATTGCTTTGTTCAGATGGCTCTGGGGTCCCTGCAGCACCCCTGCAGCGCCCCCTGCAGTGCCCCCTGTAGCACCCCCTGCAGCGCCCCCTGTAGTGCCCCCTGCAGCGCCCCCTGCAGGGCCTCCTGGGTCACCAAGTCATTCGTTATCAGTTCGTCCTGATCGTGCTGCTTGTTTGTCCCGACGTGACACGAGCAAACACACCGCAGACACAAACACTTCCTGCTGCTGGCTCAAGGTCAGACAGCGCTGACCTCCGGGGACGGACTGCAGCTACGAGTGAGACTCAGGGTACACTGTGTGTGTGTGTGTGTGTGTGTGTGTGCCTGCAGTACAAGGTAAAGGTCAGCACATCATGTGTCATGCATGGCGGCAGCTGGAGTCTTAATGCAGCTCAAATCCTCAGAGAACAGAAACATGCGCAGGTTTACATTTAAACAGCAGCTCGGTGTGTGTTTGTGCCGGTGCGGTCACGTCCTGGGATCAGCCTCCTTTCTCCAGCCTGATGCAGGATCCGGTGCTGAATAACGGCTCAGCTGAGCGATGTCGAAATGTCAGAAACACGATGAATCTGCAAAAGAGGTGTCTCGTTAACGAGCTGCAGCTTCGTTAAACGTGTGCTGCTCAAAGCTCGTCTGGTCATGTCAGAAGGCGTCTTGATTGATTTCTAACTGGTTTCTAACAAACAAACAATCACCCCTGATAAATTAGCTCAACTAGACATTAAACAAGTCCAGCAGAGACGATCACGTCCTCCGGTTTGGTTCTCCTCTAACGGGACGATTAGCTCGACTCCAAACCTTAAAGTTAGGACATGTTACTGTTTCAGGTCTGAAGGCCTGTTGTCTCCCGGCGTGACGCAGCTGTTTGGACTCGTCTCTGAGCTCCTCCCTCCGTGGCTCCACAATAACGTCTTCCTCTCTTCTGCCAGGTGAACGCTGTTCGTCATTGGCTGTTACATCCGATCCAGGAGGACAGTTTCCTGCCTTCATTGACTCTAAATTAACGAGCGGTTTTAATTTCCTCTCTGGTGTCCCGGCGTGATGTGAGCGTGGCGCAGCAGCGTCGCCGGCTCTCATGTTCCCACTTCCTGGCGGTTTGTTGACCAACATCCTGCGTCACTGCCTGTCTAAGACGCCGTGATATCGTCCTGTTAGCGGGAAGCTCATCTCTTCAGCACACAGCTGCAGGCAGCGATACGGCTCAGTGTCTGACCCTGATGGCCTCTAATGAGCCCTAACGAGGCTGAAGGCCACTAACGAGCCCATTACGGCTCCTTACTCGGCTGAAGGTCCTTGACGAGCATAACGAGCCTAATGGATAATTAGCATAATGATTGGAGTGGCAACTGGAGCCCTGAATGCTTCCTATCACACAAACACTGGGCTGAGCTGCAAATGTCCACCAACACAGGAGGCGACGGCTGCAGGAAGCTCCTCGGTAATCAGCTGGTTAAACGGCGACTCGACGGCGATGAGGAGACAAATGAAACGACGTGCTGTTGATTTACAAACTGAACCGACGGCATCGTCTGGATCTGCTCAGACCGACAGATTAATCAATAACTGCTCAGTGTTTCAGTTCGGAGTCGATGCCGGCTGATGCACCTGTGGGTAGCGTGGCTGAAAACATTCGTCTTGGGCCTGTTCCAGACACGCCCTGTTGTTGTGGGTTGTAAACTTTATGTTTTGTTCATCTGTTCAAGAGTTTGAACCTTTTAATCCTTAAAAGTGGAATGAAACTGTTTTTAGTTGCTGCATCAACAGTGCAACACTTTTCAAAAAGGGTTAAAATAACTTTTATACAAACGGAATCGAAGCTTAAAGCCTCTGGGTGTACGTTTCCCATGGCAACAGATGACTGACAGCTCAGAGGCGGTGTTGCTAGGAGACAACCTGATTCAAGACATCCATCCTGTTGCAAAGTTCAACATGTGAGGCGACCAGTAGTGCCGTTAAGCTAGCTAGCTCGTTAGCCAGCGGCATGCATTTGTTCCAACATCGTCATGTCTCTCAGGGTTCATTGAGTTTCACATGAAGGAGAAGCTCAAGTAGGCGTTGACACCGTCAGAAATCAGTTCCCACCACACTGTTTTCTGCTGGAGAGTCCGAACCGACCGCGATGTCACACATCCTCAGACATGCTCTGTCCATTTGTTCCTGCTGCTTGCACGGACAGAGCTGCCTGATGTTTTAAATGCTTCTTTTAGTTGAGCTGATACGTCTCCAGTCCGATCGCAGGTTCACAGCTGATCACTGCAATGTTCACATGATGAATAGAAGTGCATATTTGACTAATTCAGCTTGGACAGGAAGAGTCAGAGTGGACAGGAGCTTCGGACACAGCTATCGTCTCGTCAGAGGGCAGAGCCGCCCGTCTGTCCGACAAGTCCATTTTCGTGTTTGTGATGTGTTTCCTGATTGACTGACTCTGAAATCAGCAACATTATTGAGCAACTGGCGCAGAAACCAAGGATCAAAGGTCACAGCATCCCGACAACAGAGGGAACAAAGTCTCCCTGCAGGCCTCCGGGCGGGTGAGGACGGGCCTGTGCGATAGAGAAATGGCAGGAAATGGAATCAAAGCTGACGTGGAAAGGAAGAAAGGACGTCTTACCGGCTTTGTTCGCTCAATCGATTTCTCTTTCAGCTCTCTGCCGCTGAAGCATCGACAGCGGGAGCTCTGGAGAGGAAGAAAATACAAGCTCTGCCTTTTGGAGTGATGGCGAAACCTTAGAAACACACCCGGCGGAGGGTTTTAGTAGCACAAGATGTCTTATTCTGAAAGGTAAAGAGCAGTCAGAGGGGACGGGAGTGTGTCGAGGATGAAGCAGGAGAATGAGTGAGAGGGGTCATCAGACTGTGGGGAGGAAAGACGTGATTGGACAGGAGTGGGGCATCAATGGCGAGTCTGAAGCTGAGAGACGGCAAAAAGCAGCGAAATTCAGTTTCCTGACACCGAACATCTCCTGCAAACCAGAGAGGAGCATTCACATCTGTCTGTCTGAGCAGTTTCTGTTCTGCACCTTCTCGATGTGCCTCCACTTCCTTTCTTTCCTTGATACCAACAACTTGAACTGAACTGAAACACGGCGCCGTCCTCCCGGCCGCCCGGCCGGTGACTCACCGGGGTTACATCACAGGAGAAGCAGAGTCGAGACAATTACCTTCTCCACATGCCGAGAGTGTTTTCGGCATTCTGAGCCGCAATTATGGCTCGGCCACAAAAGCCTTTCTTCGCACTTTTTGGCTTGCACCAAGGTTGGTAGTCATGGTAACAGATGTTGATGCTGGTTGGAGGCGGGCCCAGAGGGCACCATGTGCACCTCCTGCACATAAAGCCGGCACAGAGTCCAGCCCCCCTGCTGCATCACAGAGCTTTTAAGTGGAATATATAGAGATGTGAAAAGGCTGACAGCAGCTGCAGCCTCAGGCGGCGCTGACTGAGGCCACGGCGGCTCCTGCAGACGCTGTCAGAGGATAGTCATCGGTGCCGCTGGTGCAGCTGGGGGGTCGGTGTGGAAGTGAGGGAGGATCAAGTGTGACTTTGAGGTTCGATTCGCTCTGAAGTCTTGATAGGTTAATCAGGCGCAGAATCAGCTGATCACAGATATCTGATGTGTTCATCTCACTGCGGGACGCCTTGTTTTGGACGCTGCATCCTGCAAACTGTCACTTCCTAAGATTCACCAAAGACGATGGACTGGAGGGACGGTCCCTAAACTCATTTTAATGATGCTGGATCCTGAACACTCTCCAAACAATAGCAGCACTTCACATTGTGTGTCTAATTCATCCATGCACACACTCCAGCGGTGGCATACACCGTGCTGACCTTGTCGTTGCTCAAGGACACGTTGTACAATGAAACACTACTGCAGTAATGATCGTTGGCTCTGAGCGAGAAAGGAAGGAGAAACCTGAAGATCCTGTAGTGCTGGAAAGTCTCTTTCTGGGCACACGATTGGTGGAACAAACGGTGATACTTGTGGCAATCATCTCTGACCACGGCCGAGTGGCGTTACTCGTCCAAACTGCAGCACAACAACCTTCCTGCTGTGACTCGTGATCCTAAACTCATGTAGACACCCAGTGATTTCAGCTGCCACTGGTTGAGAGCATAATGTGTGACAGGAAGTGGCGAGTCGCTGTGAACAGTTTTAGTCGATTCAGTTTGATGCTCCAGCTTTTCAGAAACATGCAAAATGATTTTTGGTTTCCTCCTGATGTTCATGGTCCCATGGGATGGATCTAATGCTTGGGTCTGCTGCTAACAGTCTGGTCCATGTTAAGATTATTCTTCTTGTAGGGACACGGCTCGTAAATGCTTTATCAGTTTATGGGCATATTCCTGCTCCCCAGAGGATGTCAGTGTTCATCTAAGACCTCGGCACAAACTGGTTTTGAAGTCATGGCTGGATTTTCATGATATGAGCTGGTCCCAACCTGGTCCCTTCAAACCGGGTATAAGACCGAGGATGCTGCTCCCAGAGGATGCACCTGGACACAGAGTCTGCACTGTGTCAGGGTCACACAGGACGTGTTCAGTTGCTGTAGTTGCAGACTGAAGTCTGTTGTAGTTGCAGCTACAAGTCAGCCCACAAGCTGTTTGTGTCCTCTGAATCTGCAACAGCCACCGTGTTCTGGAAGAATCATGACGGCGTCTGAGTCGTGTTCTTAATCACTGAGGAAACGCTGCGGATAAACGAATCTGCCAGGCTGTAAAATGTCCGCACTGATCTGCAGAGTCTGTGAAGACGTGTTTGTTTTCCTGCAATAATGAGTTTTGCAAAACATCATTTGTAGCAATTTATTAGATTAACTGTGGCAACATTAATATTTCCTGTGTTTCTGTGAAGGAGCTCGGCGAAAAGCCTCAGACTGACTGAGTGTTTGAGTGTGGAGACGAGAGGGTTCAGGCTGCAGCCAGGAAACAGTACCGACCCACAACAGTACTGACTCCAAACAGTACTGACTCCAAACAGTACTGACCCACAACAGTACCAACTGACCCCTCTACTGACCTACAATACTGACAATAACAATACAGGCTCTCATCAGTTCTGGACTAAAACACTACAGCAGGACTGACAGTAGGTCAGTGGTCTTGTGAGTGACCTACTGTCCCAACCCAACCTTAAACAGCACTGCCCCACATCAGTAACTCAGCATCAGATCCTTTAAATGAAACTGAATCTCGTTTATTAACGAGCTGCCGAACATTTAAAACGTCCCCAGACGTCCCGTTTCATCGGTTCACCCGTCGCACAGCGACCCGTAGCGGCGGCAGCGTCATCGAGCTGTTTTCTGGTCTTTTGTTTCGTTTTTAATTGGAAATATTTTAATAGAACTGAACCAAACCAGGATCCTTCTCACAGTTTGACCCGAGCACAGACCGGAGCCTGTGTTCCATTCACTGACTGATTGAAATCTGTTTGACACCACTTTATGAATAGTTTAGTGATACAGCAGCAGAAGACTGAGTCTGAATGAATGAATGAATGAGTGAACTCAGAGCGGCAGGTGGGATCAACAGGAGCAGGAGGTGACGCTTTCACTCTTCCTTTGCATAAAATCATGGCGATAAACTCTCAAGGTTCAGACTTTCTGTGCTGCATTCATGGATCCTGCTGTATAATACACACACACACACACACACACACACACACACACACACACACACACACACACAAACTGCAGCCGTTCCACCTGCAAACACTTCATCCCTGTGCAGTTTTATATCTGAGAGGAAAATATGAAAAACACTATATCTTTATAATGTCGTCATGAGATCTCTATACTGTAAACACTCGGCGCAGCTGCGTAGACCGATGTGATTGGTTGTTACTGTGGTCGGGTCGGAGGTTTAGCCACATGCTAACAGCTTCTCATCAGCGCTGAGAGTTTAAGCAGACATGAGTCTCCAGGTTCTCACAAACCATTTAACAACCTCAGAAATGTTAATTTTCCTGTTTAAAAAAGATACAAATAATTAATAAAGCAGCTGCTCACTGTGGTTTTTCATCCAATAAACAGGAACATGCAGAATCTCCTGGGGACTACTTTCAGCAGCGGATGAATCCACGTTTAATGCTTTAGTCAAAATTGGGGCAGTGCAGCAGTTTGGCTCATTAATGTGTTGTTTTTAATAGTTTTTAGACGATTTAACAAACAACATGTTTAAATATGTGTTATTGAACACATACTCATTAATGTTACGTTGCATTAATTGACAAGGCGGATTCAGAACCCAAATGCAAAACTCCACAACTGAGATCAGTTAAACAGTTTATTTACAAAGTTCAACACAAAATCACTCAAAACGAGGGAAAAAGCAAAGTATCAAATAAATTCAAAGACTAAACCTAAAACAAAGACGACCACAAGGGTGACTAGTAGACAAAAGTTTCAAAACTCTCTCAAAAGGAGAGAACAGGTGAATAACAAAAAATCAGTCTTTCGAGGAAAAACACTAATTCTAAACAAAGTACCAACTCAAGAAAAACAGACCAGAATGCAGACAAGGCAAGGCAGGAGTCAAGAACAATATCGAGGCGCTGGTTGTCGGACATACAGACACGACGAACTGGCACGAGACACCGGGAGACGTGGACTTAAATACACATGAGGAAGGGGGAAACAGGTGGAAACAATCAGGGCGGGGAAGACAGTCAGACAGGCGGGAAACACGAGAGGAAGGGCAAGCCGCCTGAAACGAGAGGGAAGTTAGTACTTTCAAAATAAAACAGGAAAACACAAGACATGACAGAAAAAGCCCTTGACGACCTATTTCACCATGACATTAATGAGACAATATAAATGTTAATATTGGCAGCACACACACATTTAGTGTTAGAAGAACTAAGACGGTACTTGAAAGCAGCTCACAAACAGCTCCTGCAGCATTATAACCATTTACTGAGTTCAGCTCACCTTTAAACCTCGTTTTGTTCCTTTATTATAATTAATATTTACTCTGTTATGCCTTAATTAGCTGTTAACAGCACTTTTTGCCTTTAGCTACTGGATCTAAATTGTAATTAATGTCTTTTTAGAATGAATAAATACTTAATTATTCACTTATTATCAGTCAATGATGCTTTTTGCTGCTGCAGCATCGGGAATGTTCTCAAAAAGTGAATAAAATTACATAAAAATACATTTTTTAAAACTGTAAAACACAAAAACAGACTTTCAGACATCTGTTTTCATTATTTTCATGTGTTATTGCGTCTTATTAACACATAAACATGTTAATAAGCCTCTGATTTGGGCCTTATTGCATATTTACTGACACTTGTTATGAGGATCTGAATGAAAAGCTGCTCGGTGTCAGACTCTGCTCAGAGGCTCAGAGACTGGCGCAGGGAAAACATTTTAGACGTGTGTGAGATTAAAACCAGCCAGTTTTGGGTTTGATGCATGTCCTCGTTACACTGAAAGAACATTTTTCCTGAAATATATTTGCAGTTCAGTCGTCCGTGATAATCATTTCTAAGAGACGGAGCTGAATTACGCGCTCCGAGCGTCATAATTACAGGGTGAGGATCCCGTAATTAGGAGCTGTTTCTGTTTATGAGCCGCGAAGCCATAAAGTTTTCCCTTCTGTGAATATAAAACGTGTTGGAGCAGAGCGAAACTGTAACCAGCGTCGTATTTAACGTACGAGCAGCGAGGTAAACTGTTTCTCTTGGTTTTTCTGTTTCTGAGTAGTCTGACGCGTTTCCGTGTGAACAGAAGCAGTTTAATTAACGTTTGTGTCAGCGTGAGTGCGGACAGGGACCAACCTGTTGTGCTGAGTCGATCATATTTCTGTATTTGCATCAAAATTTATATAAACTATGATTTTTTTTCAGTTCCCACGACGTTTATTTCCAGTTTTTCCTCCTGGAGGCAGATTTATGATTTCAGTCTTTATGAATAAAACACATTTGACTCGACAGACGCTGATTCCCTCTGTCAGTCTAGTTCGGTGCTGATGGGGCTGCAAATAAAAGACCCGCAGCAGTGATTTATGCCTCCGAAGGGCGCGCAGCATTGTTGGGAACATTTGGACGGATGCAGACTGATGATACTGACCCTGGAGCCGAGGTGCACGCTGCAGCTTTTCACTGAAAATGACATCCTCAGGGACTGTGTAAGGTCATCCTGTACATCACTGCCCACTCTACACTGGGGCTGCAGCTGTTTGGTTTCATTTCAGGTGGATTAAAGTAAGTAAAAGTGAGTTTGCTGCTCTGTTTTGCAGGTTCTGGGCTCCTGGTTGCTTTGCTCTTGGTCTCTGAACCTGGTCTCTGCAGTTTGTCAGTGTTGCAGCATGATTTTACCAGTTTGATGCAGATGCGCACCTCTGATCCGGATCAGATCCCTGCAGCAGGTTCAACATCTAGAGGAAAGACAGAGACCAACATGATGAGTGCATGTGATGTTAAGGTGTCCACATACTTTTGGCCTGATTGGATGAACTTTCGTTGCTCCTGCAAATGGCAACTTTCCCCCCAAAGTTTCCATCCTTACCGCCATAAAAACACCCGCTTCACCGAGTCCTCCCAGACCTTCTGTACCAGACTTCCCTGCCTGGGGACAAAATGTAAAACTTAGAGCTCCTACATGACATAAATAATCAATGAATCATTACATCAATAAAACATAAAGTGAGATGGTGAGCGACAGGGAGCGAGGGGCGGGCGAACACGTCCTGCAGACTGAGTGAAACCTCGCTCTGACCCCGTTTGTGTCTCATAACTTTATTGTTGCTATGAGACACATTTTTATAAAGAAATCAAAGTTTAATCTGAGGGAAGACGAGCGCATCACATCCTGGTGGAAACAGAGTCTGAACACTGCTCTGGAACCAGTCAGAGTTTAATAAACACAGATTAACACGGTGACGGCGGCCGGACGGACGCTCAGGTCCCGGCTTTATTTAACCAGGAGACAGCGGCAGCAGCTAAGATTGCAAAAGAAACCTGAAATGTAAAAATGGAAATGAATTAATAATGAAATTATTATTAAGCACAGTCATGTTTCCTGCAGACAGAAGCTGGAATACATCCAAAGTTTCCAATATTCAGGGTCACCGGTGTGTCTCAAAGCATCATTTTAAAGCTGTTTATTATATTTATTCACGTGAGTCTATGAACGGTTTTCTAAACTGCAAACTGTGACAATCCATATGAAAATAAGCTGTGTTTCTGATGCACCAATCCGCCTGTAGCTCATCCCTCTGCAGACTTATCGCGCTTTGCTCTGCGTTACCTGACTTTGTTTGTTGTAAAATCAAGTGAAAGTGGTTCTCAGTGTGTTAAATCAGCTCCTGACCAGGTGTCCACAGGTGATGTGGTTAGTTTTAGGTAAATAAGATCATGTTGTGGGTGAAACAGTCTGATGTCTGAACACTTTCAGGGACCACGTGGCTTTCAGGCACAAAGGCTGTAACAGAGACAGTACAGGCTGTGAATGAGCTGATGAACAGTTTAAAGTGCAGCTCAGTGATTACGCAGGGATAATTATTAATATGTAATACGACAAAGTCCCTTTTGTTTCCACTCTTTGTGCTCCAGTCTGCAGCCTCGACCGGCCGACGGCTGCTGCAGCGTCTCATTAACGAACAAAGAGCCCGGAGCCGCCGCCGCTGTCCGAGGAAAACTAATGTGATTATGAGAGGAATTGTGTTTGGTTGCAGCCCAGAAAGAACCTGAAGAGGCTCGCTTCAAAACGGGTTTGACTCTTTTATTAACGTGGACATTTACGGTGGCGGCCTTTTGAAGTCTGACTCCATCTGTTTATTCATGGATTCACGTTGAAATTTGGCCAAAGTTACAGCTGCAGGATGATACGATGCTGACGGGAGTTTGTTGTTTGCTGCTGGGAGGCGAGAGGTCGTAGATGATGCAGGTTCATAGGTGCAGCAATGCATCCTGGGAAGTGACCTGTCATGCGCTGCAGTTCTAGTTTTGAGGATGTCGGGATGTTCTTCATGCGTCGCCAGCAGATGCAGGAAAACAAGGCAGGGCGCTCAGCAATGAGGCCGACGAGAACAGAGAGAGCTGATGAGTCTTCTGATGACGATTCCTCAACAGCTGAGAAGTTTAGACGCTCAGCAGGCACGAGGATCCCAATGCAAACACACTGATGGAGCAGCCTGAACTTATTTGTGCAGATTCTCAAAAAGCTGATGCACATGGTCAAAACAGAGCAGAACCATTAAAATCAAGGGGGCAGCTGTGGTCAGCAGTTCAACAGAGACACTGGATGCAGAGACTGACGTGCATCAGGTTGGATGCACGGAGGGATGTGAGCTTTGATGGTTCGTTCAGCATGTAACCGGAGCACGAAGGTCAATGTACGGACCAACAGCTGAGCCACGCCGGCTTCAACACAATCAAATCAATTCAAATTCATCAAATCAAAACAGTTAATTATTCAAAAATGACTCATTTGCATCAGCTCAGCTTTTGTTTTTGCATCGTAGCAAACTGCTTTAACACCGAGGATCTAAAACTGAGGAGGCTAGCACAGCTGTCTGTCTGCGCTGCAGCGTTCCTCTTCTGTATAACCCCGCTCTGCTGGAGCAGAAGCTGCTCTGCAAAAATAACCAAATATTTCCTGAAGATGTGCAGATTGACTTTCTGATGAGACCACAAATCTACAGCCAGGAGGTCCAAACAGTCCAGACGGAGGCAGGAAGGCAGGTTAGAGACAGGAAGCTCGTCCAAACACGAGCAGCTGATAACGGCGAGGCTGACAGGAATATAAGCAGGGAACAGACGGGAACGGACTCCAGAGCTGCAGAGAAGATGATTTAACTAAATAAGGGAATAAAGTGGAGTTCAGGGAGAAGCTGGGTCCGTGTGGAAACCTTCAGAAGGACCCACACGGTCAGGGGAAACAAGATGATGCTGCAGATGATGCTTCATGTTCTCGCTGAATCATGATCCCAATTAATTATGATCCCAATTAAAAAAAACCCTGGAACTCAGTTCATTGACACCGCTCTGTCACAACAGGGGGTGGAGGATGGACGGAGGCGAGGGGCAGCCACAGATCAACTGTTTTATTGGGGGTGGAGGCAGGCCGGGTCAAAACCGGTGAGGCGGTCCAGAATCAAAAACAGAGCAGACAGAACATAAAGTCCACAAATCCATAAATCCAGCATCACCTGAGGGAACAACACCAGAACGAAAGGTCGAGTGAGTAATGACGATCTGACGAGGAACAAATGGAGCGACATGACGTGAGCACACAGAGGAGACGCGGGTGCAACCAATAAACCACAGACACAGAACAGGAAGAGAGCACATGGCTCTACAAAATAAAACAGGAAGTGACCGAAACAGGCAGACACGTTCATGTTTCTGCATGTTGTTTGGGGTAAACAGACGTTTGTTTGTTTGTAAACTGTTTGTTTCTGGACGTTCAGTCGAGTCGCTCCTCTCTGTCTGTCTCCGTCAGGTACAAGGCCATCGTGAACCCGATGGACATCCAGACGTCCAGCGCCGTCTTCTGGACGTGTCTGAAGGCCATCTCCATCTGGCTGCTGTCCGTGCTGCTCGCTGTGCCCGAGGCCATTTTCTCACAGGTCGTCTCCATGCAGGTAAACAAACAACAATCACAACAACAGCTAAAGATCATTAGCAAGCACTCGAGGACTGGTGGAGCCTGGTTTCACCTGTAAAGACTCATCAGACTGAGTCTGTTTGTTGTGTCATGATCACAGTATTCAGATTCAACGCTGACGTTTAGCTTTTTGTTTGATTAGCGTTTGTTCATGAATGTTAATTAATGAAATCCAGAGTTTTAGTTGTTGTTGAGCACATGAACTGAACTGTAACAGACAGTGGCCCCATCATGATACGCTAACATGAGATGCTAACAGACAGCTGATCTATCACGATGTGCTAACACACAATGGCGCTAACAGGACGCGCTAACACATGCTAACAGACACTAGCTCCATCATGACATATGAACAGACAGTGGATCAATGATGACATGTTAACAGACAGTGGCTCCATTATTAAATGCTAACATGGCATGCTAACAGACAGCTGATCTATAATGACGTGCTAACAGACAGTGGCGCTAACAACACATGCTAATACAAACTAACAGACATTAGCTCCATCATGACATGCTAACATGACATGCTAACTTTACACGCTAACAGACGGCAGCTCGTCCTGGCTGTGGCTAATCCTGTTGCCTACAGCGGCCTTAGTGTGTGTGTGTGTGTGACCTCGTGCACGTTCAGGCTGAGCGTGTCGTTCATCACTTCCTGTCAGGGCCTCGCCGCCGCGCTGCTTCGTCTCTGTGGAGTTTCCCGCCACACAAACTGCGATAAAAGCTCTGATTTATGAACGACATTAGCGGCGGTTTAACTGAGCAATCTGTTTTATGATCATTATCTCTGTTCTGCCCGTCCTCCTTCTCTCCTTCTCTCCTTCATTCCCTCCTTTTTCTTATTTTAACTTCTCCTTCCTCCCCTTTCCTCCTTCTCTCCTGTTCTCTTTCTCTCCTCTTCTTGTTTCCTAACTTCTCTCCTCATTTCCACTCCTCTTCCCTCCTTTCCTTGTTTCCTCACCTCCCTCCCTTATTCTTTCCTTCTTGTCTTCTTTCAACGTTTCCTCTCCCCTCCCCTCCTTATCTCTTCCTGCCTCCTCTCAATTCTTCTCCTCTTGTTTCCTTGTTTCCTCTTCTCCTATCCTCCCTCCTTGTTTCCTCTCTATTCTTCTTACTTTCTCTTCTCTCCACTCACCTTGTTGCCTTGTCATCTTTTGTTGTTTCCTTCCCCCTTCCCTCCCCCCTCCCTCCCCCCTCAGGGTCACAGGGACAACATTAACGTCACCTTCGTGAACTGCGTGCCGTACCCGCTGTCCAATCAGATGCATCCTAAGATTCACTCTGTGATGATCTTCCTGGTTTACTTCCTGATTCCTCTGGCCATCATCTCCGTGTATTACTACCACATCGCCCGCACGCTCATCAAGAGCGCGCACGACATGCCGGGGGAGGTCAGCGAACACACCAAGAGACAGGTGACGCACTGACGGATGAATGAACGAATGAACGAGCTCGTCTGTCTCACCTGAAAACCTGCTGCCTCTGAAGCTCGATAACGTTCATGAAGTTTAGTTTTTCATCGATTTTCACTCAAATATGTTTTCAAACCACAGAAAATCTGATGCAACGCGACAAAGTGACTGTTTTCACTGCAGAAATGAAACCAGAAGAAGCTTCATTCAGCATGAAATAGGGTTGAAGAGAAGGAAAAACACAAATCAGCTGCTGATTCTGCTGCAAACTCCCTGAAAATCAGATTAAATACGAAACATTCCCACAATAACAATAACAATCTGATCTTAAAACCAGTTTCTGAGCTGATATTCCTTCAGATTGCAGCTGGTTCGTCTGTTCATTAAGACGTTTTTATGTTTGAATGCACAACACGGTGCAGCCCTCCGTCTCCAGACGCGTAGTTCACACATTTATGGACTAAAGCCTGAGGAGATGCATCGGTTCCTCACGAACACGCTGATCAACACACGGCAGCGTTTCATCCTCCACCTGACGCCGTGACACACTTTGCTTCCTGCATTTCAAACCTGGAAAACCTGGATTCAAACATTAAATTCCAGTTAAACACAGTCACACAAGTCACAGCCTCAGTTGTTTCAGTGAAACAATGATTCCGACGTCTGTTTAAACAGAAAACACCCAGTCTCAGGACGTCGGACGGTTTAAAGTTGCCGCGCCCCGCTGAGGAGCGAGGCTGCTCGGGTCGTTTAGAGATCCGTCTGGTTTCTGGTGGCTGCAGCGTTGAGACAGTCTGAAGTTTCACTGAGAAGCTTTTTGCACCCACACCTCCGGCTCCCACGGCCCCATGGTTAATATTTCAGAGCAGTGGTCGTTTACACCCGCCTTCACAGATGGAGGAGGAGGGAGGGTGGTGATCGGGTCAGATCACATGATCAGTGATGGAAGCTGACGACAGTTCAGACACACTCTCCGAGCTGCTGCTCCCGGTTCCTCCTCCCAACACAAACTCCTCAGCTGTTTCCAATCTGCTGCTTCTAAATTACAGTCAAGCTGCTGTTGGTGAAGCACTTCCTGCTGCGCTTTCACAATAAAAGCCTTAACAGGAAGTTAGAACCTGCACGCCGCAGCAGGAGCGTGACAGATTAAACCCAGCATAACTTTATTAATCTCATTATGTAAATCTCATGTTTTCCTGCTGATATGAAACTCAGATTTCCTCAGTCCTGCAGCTTCACAGAGTCCTGCAGCTTCATGCAGAGTCCTGCAGCTTCATGCAGAGTCCTGCAGCTTCACAGAGTCCTGCAGCTTCATGCAGAGTCCTGCAGCTTCTCACAGAGTCCTGCAGCTTCACAGAGTCCTGCAGCTTCATGCAGAGTCCTACAGCTTCATGCAGAGTTCTGCAGCTTCTCACAGAGTCCTGCAGCTTCACAGAGTCCTGCAACTTCTCACAGAGTCCTGCAGCTTCACAGAGTCCTGCAGCTTCACAGAGTCCTGCAGCTTCATGCAGAGTCCTGCAGCTTCACAGAGTCCTGCAGCTTCATGCGGAGTCCTGCAGCTTCACTGAGTCCTGCAGCTTCATGCAGAGTCCTGCAGCTTCACAGAGTCCTGCAGCTTCATGCAGAGTATGAAGGTCTTGGTCTGGTCCTGTGTGCGAGGCCCATTATGTGAGGTGTCTCCCTGAAAACATAAATACTGAAGGAGGAAGTGGCCTCAGTGACAGAGAGCAGAGCTCTGCTGGACGAACGCTTCGCTGTGAAGTTTGACCTCGACAAACTCAGGTTAATGGAGAGCCTCTGACTAACAAACAGTGAATCACCTGCTGACGCTGGCAGCTGAGAGGGGATCAGCGGAGACGAGCAGTGAAAAGATTGGAAACAGTGACGTCAGCTTCAGACTGTGGCTTCAGATCAGCTCTGACTCGCAGGACAAGTGCAGGCCGTCAGTAACAGATCAGAGTAAAGCTGCGCCACGTGACGCAGTCACTACTGCTGACGTTACATCACTGTGGCTTTAACAGCACCGTGGTGCCTTCAGGTGTGGACAGAGTCGCACCGGTTCAGCCTTGATGCACATCAACGGGATGTTGTGCAGTTTTACAAACATCTGTCTCTGTCTCGTCTGTGTTTTGTCTCGGCCGTGGAGTTTAAATGGGCGAGTGCGTCATGTGACGAGTCCACCGACATCCCTCCACGTCCTGCGCTGCATAACTGATCTCATTACAGTGAAATCCATTGTTGGCAGCCTGTGTGTGCGTGTGTGTGTGTGTGTGTGTGTATCGCCGTATCTTCACATCCGTGGAGGTCGGACACTGATTGCTACATTAACCGCAGACGCTCACATCAATACCAAACCGCTGCGACCATCTGATCTGAGAGCTGATTCATTAAGTGTCCGGAGATAAGACACACGTTAGAGGACGTGCACACACACACACACACACACACACACACACACACACACACACACTCCTGCAGCTGAAGAGCACATCATCGATCAGTAACGCTCGCTGCAGGTGGTTTTTTACTTGTTTTGTTTAGTTAATCTGCTCAGACGGTAAATATGGTTATTATAACACATTCAGACTGTCGCCTCAGAGACACAGCAGGACGGAGGGAGAGAGGTCGGCGAAAGACGAAGAGCACGCAGGAAAAATAATAGAAATAAGAGAGTGACTAAAGCTGCAGGCTGAGATATTTATCTCTCTGTACTGGGTCAGACGACAGGAAGTGGGCGTGGTTTGCTCATCTGTTGGTTGCAGGTTAAAGACATGATCAGTCAAACAGGAGTGGCTCTGCGGCGTGACGGAGGAAATGACCTGCTGACTCGCCGGAAATCACGAACAGACCCTGAGTTTCAGACACATGGCGACCATCTGTGCAGCGGCTTCTCCTCAGTGGTCGCGCCTCCTCTGCAGCTGCAGCCCCGCTCTCCCTTCAGCTGACAGCTGATTGACAGCTGCGCAGGAACTCAGAGCGTCTGGCGGCAAAATACATGAAAAGCCTCTTTCCTGAGTGATCTGGCTGCAGAGTCGATCAGACCGGAAGCCATTAAAGGCATCGACGCAGCGGGAGGCGCCAACCGAACATCGTTATTGGCTCACGACATCTAAAACAAACAGAAAACAGGTTTTCCCGGGCCGCAGGAGGTCCGACGCGCAGCAAAGCAACAGCTGATAATGAATAATGAAACGCTGCAGCAGAGGGAGCTCACCGATCGATACGAGTCAGCGCTCCGGTTCGCACAGCTCTCCAACGTTTGACAAAAGCCAAGTAATCGTTACTGATTGATCCGTTTCCCTTCAGCACAGCAGCTGCAGTTTAACCCCGACGCCGCTGAGGAGGCTTCACTCCGGTCCCTGAAGGCATCGTTAGCCGAGCTGCTGCTAACGTTTGCTCAGCTTGTTTCTCTGATAACTTCAGATCCAAACGTCCGACGACTGAAATCCTTCATCTGCTTCAGATACAGAGTTAAAAACAAGCAGCGGCTGAAAAGAGGAGCACAGAAATGTGTCTTACAGCTGATCCAGGGTCAGTTTATCAAGCTGCTGACACACAGAAATGTGTCTTACAGCTGATCCAGAGTCAGTTTATGAAGCTGCTCACACACAGACACAACACCTGCAGTCTAGTCCTCTGTCTGTGTGGCCTGCTGCCTGCTGAGCCGGTGCAGCAGCGCCAGTGTTGATGGCTCGAGTGATTCCATGTGACAGCTGATTGACAGCTGCAGGATTCGACATAGTAACGGTTGCACAGTCGGCCGGGCGACGGGACCTGCCTTAGACCTGCTGTCAGTGTCTGTGTGGTTTGGCTGCAGGCGATGCAGGGAGCAGGACACTGAGCTGGCAGGCTGCCGCGACTCCGGCTGCGACCGCACTGACAGAGGCTGCTGCACCACATGACCAGCTGCAAACAGGGTGCAGATTGAACAGGTGTTACCCCTGCTTCGTGCTCCAAGCCTCTTTGGCCTCATGACTCCACGCTCTTTACTGCGCTGCTGCAGCATCTTCTCTCATCCAGACACCAGATCATCAGCTGAAGCCGGCTGAGCAGCTCTGGCTCACGGCCGGGGCTCCAGCTCATCCTGAAGGTGGTGGATGGAGCCAGAGTCCGGACTCTCACTGCAGCCTGACAGGCCGCATCATGTTTCGTGTTTCAGCTTCCTGTCAGTCGGCTGCAGAGCAGAGATGATTCAGCCTCTGCACAGATGGATGCACTGCACACGCTCCGCTCTGACACATAACACTCACTGACATGCAGTGTGTTCGTCTTGATCTTTGCCTCCGGCGCCCGGCTCGTGCAGCTCTGCGCGCTACATGAAGCAATAACACGCAAACAAACAAACAAATGACGATAACAAACAGAGCAGACACGGCTCCGTGGGTGAGATCAGCCTCTGTCACAGTGTCACACTCTTATTGGTTCAAGACAAACAACAGAGGTGGAGGCCTCCGCCCTCCGAGCGTCTCTGAGCATCTCATCCCGTCGCCGTTCTTCACACACAAAACATCAGCGCCGGCGGTTTTCGTCCTGCAGGTGAATCTCTCCGCGTGTCATAACTAACCGTGCCTCGTCTGCAGGTTCGATCGGACAGAGTTTCAGCAGCAACATCGATAATAAATCAATAAAACATCAGTTTAACTGATCGATCGATTAAACGAGCTGCAAACGCCACTGCGCTACTGGATTATCTGTTTATCTAAGGCAGGAACGTAGCATGTAGCATGCTATGTGTAGCTTTTAGCTTGTAGCATGCTATGTGTAGCGTTTAGCTTGTAGCATGCCATCAGCCCGTCCACAGTCGGCTTCAGATCCTGGAAACAAACCTGAAAACCTGATCGATCGTTGCCGCCGTCCGACATCGAAACACGAACCACACCAGAGCCTCTCACGGCGTCCAGCAACCGACAGCAGCTGTTTCCCTCTGAGGTTAAACACGTGGACACGCATCAGGTGCTCGTCTCCGCTCAGTTGACGGATGAACGTGTTGTCTTCACTGTGAAACACGTTAATCTGCATCTGCACCGTGTCAGTGAACAGCACCAACACGACAAAACGCACAACAATGGAAAACAACAACAACAACAACATCAGGAACAAAACAGTCTAACTCTGTTTCAAACAATGAGATGTGCTCATGTTTATTCATGAAGCTCGACGAATGAAGAGCCAGAAACACCCTCGAGCGACGCAGGAATAAGCTGCAGAGTGTGTGTGTGTGTGAGTGTGTGTGTGTGTGAGTGTGTGTGTGTGAGTGTGTGTGTGTGCACAGTGAGAGAATAGAGCGTTGTGACGTCTGTTTCAGATTCTGTGAATGAGACCTGGCAGTTTTTCATTTCCTCTGCAGCTTATTGCACATTCAGAAAGTCCAAACTGTGTGTGTGTGTGTGTGTGTGTGTGTGTGTGTGTAAGCACTCTGACCCGAACACTCTCCGGATCACACTCTTAAAGCTGCACTGGGACAGTCCTCAGCTCGTCTCTGCAGCTCAGCGTGGAGGAGGCTGAACAGTAAATGAATAAAACACTACACCGCGTTCCACATTATTATGCAAATTGTGTTTAAAGGTCATAAAGGTCATTTTTTTGTCTGTCAGTTTAAACACATGGATGGGAATGTGTGTCAGGGCTCTTCCAATCACTCCAATCAATCTCAGACACCTGTGCCAATTAGTTTGCAGGTGAGTCCAAATAAAGGGAAAACTACTTAAGAATGGATGTTCCACATTATTAAGCAGACCACCATTTTCCAGCAATATGGGGAAGAAGAAGGATCTCTCTGCTGCCGAAAAGCAAGAAATAGTTCAATGCCTAGGAGAAGGTATGACAACTTTAGATATTTCAAAACAACTTCACCGTGATCATCGTACAATAAAGAGATTTGTAGCCGATTCAGAACACACACGGGTTTGAGCAGATAAAGGCACAATGAGGAAGATTTCTGCCAGACAAATGCGTCGGGTTAAGAGAGCAGCTGCTAAAATGCCACTGCAAAGCAGCAAACAGGTATTCGAAGCTGCTGGTGTCTCTGGAGTGCCAAGAACATCAAGGTGTAGGATCCTCAAGAGGGTTGCAGTTATGCATAAACCATCATCATCATCATTCAGCCACCCTTAACCAAAGCTCAGAAGCAGAAACGCCTGCAGTGGGCCTACGCGTACATGAAGACTAATTTCCAAACAGCGTTGTTCACTGATGAGTGCCGTGCAACCCTGGATGGTCCAGATGCATGGAGTCATGGATGGTTGGTGAACGGCCACCATGTCCCGACAAGGCTGCGACGTCAGCAAGGAGGTGGTGGCGTCACGTTTTGGGCTGGAATCATGGGGAGAGAGCTGGTCGGCCCCTTCAAGGTCCCTGAAGGTGTAAAAATGACCTCTGTGAAATATGTGGAGTTTCTGACTGACCACTTTCTTCCGTGGTACAAAAAAAAGAACCGTGCCTTTCGTAGCAAGATCATCTTTATGCATGACAATGCACCATCCCATGCTGCAAGGAATACCTGTGCATCATTGACTGCTATGGGCATAAAACAAGAAAACCTCATGGTGTGGCCCCCATCCTCCCCTGATCTCAACCCTATTGAGAACCTTTGGAGCATCATGAAGCAAAAGATCTATGAGGGTGGGAGGCAATTCACATCAAAACAGCATCTCTGGGAGGCTATTCTGACATCCTGCAAAGAAACTCCAGCAGAAACCATCCAAACACTGACAACTTCCATGGATGCAAGAATTGTGAAGCTCCTATCCAATAAGGGGTCCTATGTCAAAATGTAATTTGGCCTGTTAAGATATTTTTGATTGAAAGAGCTTTTGATTTCAGCAAATATAACCTGCAAATGCTTGCAGTTTAACTACTGACCATTTTCAGTTGTTTACAACAATAAAATGTTTTGAAACTCTATTGTGCGTAATAATGTGGAACAGTGCATTTTAAGATTTTGATTTTTTTTTAAAAATCGTTATGATTTGGAGGTTCGTTCAAAAACAGTCGAGTTATACTCTAATGCTTGATGACTTGAAAATTATGAGAACTATCATTTTTATAGATTATTTAGGAAAAAGAGAGAAAAATTACATTTGCATAATAATGTGGAACGCAGTGTAAAACTACAGCAAACGTCCAGAAACGACACCGACGGTTCACTTCCTGGTCAGCCATGATGCGTCACATGACCCAGAAGGAAACGAATGATGTCATCCTGTTTATGAACCCTGGTTCAGGACTCACAGGCGTTGCCAACCTTCTTGTCCCTGCAGCTGTTTGTGCAGTTCAGCTGCAGTTTACCTCCTCGCACACGCTCAGTGGAAGTTAACGGTCATGTGATCTGTGTCTTTAGCTGTTGGAGTGTGGGCGGAGCTTATTTGTGCTGAAACTCTTCTTACACTCCGCCGAAGCTGTTTCTCATCCATTAAATCATCGCGCTTTGTGACGCAGGCCAAAAATTCAGGAGACCCTCTGCCACCGCCAGTCACATGACCAAGAGCAGCTCATTTCATATTAGCAGCATTAGCATCGTTAACATTGGCGCGAGCCTGCAGCTGTAACCTCTCCTGGTTCCTGTGAGTTTGTGCAGCAGAGGCGTCTCCGCCGTCGAGTTCAGGCTGAAGTCAAATCAGACGACTAACAGAAGAATTTCCATAACTCATTTCCTGTCACTGCAAATCACAACAGGCCCGGAGACAAACAAACAGATTGATTTTCCATTTAAGCCCCGCGCTGCCGCCATTAAGTTGCTGGAAAATCTCCACTCAAGATGCGTCGACTCAAACGGGATGAGAGCGTTTCTGAGGGGGGGGGCGCAGGTCGAGACGAGGCTGCAGACGAGGCTCAGGGATGTTCAGAGCTGTGCATCAGATCCAGGATGACCACGCCGCGTCAGCTCTGTCATCACGAGTCCGGATCTGATCGGATCAGGAAGTCTGAGGTTAGCACCACAGGTCAGACTTCATCTCACCTGCAGCTCATCATGACTCGTCCGTTACCGAGCAACTGATGCAGAGTGAAAACAACAACAGACGCCTAAACTCAGCTGAGTCGGACAAACGGTCCTAGCCCTGGTTTCCACGGTTACCAAGCAGCTCAGACCTGCAGGTTACAGGTCACCGCCAGGGGCTGTTAGCATGTTGGCGTGCTAACATTATCCGTTAGCTCACAGGGCTCGCCACATCAGTAATCACAGGAACGAACGTCCTCTCAGACTTAATGAGCGACTCTGATGCTAAACACAGCCATTGTTTCTGTGCAGCGAGCTCATCCTCATCTGTGGAGACACAATGCAAGCCTGTGTCTCACACACACACACACACGCACACACACACTCTTAATAACCATCTCTGTGGAACCGGCAGGCTAGCAGCAAACACACTCCAGCGTCCGTGTTTACTCTTGAATCAGATGTTTTCTCTTTTCAAGCTGCAGAAGCTGAAAGTGGCTTCGCTGCTCTTTCCAGCATCTGGTGTGATGCAGGATGATGTTTGAAACTCTGTAAAAACAGACCAGTGAAGGACGTCGACTGCGTCACCTCAGGTGTCGGGTGTCCCGAATCTGCCTTTACAATGGGAGCCAGCAGCCTGCAGCTCCCAGGAGGCTTTGCAGCTTCCTTCCCGTTGAGCGACTCTGCAGGAGGAACTCTGAGGATCTGTTTATCGCCGCCGAGCTGAGGAGCAGCTCTGCTCCAGACGTCTGAACACACTCGACGGGAGCAGCTGCTGCGCTCGGGCTGCATGTGTGCAAAGAACACACACACACACACACACAGATCCACATAATCCACCCTTCCAGATGAGTTGTGGCCCTGAGATGCAGGTGCCTAAGAGGATCTTGGGAAAAGCGCCAAACACTGCCCGACTGCTGGCAGCGAATCAGAGCAAACAAATCAGCAGCACGCAGCCTGGAGCGGCGAGATGATCCCGGCGCCGTCATCAGCACGGAACGCCGCTGGTTAACTTCCTGCTTTAATTTGCAGGTTGGAGTGTTTAACGGGAGAGTCAGCGGTGTCGAGCTGCCGCTGGGCGCACACCGAACCTGCGTCGGTTTGCTGTTCGTCTGACGAACGCGATCAGGTGTCGAAAACGACTTTTTGATGGCAGCTCGTCAGGTGACGTGTCACAGGGTCAGATGAGGAACCTGAACTCGTGTCAGCGACTGTAAACAACAACAACCAATCAGAACTCCATCTCCTCAGGTTGGAGCTTCACTTTCAGCGTGATGTGCAGCTGCAGAGGGTCTCTCCTGTTCCCATGGTGCATTGTGTGTCGCGTGTTTGATGAGTTCGCTGACTCTTTTTGCGTCGATGCCGTCATGTTGCCTTCATCTCACTGCTGGATTTGCTGAGTTTCCATCGTCCACCAAACATTTCAGTCAACGAAACGTGTTTTTAATCATAGTTTTAAAAATCACATTTCTATTTAGAACTCAAAAGTCAAAGTCTCATCTTAGGTTGTTGATGTCACCGTCTTCATTAACTAAACCCTCTGAAGTCCAACATGTGTAGGAACACGTAGACAAGCTTCACGAGTCCTAAAAGAGTGAAAGATCACAGAGCAGAACTCGCTGTGCAGCGCTGACCTGGCCTGAACATGTCGGCCGCTGTCAATCAGCCGGACGGCGTCTTTCAGTCCGGTTCACTGCAACGACGTCAAGTTCAGTGAGTCAGGAAACATCAAACAGAAGCAGCCGAGATAAAAAAAAGGGAAAGCACGACCTCCGTGCTCCGACGACACCGCACCGCTCAGCGTGCAGGGGTCTAATTTAATCTTCAGGGGTTCATGCGAGCATAATGATGCATTTAGGAACATGTGCTCAGCAAAGGTCATGTGACGTTTCTCCATCAGCCGAGCATCCGAAGGTGCATCAGGAGGTCAGAAGGTCTGATGTGCTCGCCGTCCGCAGAACACGGAGAAGCACTTCACCGAACACCGTTGACATTTGTGTGTTTGCGCTGAGCTCAATCCGTGCGTGCAGAGATGGTCGACCTGTCTGAGCGACATCACTGACCTTCTCCACGCGTCTCTGGTGATCTCCCAGCGCCGGCCTGACAAGGTCAAACTGCTGGAGCGTTGCTATGCGAAGCACGGCGGCGGACCGGCTCTTCGCCTGCGTCCACCTCTTCCTGTTGCCGTCGGTTTCATCATCAGACGACTGCAGGACGCTTTTAGCATGCGGGTCCGGTGGGAGTCAAACCTTCTGCCTCGTCGAGCACGATGACACGTCTCCACCCAAATGAGTGATCGCTGGTGTAAAACAGCTGCTTTTAACCAGGAGCTGCTTGTGTCCGTTAGTTTGCACTTCTGAGCTTCTCCAGGTCGAGCGTAACGGCCCTGAGAGCTGCGGCGAGCTCAGTGTCTTTACCGACATCACTGGCTTTGACGGGACAAAGCAGACGAGTGTCTCCTGAACCCAGAGCAGTCACTGTGTGAGGAACACAAAGCAGACACCATTAACTGCTGATTATTGACATCTTGTTGTTATTAGCACTGATGTTAGCTCGTTAGTGCGGTGCCATAACTGTAAACAGAGGCTTTGGCTGCATCCCTGTTGCTATGGTTACGCATTAGAGATACAGGCTGATACTTTAATAGTTTGACACGTGAAGGCGCGTTCCAATCAGTTTCTTTGTCAGCTTATAAACTGGAATAAATTGCAAATGAAATGTTTGTTTTTGCAGATTTGTGATGTCATCATTGTTGGACAGAACCACCAACCGCGCTGATTATCAGATTTCCACCGGATCAAAGTTCATTTTACTGAGCCAAACCGTTAATTAAACCCGTGTTTTAAGATGCAGCCACGTCTGAGTCATCTTATATTAGTCGTTAGTCTCTAACTGGTCATGAGTCGCTGAGCCGGAGCTGCAGGTTGGACTGATTTGAGTGATTTTGTTGGATTTTTGCTGAGCTCAGCGTCTGTAAATGTAATAGCACTGTGGACTCTTAAGGGTTCAGAGCACAGAGATCCAGGTTTTGTCCCAGACAACAGGTAAATGAAGCCGTTGTTATCTCTCAGGAGTCTCACCCTTCTTCTCCACCTCCTCCAGATGGAGACGAGGAAGCGTCTGGCCAAGATCGTGCTGGTGTTCGTGGGCCTGTTCGCCCTGTGCTGGTTCCCCAACCACGTGCTCTACATGTACCGCTCCTTCCACTACCACCAGATGGACCTGTCGCTGGCCCACCTCGTCATCACCCTGCTGGCCCGAGTCCTCAGCTTCTCCTCGTCCTGCGTCAACCCCTTTGCCCTCTACCTGCTCAGCGAGAGCTTCCGCCGACACTTCAACAGGTCTGGATGCTGCAGCACCGCGACAAACAAACACTTCAGGCACGAGCTTTAGTCTGAACTGTATCATCTCTATTCATCTGTGTTCCTGCAGGGTCTCAGGGGAAACGTTTCTTGACGCCAGGCGCCTGAAACATTGACCGTTAGCTCCTGATAATCAACCACGATTAGATGATTGTCGATTGTTTCCAGGACTTTTTCTCCTATTGTCCTCAAATTGCATCAAAAGACCAAAATCGACATCGTGTCTCTCGCTGTCAGCTCCAGATCCACTGGTTCAGTCTTAAAATAAAAGCGCTGTAGTTTCTTTAAACAGCTGCAAACTTTACTCCTCGCACTGCAGGAAACACTGCATTTGTCAGGGACTACTTTCAGTGGTGGATTAATACACAGTTACAGGCATAAGAAACGGGTTATTTGGCTGGATTTTGCAGAAACTCTCAAAAAATACAATATTCTCTATATTCTCTATATTACAGAGCTGTCTTTGTTAGTTAAAGCTCTTTCTTTGTCCTAAAAACCTGTTTAAATGTCAACAGTTCAGGTAAAATGCACCATCAGGAGGTTGTTGGGGAGGTGGGAGCTGCAGAGCATCGTTATTACACACATACAGCAGTTGATCTGTCCTGGAAGCTGATTCATTTCACCACAGAGGCAGCAGCATCCAAGCCCCGACAGAATCATAAGTTCTCAACATCACGAACGATGTTTATTGGAAAACATTTCGATTTTATGCTGCGAGTTTGTTGCTGAGCTGCAAAGTGCTGTTTCCATCATTTCAGCCCAGTTTGACAGGAAGCTTCGTATGTTTCCGCTCCATAAAAGATGCAAAACGTCCAAAAAACGGTTATTTCTGTCTTTATTGATCGTGCCTGGAAAAGTGTGCATATAATAAAACATGTCGGAGCCGATGATGCACAGAGTCAGCATCGCCCGTCTGTCTCTGGTGTTTTGCATTCTGCGTGCAGACGACGTTAAACTGTAGACTAATCAAAACTTTCCAGCAGGCTGAACATCCGCAGCCCTGCGAGCACTCAGCAGCGCACTTCATTTCCCGCTCTAAATGGACTCCGTAAGCACGCCGCAAAATGAAGTAATCACTGCCCTCGTCGTTTCCTAAATCTCCCTTTGAGTGTTCCCACTTCCACCAAACATCCTGCAACTTATCACTACTCTGCCCGCGCCGGATGGAAACTCTCTTCAGAGCGACTGTCACAGTGAGACGCCGCGACCCGGGGACGGCTTTGTGCTTTCATTTGGGTCAGATTTGCCGGCAAATCCTGACACCATCGCAGGCGGCGGAGGAAATAACACGCGCCTTTGGGAGGCAATTATAACGAGACCGCCGCGTTAAAGCCGGCGCCGTAATTCACCTGCTTTGGATTTATTTCCTATTATTTTTAAGGGAGTTTCAACTCAACTGTGTTGTCGGTGCGAGCGTGAGGATTTCCAGAAAGTGCAGCAATGATATGAACTCAGCTGCTGCGCCCAGGGAGCCGGTTAACAGCCTGCATTTCCACGTTTCTTCGCTCCTCACACACTGAAACTGTCTCCAGTTAAACTTTTTGCTGCTGTACCTTTCCTGTAGGTGAAACGAACAGTTATCTGCTGCTCAGGTGATCTGCAGATGATATTACAGATTTGCTTTGTGAATCGTTTCGTCTGTAAAATGTCAGAAAATACTAAAATGTGTCCACTGAAATCTTCAAAATACCAGAAACCACAAGAATATTCAGTTTTCCATCACAGACCGAGAAGAAAACTGACAAATACTCAAATTTGAGAGACTGAACCAATTGATTTTTAATGAATTAACTAATTGTTTCAATGCATTTTCCATAGAAATGTGTTTTGTGTTGTACCTTAAACAGATGTTTTCTGCACTGAACGACCTGAAAAACAAAGGGTTTTGTTTGTTTGTGGCATAAAAACAACCCAACGCTTCGCTAACTCCTCCTCTTCCTCTGCAGCCAGCTGCGATGTGGTCGAGGTCCGCGCCCCGAGCGTCAGGCCAGCTACCTGCACAGCACCTCCCACATCCGCCTCACCTCCATCAAGAAGACCACGCCCACGGCCGCCATCATCGCTCCCGCAGCCAACGGCAACTCAAACAGACAAGAAGTTGCTCTGTGAAGACGGACACCTGCGAGTCCATGAGGCCCAGCTCCACATCATCCCTGACTGAGGAGTCCTGCAGCTAAAAGACCAGCAGAGGTGTTTTGGTGCAGGGTGTAGCTTTACTTCTTCTGGTTGAATGATTGCACCGTCGGATCCTCAACCCGGCAACCAAACAAAAAGTGCCTCTTGGAAATACAAAGTCAGACGTCAAACCCAACACTTTTCTACAGCCACAAGCCTCCAGATGTTTCACGTGTTTGCTAAAAGTTGAACAGAGTCCGAGGCTGCGGGCGCAGGCAGTCCTGTTGACAGCATGTCCCCACCTCACTGGCACGTCTGCGGTGAAAGCTTGTTTCTCTGTGCCAAGTTGCTGGAACGCTCGTCATCGATTGATCTAAAAAGCCATTTTCATCTCTTCGGTGACGCGGTATCGATCCACTGAGATGAGGAATTCTGTCATTTTGTCTGCCGCCTCTCGAGCAGGTCGACCTCTTGTCCAAGGATGTTTGGGTGAACGGCTGAAGCAGGACTGAACGATCATGGGACGCTCTCTCTCTGAACTCTGAACTCTGAGTATCTGCTGATTGTTGAAATGCATTTGCAGCTGTAAAAAACTCCCTGAAGCCTTGTAAGCCAGAATAGCTGCTCCTGCGTGGAGGAGAGCCTCTTTGGTAAACGTTTGGTTTGTGGTTTCTGTTACTTCCTGCGTCCACCGGGTCCACCTCTGCCCGATCGCTCACGTGCATCGCACAGATTCTTGCTTCTGGTCCTGCAGAAGCTTCAGTTTCTCTCACTGAGGACGACAATCTCTGATATTTTACAGATTTTAAACTCCAGTGCAGTTCAAAGACCCACAGGGTGCAGGCAACTGCTAGAAACCTTCTGGTCCATGAGCAGTCGTGCGCATCGTCCCGGCAGGAAGTCAAACACACTCTCAGTGGGTAACAGACTCCACCGGGGTCGAGGGTTGTTCCTGACTGTTTGTGATTCTCATCAAGTCCAATATGGCGGACTCTCTGCAGAACATGTATTTGCGGTGGCTGCAGACGGCGAGCGTGAAGCAGCAGGGATGAGAGTCATCACCTCGGGGTCTAAAACCAGAACCCTGCTTGTTTCCAGCCCACAGGGCGAGAAGTCAAAGCGTGTTCAGGGTCATTTTCACACGAGTTTAAAGGGAAACTTTCAACCTGAACCCTGTTTTTCCATTTGATTCCTGATGTGAACAACAGTTTGTGACGAATCGCCCTGTTTAACGTTCGGCCAGTAAAAGTGTTTGCTTTGCTGCACTGACGGGCTCAGACAATGAAGACAGACCCCACACAGCTCAAACAACCAGACTCCGGTCAGCATCAAAGCTCACTGCACAGCTCTTTACCTTCAAACTCAACAAAGCCAGGTTGATCAGTGTCTCCACCGTTCCAGCAGCCACTAACTCTCGATTAGTTGAAATCAAAGATGTGTTTCCAGGTTGAAAACTACCAGAGTTTCCCTTTAAACGGCAGATTAACGCAGCTGGTGGCTATCTGTATTTAGCTAGCTTATGGTGCATTCAGTGAAGTCATGTAATTCTCACCGCTCTGCTGCTGAGTTTTAGTTTTTATGTAGTTTTTACTCACAGAGTTGGGAGAGACGACGCTCCTCAGGCTGATGCAGCTCAACCACAAACCCAGCGGGAAGATAAAGTCGCTGAATGTGTGAATTTATTTCAGATTTTGTCGTCATTTGGTTCTGATTTGTTCGTTTTGTCGTTAACAAAGCACAGCTGACACTCAGCTCTACGTTTGCTGTTCACCAAAGCAAAGCCGCTTGAGTTTCAGGTGTTGAGGTGACCCGACCTCCCGCAGCACTGCGGCCGCCACTGTTCATTCAAACGAGTCGCTAACGAGCGCGAGAGGTTTCCTGGTGGAGGCAGGGCCTGACGGACAGAGTGCGGTCAGTGTCGGCGCCTCGTGTTGCTGCTGTTGGCGCGAACAGACGGACGTGCTGCGCGTCCAGAAGAAGCAGATGCTCCTCATCTGGTTTTCACATGTTTTGACGTGCTTGTTCCTTTTCGGTGGCCGGCATGCTTCACTGTTCCTGTGTTTCTAAATGATGCTTGAATCTCACGAAATGCACGTGATAGATGTTTGTATGTGACCACACACACACACACACACACACACACACACTCACACACTGACCGAGCTTTCAGGACACGTTTTCAGCTCGGCCTAATTACCGGCTGTCACATCTGACTCAGAGCTTTTCAAATAGACGTCGGGCTGTAAGAGAAGCTGGAATTACAGCGGGTGGGAGGGTGTCGGAGCACCTGAATGCACCTGTTGGCGGCTGTCAGTGTGTTGGCGGCGGCGGACAGCGGTGCAGCTGTGGGTGGCAAGACAGCTGCTGGGTCCTGGAACTGTCTGACGTGTCATTAACTGGAGTGAAGCCGAACCACGGAGGACGTCTGTTTTGTGTCTCGTTAGCGAGTCAGACTCATTAAAAGTTCAGACGCTCTGACACGAGTCAGCGCCGTGATTTAACCTCCCGCCCTCCCACAGCGTGACCGCGGCAACCGCAGAGGAAATACGTGATACAGGAGCTAACGTTAGCTAATGTTCGCTACGAGATGCATTTAAAACGCTTCACAGACAGGCTGATGGTCACTGGCTCCCACAACGACGGATGTGACCGTTGGACGGTACCTGCGACAGGTGCAGCGAGTAAACACATGGTTAACGTCGGTTGGTTGTTGGCACCAAAGCTCGTTAGATTGAGGAAAAGGTTGGTTTGAGCCAAATTAGGTCCAACGTTACATTAAATACACTCACGTTGGACACAAACATCAAGTCCACCTTAACTGTTTCTTTGACCCATCCGGCCCACCTGACTCCTCCCTACGTACCCGGGCTTTGTCGCTCTTTATACGATCACATGACTTCCTCCTTTGCGTGGATCACATTTACTACATCCACCAGAGGGCGCCGCCCCACGATGAACATTGATATTGGTTGTAATCAGATGTTGGCTGTGTCTCAGTTTGATGGTCCGGACGGATGAACAGCACAGCTGAGTCTGCACTGTGACCGGAGACGACCAATCAAATCTGCTGATTACAAATTTAAAGTTAATTAAAATGTAGATTTAATTACAGATTCTACATGTTGTTGATCTATGTTCTTCATGTTGTTGATCTATGTTCTACATGTTGTTGATCTATGTTCTTCATGTTGTTGAGTTGTTGTTCTACATGTTGTTGAGTTGTGTTCTGCATGTTGTTGATCTATGTTTTACATGTTGTTGATCTATATTCTACATGTTGAGTTGTGTTCTGCATGTTGTTGATCTATGTTCTAGATGTTATTGATCTATGTTCTACGTGTTGTTGAGTTGTTGTTCTACATGTTGTAGATCTGTGTTCCTCCATGATCTCAGGTGCTTCATCGGGTTCAGACTCAGAGACTCTGTGAATCCAGATCAGGCTCTATGATCGATGTCACTTCCTGTCTGTGGCGTCCTCTGTGTGTGTGTCAGTGTTGTGTGTGTGTGTGTGTGTTACCACAGTGACAGGTGCATCAGGTGCATCAGCTGCAGCGCGGCGGCGTGTTCGCCTATAAACTGGGGTTTGGACTGACACGCCCCGGTGACAGAGCTCGGGTGGACTCCTTAATCTGATCATCTGAGCATAAAATTAGCTTAGCGCTAATTATGCTAGGAATGATAATTCGCCGCCGCTGTGCGTCCAATCACAGCAGTGCATCAAACTGTGGCGTACACAAAGTGTGTGCTCCTCCCTGACTCAGTCTCCAGAGACTGATCGTATCTGAAACAGCTCAGCAGCGACCGACACTCAGCGTCCCCAGAGGATGAACTCTCAGGATGCTAGCTTTAGCAAGCTAGCAACGCACATCCGACTGCGTTTGTGTTGTTCAGACTGAAGATTCACAACAAAATGAACCTGGTTTGAACGCAGCACCTGTCACCTACAGCTCAAGCTAGGTGACAGTTCCAGAACAAAAGACGTGTCACCTGTCTCTACAGCCAATCAGATCGTAGCTGAGTCAGCTGGTCGTGAATCCTGTCTCCAGTGAATGTGCAGAAGACGTTTTTTATGTGTTTATATGTTCGTGAATGCTAAAAACGCAACTTTAGCAGGCAGCTCACGCTCCTCAGTCGTCTTTAAAAGAGTCGTTGCTACGGTAACTGTGGACACAGTCGTCGCCCTGCTGCTTTGCACAGACACTGACTGACGTCCATTTGCCGTTTTCCGCTGATTTGTCTGCCGTCGAGCTGAAGTTCGCCTCAGTTTCCTTCTGCACACACCTGAGCTCTCACCTGCCGCATGCAGTGAATTCATGCTAATACGTTAGCTTCACTTAAACATTCGCTGTAACATGATGAAGCAGATCTGAGCTCAGACACTGACAGTTTACAGACAACAGAACAGATGTCACTCACTCTGTCCTCCATCTCCATCTGTCTGTCTGTTCCTGCAGCGCGCACACACACACACACACACACACACACACACACACACACACACACACTCTCTCTCTCTCTAATAATGTGTTTCAATGCAAACAGCTGTTCCTGCCGGCAGCTGCATGTGTGCTCAGAGCATCTCAGGCCTGGCAGGAACAGACAGACCAGAACACCAATTATCACATTAGGTTTGAGCGTACTCTCACGGTATTATGGGATGTTTTTGCAAATGCACGAGTCGTCGGCTGAAGGAGCATCACTGAACTCAGGTCAGCTCCTGACTGCTGAGCTGAGGAAGGAGACAAAGGAGGTGAAATGACACTATATTATGTTTAACAGCGACACAGGGAGGGAGAGATGTTTTATTAACGGCTCGTCCAATCAGAGCCAAGCGTGGACACGAGTCATCAGCGTGTGGACCAGGGTGCAGGTCCGCAGCCGAGCGGAGCCGACATTCAATTAACACGTTTAATTAGCGGGAAGCAAAGAGTCGGGGCTCCGTTCCCTTCACAGGACGCCCTCGCCACTCAGCAGCCATCTTGGCAGCGCTGCCGGTTATTTCAGGCTCCTGGTTAAACGAAAGGGCCGAGCACCACGGCGTCACTTTCACTGGGCGCCAGGACGTGAAACAGAAACACAGCTCGGTGTCACGCTGTAGCGCCGTGATGCAACGTGACGGTGCGACGAGTCCGACTGCAGCTGGATCGATCGACGTGGTCTCGAGTGTTCGCGTGTTGGCTTTCAGGAGGGGAGGGGGTGGGACATGTGTCACTCAGCTGTCACCACTGTGTCTATTAAATAAGCTCTGACGTCAGCTTCAGTTCAGCCACCCACTCCCACCTCCTCCACGCTCAGGTCACATGACCATGGTCACCAACCGTCACCGCTCATGTGAGCCGTGTTAAAGCCGCTGCACAGCGGCGGCGTGGAGCGGGGTCAGAGCGTGCACGGACGTGACCTGACACGCCGTGTTTTTGCTTTAACGTGTAGTTTGTGTTTGTGTCTCACGCTTTCTGAGTGTGTCGCCGCGCTGATGCGTGCTGTAACGCGCCCTCAATAAAGAACAATCACAGCTCTGCGTGTGTGTGTGAGACGTAAGTCATGTGACTGATGCATGAACTCTGTGGCTCCTAATAAAGACTCAGCTCCAGGCTTCTTCTTCTTCATTTGCTATGAACTCCCACACAAGCTCCCACATGATAATTGACCACCACGGGTCCGAACGTTGCCGTGCTGTGCAGTCAGAGCCCCGACGCTGGAACATGCTGAAAACCAGGGTACTGATGGCAGCTCAGCGCGGACACGACGGGACCCTCACAGCTCTCACAGCTTCGGGTCGAGAGATGGACACGGGCTGCAGACGGAGGCGAGGCGCCGCCAAGGTTTACAGGAAACAGACCTGGACTCACAGATCAGGTGAGTCACAGGTTCAGGTCTGATCAACACAAATAAACGTGATGTGATAAAATCAGCTGAGCTGAGGCAGGACCCACACCCAGCTGCATGCTAACTCAGAGCTGCACACCAACGAAGAAGTCTGCACATGTCTCTGCAGGCGGTTCGTTTGAGCTCAAACACAATGATGTCCGCTGGGAAAACCCAGGACGTCTTGTTTATGGAGCTGCTGACAGAACAACAACAGCAACAAGCAGTAAACAACAACAACAACAGTCCAGCAGTTGTTGATCATAATCCATTACATTAGTTTTACAGCTGCAGCTGCAGTCGTCGCTGCGCTCGGTGCAGGTCATGCTTTTCATTTTAGCATTTAAGGCATCACGTCAGAGTGACACGCAGGAAAACATTCCACCTTAAAAGCTGCTGTTTGTGTTCGAGCTGCACCGTGAGTCAAACGATCGGGTGTGCAGCGAGCGGGCGCGGCGTCACATCCAGCTGCTGGTGGCGAGTCGATGTCAGGAGGCGGTCAGGGAGCAGAGGTGTGAAGGTAAATGGATTTCTAGATTGACTGACGTCACTCTGCATCAGTGTGTGTGTGTGTGTGAGTGTGTGTGAGTGTGTGTGAGTGTGTCAATAAAAAGACTTTTGACATCGACAGCCTTCCTGCTGCTGCTCACAGTGAGATGCACAGGATCGACTTCCTGTTTACACCTTAATGTCCCGCTCTGGTCTTAGGCCCCGCCCACCTGTTGCTGCAGGCAGGTGAAGCCTGGGACCTGGAACGACTGAAACCCTTCATCTGCTTCAGATACAGAGTTAAAAACAAGCAGCGGCTGAAAAGAGGAGCACAGAAATGTGTCTTACAGCTGATCCAGAGTCAGTTTATCAAGCTGCTGACACACAGAAATGTGTCTTACAGCTGATCCAGAGTCAGTTTATCAAGCTGCTGACACACAGAAATGTGTCTTACAGCTGATCCAGAGTCAGTTTATCAAGCTGCTGCTCTTACAGCTAAATATTGACCAATCAGATTGCTTGCTCAGAGCCAACTGTTGCACCTGTAACGTGTTCATTCACTCTGTCCCTTTAAATCCCGTGTCCCCGGCCGACCTCCGCCAACAGCTCGCTGCATCAACGCGTCACATAAGAAAAACAGGAATCAGCGTTATCGACCCGCCGTGCTGACTGATGTGATGATGCGTCCACTGTCTCCGATCAATACGCTGTATTTATCCAGAGGTCCTTCACATTAAAGTCGCCATCAGCGCTTCCACGCAGAGCCGAGGCCGCAGCGCGTCCGTATGCAGATGAGGTGTGTGTCAGCAGGAAACTGTCGGAGTGTGTGTGTGGTGTGCACGCTCATTCATTCACCTCCGGGAACAGGAAGTCACTGAAGGTGACTCTTTCTGATATCAGACGATCGTGACGATGGTTCAACTTGGTCTCAGTCTGTTTTAAGGCGTCTCCTTCAGTTGCTGCTGCAACGCAAAAGAGAAAACTGAAATTTAAACCAAGTCCAGGACTTCAGAGACCAGGCTGATCTGGTTTGGTTGAGCTGCTCAGGCCTGCAGGAGTAACATGAGGCGACGTGCAGGCGCTCGCCGCAGGAAACGGCCCATCTCCATGCAAATGAGCCTCACAGACGCTGCTTCAGAGGCGGCGCAGCTGAGGAACTCCTCATCGAGCGCGAGTCAGTTCAGCAGGACGTGACCTCAGCTCTTCACCTGCTGTCTGGACACGCCCACCTGTGCTCATGGCTCCTCTGATTGGTTGGATTAAAGTGTTTCAGTCCAGGTTCGGTCCAGTGTTTTACCTCCTGACTTCCAGAGACATCGTGTCCTTGGCTTCGTCCCCGTGTTTCTCAACGTTTTGGCCGTTTCCTGTGTGTTTTTAAGCGCCACTCCTGGCGCCGTGGCTCCGTGCAGGTGCCGAGGTCCAGCGCGTCCTGACACACGCGTCCTGACACACGCGTCCCGTTATCAGCTTTAATTACAGACACGGACGCAGCAGGAGGAACTCGGCTACATGTCACTGGTTTTCACACTTGCATGCCGTGCACGCTCCTCACACGCTCCCTCGCTCACATGCACACACAGGGCGCGACACACACACACACACACACACACACACACTGATGCAGGTCCCAGCGAGTGGCCCTTTAATTGCTCGAGCAGGGACAGTCTTTAGGCGCCTGTGCACGCAGGCGTCACCGTCCTGAGCTGTCCAGCGACAGGACGAGCTGTGTCACAGCGACAGGACGAGGCTGCAGCCAAAGGTCAGCTGGTGCAGGAGTCAGCACAGACACAACCACGGTCTGAAGCTGGAGGATGTGAAAAGGCACAAAGACGGTGCCGGAGTCGACCTGCAAACAGCTGATCCTGCTGCCATCACACTGACACACACTGACACACACACTGACACACACACTGACACACACTGACATACACTGACACACACTGACACACACTGACACGCACTGACACACACACTGACACACACTGACATACACTGACACGCACTGACACGCACTGACATACACTGACATACACTGACACACACACTGACACACACTGACATACACACTGACACGCACTGACACACACTGACATACACTGAAATACACTGACACACACACTGACACACACTGACACACACACTGACACACACTGACACACACTGACACACACACTGACACGCACTGACACACACACTGACACGCACTGACACACACACTGACACACACTGACACGCACTGACACACACACTGACACGCACTGACACACACACTGACACACACAGACACACACACTGACACACACTGACACACACACTGACACACACACTGACACGCACTGACACACACACTGACACGCACTGACACACACTGACACACACACTGACACACACACTGACACACACTGACACGCACTGACACGCACTGACACGCACACTGACACACACACTGACACACACACTGACACACACTGACACACACACTGACACGCACTGACACACACACTGACACACACACTGACACACACTGACATACACTGACACACACACTGACACACACACTGACATACACTGACACACACACTGACACGCACTGACACACACTGACACACACTGACATACACTGACACACACACTGACTGCGACCCCTGATGAATCAGAAGCATCTGACGGCTCAGCTCAGCCACGTCCAGCCTGGAGTAAACTCAACAATCAAAACAGGTTCCAGGAAACTGATCTGAGATCTGAGACACACAACATGGAGCAGAAAGGAACCGGCTCGCTGAGGCCAGCTGATGAGGAGCAGGTGAAGCTGATCAGGAGAGGAACAGGAAACGAGTGAATCGAACAAAGACGAACATCGCACGGGGTCAACGCATCACAGGCGGCTCCGTGCTGGTGAGGAACAAACAACAGCAGGTTGGTTTTACCTCTGACTCCTTAAAGTCAGAGGTAAAACCAATCAGAGGTCCCGATGGAGGCGGGTCAACAGACCAGAGGCTCCGGCTGCAAACTGACGCAGCAGAGTCTTAAACTGCACCTTCGTCTTTTCTCGGTTTGACTTTGAAACAACTAAACTTTGCAGCTGAAGCCGTGACGCCTCTGACTCACCGTGTGACCCGCGGTGGTCCACGGCGTCCCCGTTCTGGGTTTCTAACCCGAGCCGAAATTACCTCAAAGCGAGAGACGGAGGATTGGCTCTGAGTGACCGCGTCTGATTGGTAATTCAGGGAGGCTGGATGGAGAAATGAGCGAGAGGGCGAAGCAGAGGAGCCGAGGCTGAGATCAATACGTGTGTGTGTGTGTGTGTGTGTGTGTGTGTGAGTGATTCTCTCAGGATCTAATTCAAACAGCAGCTGCCTCCACTCTGCAAACAAATTACATGACCTGCATGGTCAGGTGACCTTTGTTGTCATGGTAACATGCCTTAAACAATGTCAGCGGACGCATAAAGAACAAGTTTCCACTGTTTTCACTTGTTGCATGTAGAGGCACACCATCAGAGCTGCAGTCATGTGACCTCCTGCAGCAGTGTGGGATGCTGGGAGTTGTTGTCTTCCTGTCAGCTGGGATTCCTTCAGTGTTGATGGTTCAGGAGGTTTTTACTGGGAGCTGAATTCTCCACAGAGGTCTCCTCCTCTCCAAAACAAACAGAGCCGCTAAAAAATAAGGACATTCAGAAGAACTCACATGAAAATAAAAGATATATTCATTAATAAAACACTTTTCACACGTCAGAAGCTGAAATTATCAGGTTTTAACAGAAACATGAAGGAACGATGTAAAAACCTGAAGGTGAAGGTGAGACGGTCGCTGCTGCGGCTTCGACTCGACTGGTTTCATCTGTCGTCGCCATCATTTCAGCGCTGCTGATTTAGAAAAAAACTATAGTGTATTTTGCACCTGAAGGCAACATGGGTGTTGTTTACCTCCATTGTTCAGCTCGATCAATATCAAACAGATATAAAATCAATACCAGGCAGGAAATATACCCTGTACACACACACACACACACACACACCATTACATTTATAAATGAGTCCATCAGGACACAGAGCAGAGTAATGGGCCGTGAACCAGAGGCTGCACGTAGTCAGCTGACAGGGTGTACATGCAAACGGCTCATCACACACACACACACACACACACACACACACACACACACACGTACAATCTAATGTGATCGATGACAGGCCCCGCCCACCTGACCCCTTCCTGTTTCTAATCATTATTACAACCGCCTGCAGCAAATGTCTTGTGTTGTTAAATCACTTTGTTTGTTTGTGTTTGTTGTTGTTGTTTTGTTTTTATTTCAATGTTGGTTTGGTGCATGAAAAAGTCCAGATCTGAAAACCCGGATCTGGAGGAAACCAGGACGAACTGGTCTCAGGTGAACCGGGATATAGAGCAGGTAACTCACTGTGGGTCTCTGAGCTGATCTCGGATCTGTTGCTGTGCGTCCCTCTCTCTGCGACTCAGCCACAGGTGAGAATGAAAACTGGCAGGCGTGGCGTGAGGAAAATCAAGCTGAGTCGTCGGAAAATGACATATTGATTATTTGCAAACAGCTGCTTCTGCAGGAGAAACGCTGGGCGCTGGACTGAAGCTGTTGTTGAAACATCTCCTGTCCCCGCAGACGGCGCTCAGCAGCAGGCTGGTTTTTACTGAAGCATCAATGGTTTCTGCAGTTTCCTCAGACCTCAGTGTTAACGAGGCGCGCGGAAGCATCTCTGTCTGTTTTTCTGCTTCGTCCATCAAATCTGTGAGTTTTCTTCACTGTAAACCTTATGAACATGAAATAAACACTGAAATGCATCTGAAGTTAAACACTCAGGTGTAACATCATTCAGTTTCTCTTGTTTCGCTTCATCACGTGTTTCTACACCTGGACTTTGAGGCAACTGCTGCACAGATGTTAAAGGGTAGGATGTCTCACTCTGACGCTGTTTGAGTGTTGAAACTCGTCCAATCAAGCAGGATCAGGACCGTCAGTGTTTGAATATTGGCTGACATCCCGTCTGCGCTGTGTCTTCTGAGCTTCTGGACGCAAACGTTTCTCTTTTTTGCTGATTTCAGCTCTTTTCTATCTCATTTTCAGGTTGTAGCTCGAGTCTTTGGAGTACATCAGGGTTTATTTCCTGGTTCTGGACCAGTCCTCAGCAGGTCCGCAGCATCTGAACTCCTGCGTGTTCGTGTGTCTGTGTGTTTGCGTTCCCTCACAGAGCATCTGGGCTGCTCTCAGAGCAGAGCCGAGCTCAAACACGCAGACGGAGCTCGTGGCGTTTTCGTGTTGAACCGAGGCTGTTGAGGAGTTCAGGGACGCCTCCCTGAGGACACGTCTACTCCTCGACTTGGAGGAGCCCCTGGAGCAGACCCTGAACACATCGCGGGGATTATAAATCCCATCTGGTGTGACCTCAAGAGGATCTTCAGGACATGACTGAGATGCAGAACATCTGGATTAGCGTGTTCAGCCTCTTCAGAGCAGGCTGAGGGTGAGGATGGGTGAACGTTGGCGGTTTGAAGCTCATTCCTGACGAATATCATCAGATTTATTTACTGTTAAATATTGTTTTCCTCTCGACTGGTTATTGGATTTAACTTCATGCAAACAAAAACAACAGTGGTGAATCAGATACATGAGGAGGAAACTGTGAGTTTGAGATGTTCCTGCACTTAATTCATGCAACCAGGCTTAAAATAAAGAGGAATGAGCTGCTTCGACGACAAAATGTTGTTTGTACCTGTCTGAGGAGAAACCTGGAGGAGCAGGAAGGTGAGACTCTGAAGGAGCAGCAGGAACAAACGGTTTGATGAACCTTCGCTGGCAGTCTGACAGGAAGTGCAGGGAGTCGACCTTTGAATGTCAGGAACCAATCAGATCGCTGCACCAAACCTGCACCCAACAAACAATCAATTCAGGCCGCCTTCGCCATGGTAACAGCATAAACCTGCAGAATTAGTTGCAGGTTGGTTCAGTTTCAGTTCGTTTGACCCAAACATTAATGGACGTTCTCGCCGTTTATCCTTGGAGCATCGCCCGCGCACTGTTCGAGCATCTGAAATGGTTTTAATCGTGTGCCAATTGAAGCGACAGCACTGAAGGTAAAGCTGCATGAAAACCAGATGTCACGCGATTGTTTACAGTCGTCCCACTGTGTGACATCACTTCCTGTCCCAGGCCTCCCGCAGACTTGGACCTCTTCTGCTTCAGTGCATTTAACTTTAATCTGTTTCCTCTTTATTAGTGACACGGTGCAGATGGTGGAACAGCAGGGAGGAAGACTCTGTGGAAACTCAGCTTTTTACTCTTTACGAGCGTGAAACAGAACAGGCAGCGATTCTGCTGAAGAGGAAATCTCACGTAAAGGTGTCGGACTGAAACAAGACTGTTTGTCCTGGAGAGATGTTCAGAGGAGAGGTAGAAAGGAAAGAGAGGATGATGGGAACTGGAGGAACAACGATGGAGGAAGAAGAAAAGGAGGAAACATCAGGAGGTCAGACTCAGGTTGAAGATCCACAGAAGAGGAGGAAAATGGAAAACATCTCAGGAAGTGAGGGAGGAGTTCACAATGTAGAGCGATGGACAAATAAAAAGGAGGAGGAGAAAGTAAACACAAGAGAAGGAGCTGCAGGAGGAGCCACAGGAGGCTGCAGGAGGAGCTGCAGGAGGAGCTGCAGGAAGCGGCAGGAGGAGCTGCAGGAGGCTGCAGGAGGAGCTGCAGGAAGCTGTAGGAGGAGCTGCAGGAGGAGCTGCAGGAGGAGCCGCAGGAAGCTGCAGGAGGAGCTGCAGGAGGAGCCGCAGGAAGCTGCAGGAGGAGCTGCAGAAGGAGCTGCAGGAGGAGCTGCAGGAAGCGGCAGGAGGATCTGCAGGAGGAGCCGCAGGAAGCTGCAGGAGGAGCCGCAGGAGGAGCTGCAGGAAGCTGCAGGAGGAGCTGCAGGAGGCTGCAGGAGGAGCTGCAGGAGGAGCTGCAGAAGGAGCTGCAGGAGGAGCTGCAGGAAGCGGCAGGAGGATCTGCAGGAGGATCTGCAGGAGGATCTGCAGGAGGAGCCGCAGGAAGCTGCAGGAGGACCTGCAGAAGGAGCTGCAGGAGGAGCTGCAGGAGGAGCTGCAGAAGGAGCTGCAGGAGGAGCTGCAGGAAGCGGCAGGAGGATCTGCAGGAGGATCTGCAGGAGGAGCCGCAGGAGGAGCCGCAGGAAGCTGCAGGAGGAGCCGCAGGAGGAGCCGCAGGAGGAGCCGCAGGAAGCTGCAGGAGGAGCCGCAGGAGGAGCCGCAGGAGGAGGAACCTCACTGTTTTCCTCCGTCAGTTGTGGACAGTGAAGCTGATGTGGCAGCTCATTTCACCTCCAAACAAACAATTATCTGCTCCGCGCCTGAGCTCGGCTCCCGTTTCCATAAATTACCCTCTGGTCTCGCAGCCTCTTCAGGGCGCTGATGAGTCGCACCTTCAGCCGTCCTTGGCAAACACCTCGGAGGCTGACAGAGACGGGAATCAGTCAGCAGGCGAGGAAATGTGCTCGAGTGTCGCTTGGATTTCTCACAGCGCTTGAGTTGATTCCCTTCAAACGTGTTCTGCATATTAATACAGAGTCTGGAGGTGATGAGGCTTTTGGCGCCTGTTGACCAATCAGGTTTGAGCTGGCTTTGGTCTCGTGCAGGTAACCAGCCTGTGTGCAGAGCAACGTCATCTAACTTCTGCTGCACATGTGTCTGCAGTCATGTACAGCTAAACGAATCAGAGCTAACAATATGATCATCGTTTGCATGCTATTACACTACATTTCCCAGAGTGCAGTTGTGCGTTCACTGAGTCAATCTGGTGTCTGAACGTGAGCCAGTCCTGTTGCAGCTGTTACAGTCAACAAATCAAAGACATCAGATGTGTTTACAACCTCACGAGCTTCACGGTCATTTTCCACTGGTGCGAATCAGCCATGCTAATGCTAACGCTAACATTTGCTATGTGTGAGAGGCACAAACTGAGGCTGCGACGAGGCAGTTTCCCTTTTCACGGTCTCACTGTGTGAGGTATGATGAAGGGTGACGAGGCCCCGAGGTTAGGGTTATATGATTAATAATATTAAAAATGATTCAGACATACTGAAGCAGGAAAATACCAAAATAATGCAGATGAGGCCGGGGTGCTGCAAACCGAAGGTACGAGGCGTCGCTCTGTGAACAGCTGCACGAACAAACTGGAGAGAAATAAGCAACAAACAGAAATAAAACATATAGACAGGCGTGTGTGTGTGTGTGTGTGTGTGTGTGTGTGTGTGCGCGTGTGGTCTAATTCTGCATTCATGCTCTGCAGGATGCGACGTGGCTGCATGATTACAGAGCTGACGGGGAGTTTAGCTCCACAGCCTGAGCATTAGAGCTGAACTTCCCTGCAGCACGTTTGCCGGCTGGTGTTTACTGTAACGTCCCTCGCCACGACGAGCGCGTCCTAATGGACAGGAGCCGTTCATGTGACACCAACACTGAGGCGCTCTAATGGTAAATTGCTGCAGTGACCCTTCAGAGGCAGTGACAGCAGAGTGACCCCCGCTTCTTCCGACTGCTGTGTCACAAACTCAGCTAAACTTGAATTTAACGAATCGCATCAGGTCGTTTCCCTGACGACGCTCCGGATGAACTGAGCGACACAAAAACATGTTTCACTCCCGCTCTGACGCCACACACGAGGTTTATTTCTGAACGTGCTCGCCCGGCCCGGTGCATTATGGGTCATTTTGCGTCCCATGCTGTGTCACAGTCAATGACTGTGCCGATAAAACAGGCTGTGACACAAACAACATGTTCCCAGAGTGCAGCCCTAACAGCCAAGGTGTGTGTGGTCATTGTGTGTGTTACGTCTCCGTGTGAAGCTGTTTGCGTGTTGCTGCGTCTGGTGGACGACGGGGGGGGGGGGGGCACCTGTCAACACGCCCGTGTCATCAGACGATGCTCACGTGTCGACAACATGTCATCACATCACACACGTTTACTCTCTTCACTGACATTAACGCAGAAACATGTGAGTCTGCTGCAGGAGCAGGACCTAAAACACAGAACTCAGATAAACAAACATCACGCGACAGGTATTTACTCCCGGCTTCGCGCGGCGACGTGTCGATGAAGAGCGTCTCCTCAAACAGCAGCATGTGGGAGTCGGCGTGCGCAGATGGCTCTTGTTGACGTTTCTGATTCTGATCCGTCTGCGTTAATATTAATTAATCAGAATATATGTCGGGCATGTATGCGCCTGAGTGTCACTTCAGCTAATCACAGCAGGCAGATGGTCAAGAGAGTAGGAGAGCTTATCTGAGATTACACTGCTTCACACTGAATTAATGGGCTCAGTGTGTGTGTGTGTGTGTGTGTGTGTGTGTGTGTATCAGAGAGCATATGGATTTTTATTTTCTGCTGCAAAACAAAAAGTTGGACAGTTTGAAATGAAACTGATTCCTATTCATGTTAATGACTTAAAGGCAGAAAATATCATAAACTCGTTTTACAGGTGTTTATTCATATTAATGAGTGAAACGTTTGATAATTAGGTAGAAATCCATTCGTCCTGCAGAGCTGCAGCATGTTTTAAATGATGTCGCTCTCACCGCCCGAGCTCGTCTGTTATTCAGTTTAAAGAGCCTTTGGTCGTCGTGCTGCACCATGTTCACTCTTCTGTGTGAACCATGTGAGGCCGGCGGCGCCAACCAGCGGCGTCTTTCTCTTCCTGCAGGATGATTTTAATGTTCGCGTCACTCTTCAGCGTCTTTTCATCCGTTTATCTCTGCACGTCAGAAACCAGATCCTCCTCTTAAAGGGATTCAGGTCTCAGGTCGTCCGTGCACCTGGTTTCTGGTCTGCGACTGATGGACCGGGAGTGCTCGCCCTGCACACTCGCGTTATTTCCAGCATCAGCCTTAAAATGTCACCGGGGTGCCGCCGCAACACGCCGCAGCCTCGGCGGAGCGCCACCATCATCGTTTCAGGAGAATATATTATTACCTAATCATCATCTCGGAGCATAGCTAACAGCTTTTAACACCGCCCTGCGTGTCCAGTCTGAGCAGAGGGGGGCATTGCTATGGCAACAGACGTGTAACCGGATAAAGCAGAGATTATGAGGCGATCGCACCTGTGTTTGGATCGAATAAACCCACATCTGGGCCCAGTTTTATGGAACAATTTGGGAAACACAGCTGCTCCCTGCCCGAGAGACGCCGCTGCCGCTGCCACCGCCGCCACACCTGAGGCGGAGCTGAGGCAGCAAGAGAACCCAGAGAGGAGGAGAGACAGTATGTCAGAGCGAGGGAGACAGGTGGACGACTGGGTTGGAGACAGGAAGTTTGGAGGCAGGGGTTTGAATGAGACACTACCTGTCTCTCTCTCTCTCTCTCCCTCCCTCTCACCCACAGTGCCCAGGTGAGGGGCAGGGCTCAGGTGATGGGCAGGGCTCAGGCGAGGGCGGGGCTCAGGTGATGGGCAGGGCTCAGGTGATGGGCGGGGCTCAGGCGAGGGCGGGGCTCAGGTGAGGGGCAGGGCTCAGGTGATGGGCAGGGCTCAGGTGATGGGCGGGGCTCAGGTGAGGGGCAGGGCTCAGGTGATGGGCAGGGCTCAGGTGATGGGCGGGGCTCAGGTGATGGGCGGGGCTCAGGTGAACCTGATGATGTAATTGTCGCTGTTTCAAACGTCTAATATCAAACAGCATCAACAAAGTCAGGACAGGAAGTGCCGACCTCGCTCAGGAAGCTAGCTGAGCTAATTAGCTGCGTGTCACCTCTCAGTCTGAATGGATAAAGTTATCAGACAGGATGTGAAACGTGCTGCGAGTGTAGAGCCGCCATGTTTCTTCCTATTTCAGGCGCTGATTTCAGTTTCAGACGTCAGATATGAACGCACCAGCTCCATGTTGGTTCTTTGATGCTAATAATGCTAATGCTAATGAAGGTGATTTCACTGGTTAGCACTCGGAGGGAGGAGCAGGAATGAGTGAGATCACCTGCCGTCGGCTTTACTCTGCTCGTTACCTTGTTCCCTACATGTGTCCTTCAGAGGAAACAAGAGGAGGAGATTAGGAAAGGAGGGAGGGCTGAAAAGCAGCCAGCTTCTGCTCTTCACCTCCAGCCTGCGTCATTATAACCTCACACCTCCAGAAAAGATAGTGTACTTTAACTAGGGGTGTGTGTGTGTGTGTGTGTGTGTGTGTGTGTGTTTACTGGCGTGCAAGCCATTTCTGCACTTGCACAGACTGGCCTGTGTCTCCTCTCACCTCCCTGCAGAGTGAGACCCTGCATGAAGCCGCGTTGGCGGCTGTGAAGCAGGAAAAAAAGCTTGAAACGGCCTCGCTGTGGCAGGAAAAAACAACTTTACTGCGACTTTTTCTGACCAATCAGAGCGCAGGTTACTGGACACTCAGATTTGTTTGGTTTCAGTGCCTCTGATGGTCGACAAAAGTCTTTTTCTGTGCAAAAAGGTTAAAACGAGGCTGCAGCAACTGCTGGTTCCCCCTTAAATACACACAGTTCATAAACTTAAGTGCTGAATATAAACAAAAACATAAACATTTATTTGTTTACTGGCGTCCGAGAGTCTTGGATGGTGCTGGAATAGAAACAAACATGGCGACCGACTTCAAACGAACATTTCTGGTTTCACAGTTTCACCTGGAAGGTCACATGTGAGGGGCGCTCTTCGAACAGGACTGAGAGCAGTCTGGAAACACGTCCTCCCTCCTCCTTCCTCCCATCATGCCTTCCTGCTGCGGCCTCTGTCTCCTCGCGGCTCCTGCTCATCTCCTCGTGCTGGATTAGACCTGAGCGGTATCCGAGCTTTGCTCCTCCTGCTCTCGTCTGACGTGACAGACGCGCAGCTTCGTGAACTTTAAAGGCCAGTTTTCATCAATAATCTGCGACCTGTCGCAGGACGAGGCGCGGTACCCACGAGGTGGGTAAACATGTGGCCGCCGGTGCCCTCCCTGAGTCACGGGGTGGATGGCCAGTGGCCGGGCGGGTGCCTGGCTGACCGTGCTCTGCCTCCCTCCACAACAAACAAACAAGGCTTTTCATTCAGTCACGTCTCGGCCGGTGACACATTAGTCCACCCGCCGATAATCACACCTCATTTTCTTCCTGCGTTCGATAATCGGCCTCGTCTCTGCAGCGTCCCCCGACCCTCTCGCTCCCCTCTTCATTCAGAAACATGAGCTCCTTTTACTCCAGGACGTTTGCAGACAAATGCGTTTTATCTGCAGGGATGAGACGTCCAATCAGGGAGCCACGTGTTGCGCCGCAGATGAAATTAATTCTCTCAGATTGTTTGATTCTGGGCTGTTTGCACCAAACATCACTGTCAATTTGCATCAAATTACTCTGCGCCAATTACGCGTCCAGCCTCAGAGTGCTTTCGCCCTGAATCACCCGTCTGCGCCGTCCTTTGTGTCGCCTGCGATTCAGCCGATGATTAAAACAGGTTTGAAAAGCAGAAACAAACAGCACGGTGTTACGCAGCAGGAGCTGGATCAGTTGGTTCTCCTGAGCTTCAGAGACACGGAGGCTGAGCTGGGGTCAGGGGTGTCTGCTGTTTTAAAGGCAGCAGCAGCTTCAGGAGCATTTCAGGGAGCAGTGACATAAACATCTGCAAATGATGAGACTCAGCCTGGAATTACAGGAGCGAAGATGATGAGGAGAGGTTAGATTCAAACTTCAGGCACCATGGAGAGTCAGTGCGGGAGCAGTCGGTCGGTTCCTGTGTAGTTGTTGTTGAGCTGGATCCATCATGGGAGCTCTTTCCTCCCTCCCTGCTTCCTAACTCCTTCCTCCTTTCCTTGTTGTCGTTTCCTTTTTATTTTGGTTCGTCTTCATCTTGAGCTGTGTATCTTGAAATTTTGTAACTTCTCCATCTTCTCCTTCTCCTCCTCCTCCATCTTCTCCTTCTCCTCCTCCTCCATCTTCTCCTCCTCCTCCTCCTCCATCTTCTCCTCCTCCTCCTCCTCCTTCTTCTCCTTCTCCACAGTGATGGTGCAGTGAAGGGTCTCTGCTCTGACACAGTGGAGGAGGTCCAGAGGACGTCACAGATGGAGCTGCACAAGGTCACAGAGCAGGACTTCAGGGACTTTGCTGCACAAAGTCACTACTCTGCACAAGGTCACTACTCTGCACAAGGTCACTACTCTGCACAAGGTCACTACTCTGCAGGACGGTGGACAGGGTGATGTTGTCAGAGCAGCCGGAGAACACTAACAGCTGCTGAACTCTGCGTTTTTGGTGCTTTCTTGAGTTGTTTCATTGCAGCGATGAACACAGTTTGATCATCACGCCTGAAGACGAGCTCCGGCGTCCACTCAAACCTGCTCCTGTTGCACCTGAGCTCAGAGGACCATCTGTCTCCGGAGCCTCGGTGAAAATGTTGTGTTTGTTGCCACGAATACGCGGCAGGCTGAGCATTCAGACGGTGAGAATCTGAGCCGAGCAGGATTTATCTTCATCTGCTCGTTGTTTATTTTTAAACTTGGCTCCATCGTCTTCGTCCGTCTGTCTGACGTCAGCTGTCTCACCTCTCTCCTCCGTTATTGCTCTGCTCGTCTCTTCTCTCATATCCTCTTGTCTCTCTGCCTTCGACATCACATTCGTGTTCATCCCCTCTCTGTGAATGCTCTGTCCTCATCTCATATTTATTGTTTTTGTTGTTTTCAGGATGCTCACAGGACGCCGATTGGTCTGTGATCTCACCAATCACCAGGCTCCATTGATACAAACAGTCAAACAGACAGACAGACAGAATAACACTCACTAAAACAGCTCAAACCATCACACACTCTCTGAATCAGAGGTTCATTTCCATCCAGATCTCAGTCTGAGGTGAAGGTCTTCAGGTTTTCACTCTGACTGGAGTCATTTTACGTCTGTTCCTGGCTGAACTTTGAGGATTTTACCCTTCAACATTGAGGTTTATCTCTTCAGGCATCATTTCCATGATGCTGTCAGACACTCAGAGTAGCAGCCTGAGCCCGTCGTCGAAAATATGTTTCAGTTTGAAAGAATACAGACGTTTCCTTTCATTTCCTTTGATTTAACACCTGATTTTGTCAACTGGGGTGTGAAACCATCAGATTCATGACTCAAGTCATGTGACTCGTGTCCAACATGGCCGTTCGTACTGGGCAGACTGACGTCCAGGCCTTCAGAGGTCACCCTGTTGCGCGACGCCATCGTGCATTTATTACAAACATCATTAGGAGCGGAAGAAGAAGCAGCACGCCATGATGACGTGTGGGATTTGTCAGAACAAAGCTATTAGCTGACAGTTTCTCTGTCTGCGCCCCGCCACAGAAAGCTAATTAGCTGCAATAGATGAGGGAACAGCTGTCGTCCCTGCTCATCTCCACACTTGTTAGGTTTTATATGTATATTGGGCGTCAAACAGATGCTGCCACCCCGAGCGACTCGAGGCCGACTGCAGCAGTCTGTCGTCGCTCTGACGCTACGGACAGAACGGACATAACAAAGTCAGTTAAACTTTGTTATTAGAGCGTGACCCTTAACCTTTTATTTGTGTTCACCTCCTCGTGCATCGTGCAGCAGAGCGTGCACAGCTGCAGGAGAGCGTGCATGCTGCAGGAAGCACTCGATCACGCCTGTGGTCACAACGGGCCACAGTTCACCTGCCATCAGTGATGAACCTGTTCACTGTCGCTGATTCCTTTCATTCAGTTTCCTTGAAATTTGATTTCATCAACCTGATTTGAGTCATTTTCATGAAAAGCCTGCAACAAAGGAAGAAAGCAGCTCTGCGCACTGTGTTGTTGGGTTGAATTAAAAAACTTGCTGAGTTGCAGAGCACTGAGCCCTCAGGGCCACCGTACAATCAGGCACCAACAGTTTCCAGAGTTTGTGACAGCAGCAGGACCTGTTTCCTCGTCCACACCGTTCTTCTGCTTCTTCCACCGATGACAGATGCAGTCGTCCGAACTCTAGCTTCAACACAAACAGAAGCAGCATGAACGTGAAACGTCTTCAGTACGAAGGAGGCTGAACCTGTGGCCAGGTGAGACCTGCAGACCGGACCGACATCAGCCAGTGCAGCAGGGTCAAACCTTCACTCACAGACAGAGAGAAGAGAAGATCTTAAGTCAGTTTGTCTCCAGACCAGCGCAGACAGTGGAGGTAATCTGGTTTCTCCTGCAGCGCTTTTCATTTGCTTTTCACGTCTGTTACAGACGTCGGAGCGGTTCATCATCATCATCGCCGCCGTTCCAGCTCAGTTTACTCTGGCGTTCCTCGCCCTGAAGCTCTCTGACCGAGGCCAGTAATCAAACTGCTGGTCTGGATGTTCTCATTCAGCCGCTCTGCTCGTCTCATTCAGATGCCACTTCCCGGAGTTCAGAGCTCTGGTTTGTTTATCCCTCCGTGGCTCGCCCCGCGGCTCGGTGATTGAACCGATAATAAAGCCGCTACTTCAGACTGTCATCCTGTCTGCTGGTCAGCCTTGAACGCGCTGACAAGAGGGGAGACTTTACTTTTCATGCTGTCTGGGCCGTGACACGATAATAACGAGCCCCGTTTGAGATGAGCAGACCTCTGTGAGGGCGCTGCTCCTGACAGACCTGAGTCCTCTCGCTCTGAAAAGGCAGAATGAAAGAAAAAGGGCCGAGTTTCCAGGAGCTTTGGCAGGATGTCATAAAAGATGCAAAGGTGGGACCGAAGCTATGTCGGATTGTTTGCAACACAAACATTAAAAGAAAACGTAAAAACTACCTTTCAGCTCCTTCACTGTCAATAAAAGCCTGATTGTAGTGTTTATTTACACGCTGTGCACAGCTACACTTTGAATAAACACGTCATCAGGACGAATCACCCAGGAGCCGCAGGTTTAAAGGTGGATAAAGATATTTTACTGCTTGTTAAATGTAAAAAACACGTGTGCACGATCCACAAAGTCCAGTTTTAGCGATAAATTCATGAACCATTTATCATCAGCTGCAACGGTATGAGTATAGTGTTATTAGCTTATCTACCACAAACCTGCACCCACATGTTGAAGAACGCGCTGGTGTAGCTGCAGATGTGTTTGCACCTCAGCCAGGTTTTAAAGATTTGCTGATATTTTACGAAGTTCCTGTTTGGTTTTGCAGCCACAGCTTCAGATGTTGGCGTAAAGGTCTCATCGGTTGGTTCTTCTCTATCGGCTGATATGTCTCCTCCATCACCAGCTTCCTCCTGGTTTGTCGGTCACTGTGTGTGTGTGTGTGTGTGTGTGTGTGTGTGAGACGGCTCCCTTTAATAAGCCTGGTGCTCTTGTCCAACAGCATCATCGTCAAACAGACTGTTCCTCTGCAGACGCTCCTCCTCTCCATCAGGTCCTGTGTTAGTGTCATCCTCCGTCTTCTGCACGTTTGAAATCATCCGTCCGGACACAAGCCGAGAGGCAACAATGAAGCAGCAGAGACCGGAGCGAGCGGCGAGGAGGGACGAGATCAACGAGAGCAGGAGGAAAATCTAAAGATAGAAGAAGAAGAAGAAGAAGAGGAGGAGGAAGTCCATGAGCAGGTGATGGAGCTCATTACTGAAGGACAAGTGACCTCAGATGAGTGACCTCAGTGAGACCCGCACACACTGAGAGTGATTGATTATCCCGGAGGAAGTCCCACATGGGCTCCACAGACCTAATCAGCAGGAAGGTCCTTCGGTTGAAAAGGTTTCTGAGGACGCGTGGAGGCAAAGCCGCCGGTCAGAGCGACTCCATCACAGCTCCTCAGGTTCCCGCTCAGTGTGCAAACATCATAAAGTCATGATAACTGCTCCCGTTAAAAGATATTTACCACATTTATCCACAATGCACCAACCCAGGAGTCAAACGTTTTTAATATCACAGCTGTTTCTGTTTAACCTGGTCGTTCAGGTGAAGACTAAGAGCTTAAACATCACACACAAAGGCTGAAATATGGAGATCATAGCAGTAAATTCAACAGCATCAAGTGATGGGTGTGCTGATCAATCCAACTGCTCAAGCTGATCAAACTTCAATCCTCTGAACAAAGTTAGAGCGACAGGAAAACAAAGTAAACATCAGGTAAACAGTGGGAAATGTAAACTGATGCACACAAACACATCAAACACATTAGGAATGAATCGCCTTAGACGCAGCGAACAAGCTGCTGGTCGTGGAGCAAACAGAGCTTTGGTTCCTTCTCCCAGTTACAGCAGCACTGATCCAGCTCACCTGTGTGCAGTTCGGACAGGTACACAGGTGAGCTCGTTGCCCCAGCAACCTGTTCAGTTCAGCATCACACTCCCCAGGACAACACACAGTGGCAAACCTGCAGCTGCGGCGTCAGAGCTGCGGCGTCAGAGCTGCAGCTCCCTGAGCGTCCACTAGAGGCTCCAGCAGCGAGTCAGTCCCCATAGACCCCCATGTTAAAATGCAGCAGTAAACATGTTTACAGCCTGGTACAAACAACGGTTTGGTCTCTGCAGCTAGTTTCCCCGTTCATGACGACTGTACGGGCTGAATTTATATAGAACTCACTGCTTTAAATCAGATTAACACCTGAAGTTATGCAGAATGAAGGGGCGGGGCTTCTTTGACTGACAGCTAGCTGGCTAACTACATTGGATCTAATTTATGTCGTTTCAACCGTCATCTGTGTGATGTAGCGTTACAGGTGTTGATGTAGAGACATGGAACCAGGAGGCGATCACCAAGCCTTGCTGTCCTTGGACAGCTTCGGTCATTTTGTCTTTGTTTGGCTGCTGGTGCGTTTGTTCGAACCTGATCTGCTTCCTGTCGGACTTGATTCATTCAACTTTGCTTTGATTTTGTGTTGTTTGTTTGTCCGTCAGCGCTCACACACCTGAATTCACTCTTGTGTTTTTCCTCCGTTTGCACTTTGTTTCACCCTCAGATTCGTCTGAACACATTTCCAGAACTTTCAGACAGTAAGTGCTTATTCTGCGTCTGTCCTGCCCAGATTTATCTCTGGAGCTCCACAGAATTTCATTTCCTTTTGTGTCTCCCTGCAGTTGCTCATATTTATCTTCCCGGTCTTTGAATAATTGCTCCCTGCATGTTCCTGCAGAGACTCACGTATTACTCTGTTTCCTGGATTTGCCTCCAGCTGACCTTCGGATGACGTCGTGCTCGCCCGTGTGTGTTTCGGACCAGCCTCTGTAATCCTCAGAGAAATTCATTTCTGTTGACACGCTCCTCAATCCCCTCCGTCCTCGTTACAACAAAATGCAATTTTAGCCGAACATGTCGGAGAATCGTCTTATCTGCTGTCCCCAAATTGGAAGCGAACCCTTTGTGTGTAATCTGATGTTGCGGCGCGTCTATCTGCGGCATCTTCTCCCAGAGGAGCTCATCCTCTGACGTCCTCTGTGAGATGTTTTCCACAGATTCATTGACCACAGCTCCTCTGTTTGTCATACGTCGTTCTGCTCTGGTGGTCGCAGTCCGGACGGCGTGATGGACACAGCAACATGCTGGGCCTGGAACGCTGTGCAGGTCTGGATCCTGTCTAGATCTGGACCCAGGACACTTTCCAGATGTGCTGACTGCATGTGGGCCAGTCTGCAGCTTTGAGATCTTCATGGTGACTCTTGATGTTCCCGTGACTCCTTTGAACCCTTGTTTATCTGTGATGTCATTATTTTGTTTATTCCTGTATTTTCCTGTTGTCTTGTTTAAACTCGCCTTCCCATCGTCCTTGTTTCCTCCCTTTATAAATAAAGTTATTGCTGCCACCGGTTGCTTGATTACTGATTGGACCGCTGTCTGATCGGTGAAACATCAGCACCCTAACTGATGACTGAGGGCGACCTCCTCTTATTGTTTGGTTGCAGCATGTTGACCTCGGTGTCGGGAGAACTCGGTGGTTTCAGCAAACCGAACACGTCTCTCCTGTCCAATCAGCTCTCAGCTTCCTGCCTCGTGCACTGCATCTTCTCTCTTCCTCGAATCACTTCTGGCACTTGGACGAACCGAAGCGTCTCTCCTGGCGGTTTAACTTTCATCGTCCGTCCCCTCGACGCTGCCTTTTGATTTGTGGGCACGCTCAGAACAAAAGCCGCAGCTGTGATTGGCTCGTCACCAGCCGGCGGCGCGGCGGCTCAGGAGCTGCTCTCCGCTCTCCTGTTTCCTCGCTGCCTCTTTCTTCAGGCTCATAATGCGACTGGGCCAATTTGGCGCCTGCGTCTTTATTTCCTCCTTCTCTCTCGGGGAGCGTCTGTCACATTTCGACGATCGTTCCCAATCAGCAGCTTTCAACAAACTCATGAATGAGCTCCAAACAAAACGAGACTCTGTGTTTTGTGTCTGAAGCTTCTCCCACTGAGTCTGAACTTTAAATCTGAGTTTCACACTCATTAGTCTGCAGAACAAAGGCCCTCAGTCTCAAACTGTGAAGCAGCTTCGCCTCCAACAACACCCAGGATCTCAAACTAACTCAGTTTGTGTGCTGAATGCAGACCAGGCGTGTTTAGCCTAGCTTAGCATAAAGACTGGAAGCAAAGGGAAACAGCTAGCCTCGCTGAACCAACACCTGTAAAACTCACTGATACTTAAACGTGTGCCTTGCTTGTTTAATCTGAAATCAGCAATTTGAGGCTTTAAGGTGAAGTCCCGCCCCCGACGCCTCCTGACACCAGCGATAAAACCAAACCAGCTGGATTTTTAATTTGAGAAGCTGCAGGAGGAACCGCCGTTTGCTGCCGTCGCCGGGGTCAAGGAGGGTCGGGAGACGTCCCGCAGGTTCGCCATCGGCTCGGGGTCGAGCTCCTGAGCGAGGAGCAGCAGCAGCCGTGCGGCCTGTGACAGATGGAGACGACGGCTCATCAGCAGTCGACTGAGCTGCTTCTCCACTTCGTCTCTTTGCTAATTCTGGAGCTCGGCGTGAAACCGAGGCTGCTCTCAGTTCAACCTCAACATGTCGAGCTCAGCGCGGCGTGCTCCTCCATCCTGGTAAAGTTTCATTTCTCCAGTTAATGCTTCTTTTCACTTCATGTCACCACTTTTATTTACAGCAGGGGGTTAAAACACGTGATCAGACACAGTACACTACCAAAGCTCTAACTCCCAGACTGTAAACTTACAGATTCTCTGCAGAATAAAAACACTTTGCCTGCAATAATAACGTGTATCTGACGTCTTATTACCTCCTTTAAACACTGGGTTAAGTAGCGTCTGCGAGCTGCAGGCTGCACGTTTCCATGCTGGATCCCGATTGGCTGCAAACTAGCTGTGATGTCATAAACCCTGAAACAGATCAATCAGACAGTCTGAAAAGACTTGGTGCTGTTATTATTAATCCTTCATAAACTCAGAATCACTCGACTCACAGAGAAGCGTCCAATCACTGAGCTCGTCAACAACAGTCGTCAACAACAACGACAACAACAAATGAGCATTCTCAGCTTCTTCTCCGTAGCAACAGCAGGCTGATGGGTATTGTAGTTTAAGGGCCATTCATCACGCTTCAGTGTCTCAGATGTGACAGAAATACTAATAAACTGCTCAGAACATGTTTTTATGACTTCAACATCAAACATCAGAGTAGTTTTCACTTATTTTGGCTTTTTGTTGGTTTGGGTTATTATTTAAAGGTGCCTGAAGCAAATAAATATTTAGTTTTATAAGAAAAGGCCCAGATTTACATCTAAAACAGTTCCTTTGTGGCGTTTCATTGTGATTTCTGCTCCCGTCACTGTGTTTATGCACTGACACCACATTCCCATCACAGGCAGCACACGCTCTGACCCCATTAATGCACATTAACAACGCCACATCCACTCTCTTCAGCTGCTTTCTGCAGGTTTGCTGCCTCCAGAGCTGTAAAGTCTAGATCTGTGATTACAACCTGCAGACTGCTCCATGTTCCTGCTCAACACCCACTGCTGCAGATATTAATATTATCACTTGTCCGTGCAGGACCTGGATTGTGCTGCTGTGTGCTCTCTGCAGGAGTCTGTGATCGCCTGTGGTCGGTCTGTGAGTGATAGAAAGTCTGTCCTTACATGAAAAGAGCCAGGAGCTAGCTGCTGTTGTGACGTAGACCTATTTAAATCAGATTGGCTCAGGTTTAGTATTCAGTCAGAATCACGTTTTAACCAAATGAGCCACATTGGGTCTGTCAGCTGGACGGCAACACGAGCTGTCGCAGATCAAGATGCACCCTCAGGTTCAGACCAGCAGCTTGAAAATAACCACTGAAGGATCTGCCTGACACACACACACACACACACACACACACACACACACACACAGGGACAGAGGATTGACCCGAGGTGAGATGGGAGCTGTGAAGGAAGGACTGGTGCTGCTGTTGCATTAACCTGTGACGTCTTGTGAAAGCAGGCCAGTCTAAGTGTTAGTGACACCAGTTCACACCCACACACACACACACACACACACACACACACACTGTCAGTGTGATTAAGACTCCTTGACTTTTAATCAGTTTAATTAGGCAGCTGAAAAGGCCAGTGTGTGGTTTACGGGTGGGATGAACGAGCAGGGGAGGCCGGCCTCTGTCCGCTCATTAAATCCAACGATGATGGATTCGGTTTGGAAACCTGCAGAGGGAACGGTTACTGACTCCGGCGTGGCTGTTAAATCTCTGCGGCGGCTCCTGTCTGACACGTAACGAGAGGACAAGATGCAGAAAATCGAGTGTGTGAAGGCGCGATTGTTTCTTTCATTTCTCTGCACACGAGTCCTTCATCATTTATTAACAGCTCCTGTGGACTTTCACCAAGCACACACACACTATTTCACACACTTATTGATCTTTCATTATTCCAGAAAGGTTGCTTTGCATTGTAAATATGTGCAAACACTTTTTATTTTACAGATAAATATGATTCATATCACATTTGTAGGTTCTGCTTTGTTATAAAATCTTTATTTATGTGCACAGTTATGCAGCTTATATTATAAAAATGCAAATCTAAACCATTTGTTACTGTATTTGTTACTAAAATCAAAGAAAAACCACTGACAGGTCATTTTATTCACATTATGTCGTTTAAACTGTTAGCACGTCGCTAATCTGCCTGAAGCATTTCAGAATTTCCCGCCCAGTCCAGCAGTTACGTCCTGTGTTTCCCGCCTCTCAGTGTCACCTGACCTCCTCACACCTGTGCACCAAACGTGACATCGCTCCCTGGTTTCCTGTTTCACAGTCAGCTTCTGTTTGCTGTGCAGTTTTGGCTTCTTTCACCTTTTAGTTCGCTGCTTAGTCGCTAGCATGTCCTGGCAAGGATGCTAACCTTAGCGTTAGCATTTAGCATGACATCACAGGTGTGGCCATCAGTTGTTTTCCATTAAAAGTATTTCCAAAGCTGGAAACTGCTCAAAGCCAGTCAGAGAGCCTTTCAGCTAGCACGTCGTTAGCGATAAATTGTTAGCAAATTAGCAAAAATGGCCGTTTGAGCTGTGTCTGCAGGATCCAGACGAGAAGCTTTTGTTTACCTGGTCGATTACTTTAATATTGATGCTTAATGAACCTCAGTTACTGTGTTTTTACTCAAAATGTTCGGTGCAATGTTCCTTTAGCTCGCGTGTTGTTTCATTGTCATGCATCAAACATATTAGCCTGTTCAGCTGCACGCAGGCACACACACAGTGCACACACACAGTGCACACACACAGTGCACACACACAGTGCACACACTCCTACCAGCATCACAAACACAACTGGACAAAAAGCTTCTTAAAATAGAAGTGAGGGTTGCTTCGCTGTCACAGTAGCTCCGTTAGATAATGTCACTTACACACACACACACACACACACACACACACACACACACACACACACACACCCATGCCCAACTGAATCTACGTGATTTCTCAACAATGACATGCTAATTTATTCATGACTGTCTTGTTACGATTGCAGTCCTCTAATGGGAGTCCTGTGACATGGGGGTGGACGATGGAGTGTGTGTGTGTGTGTGTGTGTGTGTGTGTGTGTGTGTGTGTGTGGGTCCAGGTCAGTGAAGATGATTGAATATAGGAGATTCATGGGTGTTTGTGGGTCTCTCTCTGCAACGATGCTCTCGCGACCTCGACAGCAGAGACTGAAACACCCTCGGTGATGTGGTGCCGCGTCAAACCTCCAGCTGATGATTATTGTTATGCAAATAGCTGGAGCATTAAACAGTAATCAGTGATAAATCAGGCGGCGCTGGGCTGTTCTAGCGCTGGAGAGTTTGAGTTGTGAGCAGCAAAGAGATGCTGCAAATGAAAGTGTCGAGCTCAGCGCATGTGACTCTGCATCATCTGCGTGGTGTGAACGAAGGTTTGATACAGGCACTGCTTCCTTTTCAAAGAGTCGTTAGCGAACTTGTTTGCAGGTCAGGGCGTCTCCTTCACAATGTTGTGACTGAAGGCTTTAAAGCCTGCAGCGGATTGTGCAGGTGCAGTAGCAGCAGGTGCAGTTGGCCACTAGGGAATTAGCAGCAAGGCTATGCTACATCATGGTGGTTTGATTATTATGTAATTGTTGTAAGAGAGTAATTAACCACACACTGTTGTTAATATATATTCTCCTTCATGCTTCAGGCTGCTTCAGCATGCTAGGTCGCTAACGGTTACTGCCCTCGTTTAGCTCCGGTGAACCAATCACTGGTGAGACATTCAGGTGTCATGCTGTAAACTGTGAAACAAATCAAGCTTTGAACAGAATCATGTAGGAACATGAAAGTGAAGTAAGACGGCAGCATCTTCATATTCTTTTGGTCCAGAATGAAAGAGAAATACTGAATACTGAGAAAACTGCATCGTTGCATCGTTCGATGATGATCGCTGATGCTTATAGATGACAGGAAGATATTTAAACTTCACTCTTCGATGGTTTTTCTATATGATGCAGACAAATGAGGAGGAGGGTGGTGCAGTAAAGGTGGGTGGCGGAGTGAATGAGCAGCAGGGTCAGGACAAGCTGTGCAAATAACAGCAAATGATGGAGTTTCTGGGTCTCCTGCCGGCGTCGAGACGTCCTGTTCAGCTCTGATAGCAGTCAGCTGGAGGAGGAGGAGGCGACGGCCAGGCTGACGAGTAAGAGGTGGACAAAAGGAGGACAGGAGGATGATGAAACAGGTCAAACTGGAAAAACCTTAAAGAAACACACCAGACTGTTTTCAGACTGTCGAATTTCACAATTTCTAACATTATTCTTGATTAAAAGGTGAAAAACTCAGAGTTACCCAGAGTTCAGTCCCCTTTTCTATCTGACCCACAGCTCATTATCCAAATATATGCATATTTGTCATAAAACAGTATGAAGTATTGCTCCAAACAAGATTTCCCACTGATGATGTTGCCTCTGGTTGTGCACATTGTTGCTCGCAAACCCAAATATTAAGTCATTTCAAAATGATAATTAAGGAAGCGTGTCGATTCCCTTGTCGGCGAGCTTCTGCCTTTAATTCTAAGCTCTGCAGGTGTGGAGCGAAGATAGCCGCTCTCTCTCTCTGATATTTGCCTCAGTTGCCTGAGCCGAAGCACTGCGAAGTGTCCCGGTGTGGATACACAATTGAATGCTTTTGTGAGTGACTGATAAAGCATGACAATGGTGTTAAGTGAATCAGAACCACATCTCGGCCTATTTAAAATTCTCATTTCTTTTCACTTCTTGACAGCTGCAGACAGAGAAATCGCTCCAAGTGTTGCCTCGGTTTAATTCTTCTGGATGATCTGCAAAGTAAATAAGTCCCTTCAGAGTGTACATACATATATATCAGCGACAAGTAGCTCTGATGTGTCCTCAGGTTTAGCTGCAACCTTTAATCAATCTGCCAGTCAGGATATTGTAAAGCCAGCATGTCTAAGGAGAAAGATATTCGTCTGTTGATGGTCTTTAATTCAAAGTTGCAGCACAAAGTAGAGCTGTAGTAACTCACCTGTTCTGAAACTGTGCAGCCTGACGTCTTGAGGCAGGTGCACCGCAGGGATTGGTCCCGGGCTCCTCACCTTCGGTATAAGTCATGTTTTGTCTGGTGCGTCTGATTGTCATATGCGTCTATATGCCGATGACATCACTTTGTACATGAGTGCTCAGTGTTTTTTCATTTGCTTTGTGAAAACATAAAGCTGATTTAATCTAAATACAGGATTGTGGTTGAACTGGTATTTAACCTGACATGCTAATTTGGGTGCACTGTGTAAACACTGTGTAAACACTGGTGGGAAACGAACAAAACAGCTTCAGCTGGTGAAGTTCAGCGACTGAGTCTGAGCTTTCAGCTGAAACACAGGAGGCGTCGACGACTCTTCTCTCATTCTGTGTTTGGTGAAGTTTACTGTTTTTTTTATTTCTATGGGAAATTTAGTGACATTCGAGGATGTGGATTTGTGATTTGTGCTGCTTCTCAGCTTCAAACGTCTGCCCATGAACCTCTTCAACAGCCTTTAACTCACACCAGTGGATGCTTCAGGTGTTTTTAATGTGGGTTTAGTTTTCTCTTTGTGCTCGTTAGTAAGTTTTAAATGACTGAGCTCATTTTTAACCTGCTTTTTCCCAGAGGTGGTTTAGCAAACAGTCATTAATCCACATACAGTTAATGTTGTTACGTCTTTTCACTGTGTTTATTCTTCTGTATCTAAACCAGGGGTCTCAATCTCGCGGCCCGCGGGCCACTTGCGGCCCGTGGGATGATATTTTGTGGCCCACAGGACGATATGAAAGTTTAATGTTAATGCGGCCCGCGAGATTTTTTATGAATGGCACTTTACCGCGTTGTGTGTGGAAGGTTCCTTTTTGTGCGGGCAGAGAAACATGTCTCAACAACTGTGGAGGCGCCCGTGTAACATCGCATAGCCGTCATAGAAATACTACTTCTTACTGTCCCGCTTCGGAGTCAGGCTCCAGCTGCCAGCTGCCGGCGGATAACGAACAGCCCGGTAGCAGTCGCCTTTTGTTGCACTCGCTATCCCGGTACTTTCTTTTCATGACGTTCACGTCATAATGAAAGACATGAACATCGAGCACAAAAAAGATTGCGATTGCTACCGAGCTGTTCATTATCCTCCGTGCTGTTGTTGCAGGAAGTAAAAGCGGAAATGACACGATGCAGAAGTGACGTTCTCCGTGCAGCAAGAAGTAGGCAAGAGAAGCCATGTTCAGAAAAACCATTCATGTTCTTCAATATTCCATTCATGTTCAGAACAGTTCATGTTCAGAAGAACCATTCATGTTCTTCAATATTCCATTCATGTTCAGAAAAAACATTCATGTTCTTCAATATTCCATTCATGTTCAGAAGAACCATTCATGTTCTTCAATATTCCATTCATGTTCAGGACAGTTCATGTTCAGAAGAACCATTCATGTTCTTCAATATTCCATTCATGTTCAGGACAGTTCATGTTCAGAAGAACCATTCATGTTCTTCAATATTCCATTCAGGTAATTTGAGACCCCTGATCTAAACTGTGATCATTTATCATGTTTTAGTTCATTATGATTCATGATATCAAACAGAACAGCGAGTACACTGTCATTTATCTCTTTATAATGTTGTCTGCAGTCGAATTAGAATAAAGTTTCTACTCAATACGTCTTCATTTACAACAGGTCGTCACAGTTTCACTGCGGTTAATCTTTGAATCAGCTGTGAATCAGCTTGAATCACCACCGCCCAACATCCACTGTCTTTTACACAGATGAAACTGTACAAAATCAGCCGTAACGCACCGTTTACTGGCTGATTCCTGGTGTTTTTGGCCCCTGAATGCATGTCAGACCTGCCAATAAGCTGTTAGAATTTAAACTAAATGTGGACCAGGACAAAAAAAACAATTAAATGGTGAGAGACACACAAAGCCGGTGACAAATGGGAGCTCTAAGCTGTGAGGAGTGGATGACCAGAAGAAGAAACAGAGGAGGATGGACATGAGCAGACAGAAACAGAGTAATCACCCGGCTTCAGGCTGAGCGCCGCGGCTGGACAGGTGATTTAAGTCCCATTCTGCTTCATAAAGGCCGCGGACAGATCAATAAGGTTTTCCCCCGGCAGGTAATGAACATCATCTTCGACCCAGTGATTCTTAAATGCCTCATCCCAGCAGCACTGACTGGCAGGAAGGTCTTATCTCTCTAAATCTACAGCAGGAAATGGTTTGCCGCCCACAGACATCACTTCGGTTCAATAGATGAAAGGCCGAGCAGTCAGATCCCAGATTGCTTCGCACGTCTGCAGCTTTTTTCCCCCGCTAACGAATTTCACTTACGTCTCTGTCCACCGCTCATACCTGCCCGCCCGAGCATGAGCCGCGGGGACGCAGCAGCACGTCGGCTTAATCAATGAAGCGCTCGGCTTTAATGTAACTCTCACACATGATCCTCACATCGCTGCGCGTTGGACGCAGGAGCGACCTGAGTCAAATGGGATTTGGCCGCTTTGCTGAACAATATGTTTAATATACGATATGATACAGACGGTCGGGTACTTGTGTTTCCTGTTAAGACAAACATCTCGGACGTCAGCGCTGAGTGGATTTAAATCCCACTTGAGGAAAAGCTCATCGCTGCTGTTTTTAATCAGAGTGGTTATGACAATAACACTCAGCGCGATGTGACAATAGTGCTGTGATTAATGATTCTGGTTTATAATTAGCGCCAGCTGAGAAACGTGGAGCACGTGTCCACTCAGAGTCGATCCTCTGGGTCGTGTAGCAATATGGACCTGTGCTGCCCACAGCAAGAAGAACCAAGAACCTGACCTCCAACACGACACAGAACCCATGGTCAGGACCTGTTGGGTTGTCTAAAGCTTTGGGTTCGGGTCCTACTTGGATCTGGTTTGGGTTTGCGGGGTTGGGAACAGATTGTTTCCTTTGCTATCGAGATGAGTTGCTCTTTATCTGTGAATGAGCTGCTTGGCATCAAACACATGACCTGATCTTTGATGGAGAAATAACAAAAACTCAGCTTTGACCTCAGACCTGGTTTGGGTCTTAAACTCGGCGGTGAGTTCTGGTCCAAACCGACTCTATAAAAACCTGTTTTGTGCTCGGTTCAGAAGTCTCTGCAGCTTCAGACCTGCAGTTGAAGGGTTAACACCGTCGGCGTGGGGAGCCGTGACTCCTCTCAGTTTGATGTTGGCTTGTTTATTTTCTCCAGCTGATAAAATATGAAGCGCTGATTCTGAATTTCTTTTAATCTCCCCCTCTGACATTTGAGAGAGACACATTTCTTTCTGCTTACACTCTTGTTTTCTGTCTTTGGTGTTCTGGCTGCGAAGGCCGGCTGAATTCCTATCAGTTCGAGGTTGAAACAACACCCCCGGTTAGTTAACGCACTCTAGCACTGATGGTTTTAGCACACACACCGTCAATTCCACCTGAAAGCCTCAGTGAACACGTCTCCTCTCTCATCCAGGCTGTTTCCACCAGTCCTCATCCCGGTGAAGAGCTGAGCCCCGGCCCTCCTCCTGAAGGTTATCTCAGGTGCTAATGAGGCGGCAGATGCAAAGCAGCCGTTCGCACGTGGCTTCGAGACAGAAAGGCGTCACGGAGGAGCTGCAGCTGGTTCACCGGGTAATCAGCACACCCTGTTACAGCAAAGGCCCCTTGTAAAAGGTGCAAACAAGGTTTTTTAGGTAAGCCTCATTAGGAGATGTTCAGTGTAACTGTGACTTTGTTCTTGAAACGTCCTTTAAACACAATAAGGATGACGGCACATTATCAGGTGACTAATTAGGTCTAATAATGGTCTAATAACTAATAACTGATTCATTGAATGTGTGCGTGCACGGTGTTGGTGCACATCATGCAATACTTCTTTCTTTAGCATTTCCATGTTTCTGTCGATGGCGGTCTGGAGACAGACGCACTGTGTCCTGTGCCTCTGGAGGAAACAGGAAGTGACCTGGTTGTAAATATAAAGTGACATGTTTCAACACTTGATGACTAAAACAAAGAGATAAACCCCATGTGAGAACTAAACACACGTCTGAATACGTTGAAAAGTCGCAGCCTGAGCTCGCCCTGCCTCGTCCGTCTTTGTCACATTTCCAGTTCAAACTGTTGATTCGGGTCGATGCTCTGAGTGAAAGACTTCGGGCTGATTTCTGATCAGGTGGAAGGAAACGGGGAGGGATTAAGTTCTTACTGTTGGCGCCTCCCGTCGCATAATGTTTCCTTCTCAGCTGCACTCAATCAAACAGCCTGTCTGAGTCCCCGATGACCCCGGAGTATAAAGTCTGTTTGTAGCGACCGTACACTCGTTATCCGCCAGCTGTTCCTCCGATTCAGCAGAGACTTGGAGACAACAAAGCAGAGACTCTGTTTAAAGACACGGCTTTTATCTTCAGTGGCAGTAAATCAGGAGTAAGTATCGAGGGTCTTCCTGCCTCGCAGCAGCTTTAAAACTCTGCACAAAGCTAACGCGCTAACAAACACCTGCGCACACATCGGGCGGAGTTTGTGTCCATCTGATGAATTCAGGTTCAACACTCAGGTTAAACCTCAAGACGTCAGTCACACTGAGCAGAGCGAAACAGGTCAGTGATCAGGGAACAAGCAAGAAACTCACATGGAAACACCGCTGGGCCGCCGGGGCACTGACCTGGTCGCTGTCACAGTCGCTGACCCGGTGATGACTCATCTGGGATCAAACATTTACATAAACACGTCTCTTCTCAGCGACGGTCATTCTCAGCGCCAACACCTGATCTGAGAGCAGCAACACTGGAGGCAGGTCTACGGAGGCTGGTGCTGAAGGTTGATGGCGAGGTACGACACGACGCCTCTCCGTCCCTCTGTGACATTTGCTCAGCGCTATCTCCACACTCCTGCCTTATCAGCGGCGTTGGCGTCCCGAGGGAACGTCCGACACAGCGACCTGACCCTTCTCTTGACTTTAAGGTTTAGTTTTCAGGTATTAAATGATAAATGTTGAACGTGTCACAGTGGAGAGGTTCACAGTGTGCAGGAGAGTCTCAACCTTCAAGTCTGTTATTGGCCGACGGTTCCTCTTTATGCTGCACAGCAAACCTGCTAACAGCCGCTAACACCTGGCTCTTCAGTGTGAGTGTGTCCAATCAGGATTCAAAGCAGTGTCACATGACCCTGCAGCAGTCCCAGGTGTTTATTTTTTGGTGTAGCAGGTTTACATGTGTTTAACCTGCATATATGCACTAACACTGGTGCAGAAAGGGTTTTGGTTTCAGTTTGAATGGACACATCAAACAGCAGCGATTAGCTTCAGTGCTACGAGCTAATTTTAGTGGATGCCTATGAGATTAATGAAGTTATACAGGGCGGAAGCTGTTTGATCTTGTTTCTGTGTCACTTGTATTCTCCTACAGTTTTAATGTTGTCGACTGTTCATTTTAACAGCATCGTGTCTGAAATCTGTTTGATTCATGAGCCTTTTAAAGGATTTCAGGGCTTTTCCATCTGTACTGAGGCCAACGTCTCACAACAGCTGTTTTATGGATTTGACTGGACTCCACACACACACACTCACACACTCACAGCCGGACAGATGGTGCACAGATCCATACAGACTTTGTTTACTTGGCTGGTTGCCTAAATATCCCAGCCCGCCGGGTCAATACTTGTTTTGGACTCGTTTCAGGTGCCGTGCTGACTCAGCGCTGCAGTTCTTCACCTGCGGGTCTCAAAAATCAGAAGGTGGAGGCGCTAACACCACCGCCATCGCTGCTCCGCTGCGAGCTCGCAGCCCAGAGAGCGAACCGCTGATGTCATAACTGAAACGTCATCATGAGTCCAACAACCCGCAGCGCTGACGCCCGCTGGGAGCGTGTATCATCTGCTGCTGCTGCTGAACCTGTTGATGTGACTCCAGATATCATTCTGCACATTTTGTTCCTCAGCGTGCAGAAAAGGCTTTTACAGGACCGACAGAGTCCAGGACCTGGATCTGACGGAGAGAGAGTCTCCCTGCAGAGCTGCACACAGGAGGCTGTCAGAGCAGCGAGGAGAGCGAGAGGAGATTCACCTGCACGCCACAAGAAGTGTCTCTGCAGCAGGAAGGTGTGTGTGTGTGTGTGTGTGTGTGTGTGTGTGTGGACCTTCAGGACACATTGAGATGCCAGGTTCCAGGTTGGAGGTTTACTGCCTCTCATCTCAGCACACAGACACACACACACACACACACACACCAGTTTCATTCTCCACAAATGTAAATTCACCCGGCCTTGAGAGCTGCTGGATGTTACTGAGGAAAACATGCTCTTTATGTTTGGGCTCATTCAGCCGTGTGATGTATGGTGGCCCTCAGGGACAAACAGGTCGCAGCAACACGAGAAACAGGAAAAACAACAGGAACAAGCTGCAGAGACGGAGACGCTGCGAAGTCTGAACTGAGGAAACAACTGAAACTGAAATGATTCAGGCCCAGATTCTGCAAACCAAACCCGGACATGGTCTGCATCGTCGTCGCGAGTCCGCCTGCAGCTCATCCTTTCACCTGCAGCATGTTCCTGTCTTCACTTTGAGTTATGTTGCTACTTTTCATGGAGCTCAGTCGATGTCTGCAACCTGCAGCAGCTCCTGAGATGAACACCCTGAGCTGCGAGTCATCGCCTGTGACCCGGAGGTCACGATGAGCCCCACGCTGCCACACGTGCAGCCGTAATTTGTTTCCCTGTGATTTTCTGCTGCTGACTCAGCGCTATTATCCGCCGTTTTCACACACACGGCGGGGCGATGTCTCCAACGCACGCCGCCGTTCAAACAAAGCCTCCAAAAAGCAGCGAGCAGATTCACGCCGCAGCTCCTCATTCAGTAAAACAGGAAGAGCGGCGGTGAAAGTGCGTCCTGAACGCTCCGAACCCGTGAAGCGCCGGACTGCTCGGGAGGCCGCCAGCGGTCTGTCACATGTTCTGCAGCGGTTTTAATGAAAAGCAGATTCAACAGGAGCCATGGTGGAGGTGCTGCAGAGAGGTGACTGTCATATTAATGACTCACTTAGAAAACATGTTCCAAGTGTTATAATGGAAAAAGCTTTTAGATGCTACAGCTCCCATGATGCTTTGCGGCAAACAATAAGGCTAATGTTGCCACAGAGAGCTGCAGGAACTGGAGAACGATTAGCACCTTCTGTGCTAATCATGAAACACCTCAGTGTGTGTGGAATGACTGGTCTTAAAGTCGCTGCTAACGAGCAGCTTAACGAGGAAACGCAACATCACAACAAACATTTAAACTCGTCGCGCCATTGTGGCAGTTAGCTAGCTCGCTCGTTTAGCCGTTAGCTTGTTAGCCCAATCGCTGCGTGCAGCATTTAGCCTGTGAAGCTGCACAGTCTCTACCGTACACAGCGTTATCCGCCACCGCGTTGCCGCATTGTTTACACATCGTTTACTGTTTATTCAGGCATTTACATTATCATTACACTGCTGTGGCCTGTAGTGCTGTTTGTCAATACATGCAGCGGCAACAAGGAGCCGCGGCGATAACGATGAGCCGCCAGACTCTGCAACGACTGGGCTCTGGTTCAGACTGCAGTCACAACAACACAAACATGTTGTCGTTCGTCCTCACACACGGACGACGACGTTGGATCCAGAGTGACAGGAAGTGCACGGGAGAGTGGAAGGGTGTGGTTACCACGGCAACACGCACCGACCGGCCTGCTGGGATCGTGCGGCGTTGCTTCATCAAACGGGTTCTTTATGTTTCCTGTCGACAAAGGCTGAGCTCAGTTAGCGTCGGAGCATTTCCTGTGGCGTACAGGTGTGTGTGTGTGTGTGCGTGTGTGTGTGTGAGCTGCTGCAGACGAGGTGGCACAGTGATGAAGGACAACACACACACACACACCTGTTCAGGTGTGTCAGATACACAACAACCAATCAGAAATAACATCAAACACACGCACACACACACACAGAGTGTATATAACCATATTTAAGTGTAAACAGCCCATAGACAGTTAATAAACACTGAAAGGTGCAGGCGCTGAGCTTCAGCCACCGGCCACAATCGTTTTGACGTGTTCGCTCAAAGAGAAACGCGCGCACACACAAACACACACACACACACACACGCACACATACACACACACACTCAGAGACACACACACACACACACTCTCTGCAGACCTGGGGGGGTTCATGTGTCTGGTCACAGTTGCGGAGCAGCCAGACAAAGTGATGTCTTTCTCACTTCAGCCGAGTCTCTGAGGAGCATGTTGCTGTGAGATGTGGGATTAAAAAGCTTTTTCACAAATAAATAAATAAATAAAGACACAAATAAATGTTTAAATACTTTGCATTTAAAGGTTGAATATTGGGCCATCACTCAGTGACCTGTGACGTGTGAATGCACAGATCTGCTGCCTGGAGCTCGACTTTGATTCGACCTTTGACGTTTGACTCTGCATCATTGACCAATCACACGCCGTCCTGACGCAGGCGACCTTTAAAGGGAACAGGGGCGCTGACGCCGCTCATCAGCCGACCGTGAGCATCAGAGCCTGGAGTCACACCGTCTTTCAGAGGAGCTTCAGATTCTGGGCTTGATTGGAGTTTACGGGTGTTTCCTGTTCACGGCGGCGTGCTGCAGGAGCTCGCAGGAAGAGAACAGGCGTTCAGCTCTTAAACGTTTGTGACGTGTCAACTTCAAGAGTTAATATTAAATCTGTTGGCTGCAGCTGATTATTTATAGTTTAACCTCCTGAGCTGCAGAGCTGAAGCCGTCCCTGGAAGCCGAGTCGAAAACACAGTAGCTGATTGGACGAACAACCCGTGTCATGTGCGGCAAACCACAATGAGGCGGAGCAGGAGAACGGGCCAGTGATTGGGTTCGAGGGTGGAAGTCTTGATGTTGTGCAGAGGGGACAGCTGCAGGGTGCATCCTCTGGGAACCATGACTGGAGTCGCATGTCAGGAGCTCAGCAGCTGTTCACCCTTCAGGAGCTGGAGGACTTCACCGTGCGTGCGCTCGCTCTGCTGCAGCGGTGGCGGCGGCGGCGGCGGCGGCAGCTATAAATGGCTGATGACTCACATCTCGCCGTTTCAAACTGCTTTAGACATTATTTTCATGCGTCAGCGCACACTGCTCGCTCTTATCCGCCACTTCTCCCTGTGACTCGACTCTCCAGATGATGACAAACAGAGCAGACGCCCGGCTCGGACGCCGCCCGCCGTTAAGCGTGTTCCCTCTCTTCCTCCGGAGACTCGTCTCTCTCAGGGAGCAGCTGAAGGACGGACCTCTGCTCCTCTCTCCGGGTGACGCGCATTCATCAAAACAAAAAGCAGGAGTGGCCTCTCTCTGCCGCCGCCACCGCCGCCGCTGCTACATCTCAATTGAAATTTCACACCTTTTGGCTTCCATCAAAGGCTCAGGGGGGATTTCAAATAACTGTTACCACGAAGACCTCGGAGAGAGGGAAATTAATTATCTGTCAGGCGGCGATAAAAGGGCCCAGAAGAATATTCTGCCTTCCTGCCGCCGTCGACACACAAACACAATCTCCACGCGGGCGAGTTTCTGGCTCTAAACCCTGCGAACAACATTTACTGACTCCCGGGCTCAACGCGTTCAGTTTGAGAAGCTGACCCCAGGACTCGTTTCAACGCCACTTTAAAACGATCCTGACGCATGACTGTGACCTGATCAGGGTTGGAATGATGTCATCTGAAGTCTGTGGTCATGACAACTATCAAAATAATCATACCATATGGAAATGATGAAGGTGTCGGGTGCTGAATTAGCGTTTCATCTCTCTGCTAAAAGGCGCTCCAGCTGTCCGCCGTCGTCAGTGTTCAAGACTCTGCGTGACGCGAAAACCCAAATGAGACATGAGGAAACAAGTTTTCATGCACAGGAAGTCAGAACACGGCGAGCACACACAGACACGGCGAAGCGAAGAAACACCGGAAAGCAGCAAAACACACGACCGTCAGGGAAACGTGAGTAGGCAGACGAACGGGGTTTCCCACTGGCAACATCAGGGGCACACGGACAGGAAGTAAAACAGGAAGATTAAAAAACAGTGACCTGGTTGAGTTTTGAATGTGTGTCCTGTTTTACAGTGACTGAAAGTTAAACAGTGCTCAAACACACACACGCACACACACACACACACACACACACTCTGGTTCCTGTGTATTCAGCATGAATCCTCCTGCAGCAGTGAAATGACTCTGAGGAAATGAGGAAAATGTGTCTAATTGCTCTGATCCTTTAAAACCTTTAACGCTGTTGCCCCCCCCCCCCCGTTAATACCTCTGTTTGTTTCTGATTTAACATTAATATTCATGTAAAACATCTTTCCCTGTTCCCTGACTCGACCTCCATGATGTAAACTTCACTCACTCGTGTTTCTGCTGCGTTCAGGTGCAGAGACGGAGGCTCATGAACAGTTTGAAGCAGCTGCTGCAGCAAAGTGCGTCTGATGTGTGCAGAGCTGCAGGTTTACACCCTGCAGGACGCGCTGATGACAGGCAGGTGAGCTCAGTGGGAGGGGGGGTGATGGTGGACAGGTGTGCAGCAGGAAGATGTCACCGTGCAGCTGATTCTGACGGGTCTGTTTGTGAAATGATCGTCTGCACGGCTGAACACATGGTCGGTTTGGTGACACCGCACTGCAGGAAAGCATGGCGCAGGAGGGTGCGGTGCAGGAAAGCATGGTGCAGGAAAGCACGGCGCAGGAGGGTGCGGCGCAGGAAAGTGCGGCGCAGCACGGTGCAGCACGGTGCAGGAAAGCACGGCGCAGCACGGTGCAGGACGGCACGCTGCTGTGTTTGATTTCCCTCCTCACTGAGCTGGTAGATGTTGTTCTGATGTGTCCACGTGCAACATAAAGCGCTTTGAATTATGGATGATGACCTCATCGTGGTGATGTCACAGAGTCACACAGAGAGCAACAACAACGTGTGACATGACAGTTGACTGTTCCTGTTTCCTGCTGACCGTCAGCTTCTCTGAGCTGTGATTGGTCCCTCACGTTAACCAGGAAGCTAACCTGCAGCGCTCTGTGTTCATGAGGTGCTGCTGTTCCTGAACGCAGCACGGTAACGCTCTCCATCCGCCCTGCTGCTGGACTTGGTCACACACACTTCCTTCCTTCCTTCCTTTTGCTTGCATCCTTCATTCCTTCCTCCCTCTTTCTTTTTCCTTCCTTCCTTCCTTCCTGCTTTCTTTCCTTCCTTTCTTTTCTTTCCTTCCTTCCTGTCTTTTTCTTTCCTTCCTTCTCACCTTCCTTCCTGCTTTCCTTCCTTCCTCTTTCTTTTCTTTCCTTCCTTCCTCTGTCTTTTTCCTTCCTTCCTTCTCACCTTCCTTCCTGTCTTTCTTTTTTACTTTACTTCTGCTCCTCCTCCTCCACAGTGACGATGCAGTGAAGGGTCTCTGCTCACAGTGCAGCGGGTCCAGAGGACGTCACAGAGCTTTTTCTGTTTCTTCCAGTTTGTTTTTTAATTTTTTTCTGTTTCCACGGCAACAAAAACACCCATAAACGAAAAAACAATCAAGCTGAATCAGCAGAAATTACAATCAAACTCAGGTGAGTGAACAGTGAGGAGCTCACACTCAGAGTCACGATGATGAAGAGGACGAAGCAAGGACCCTGCAGAGGGGGTCAGCACACACACACACACACGCACACACACATGCACACGCACACACGCACACACACATGCACACACACACACACGCACACACACATGCACACACACACACGCACACACACACGCACACACACACACACACACACACACACACACTCCACGTCCTGAGAGTGAAGCCTCCCCTCTTCGTCGTCCTGTAACCAGGAGGTCAGGAACAATCTTCCCGGCTGATTGGTTTCTCCTCAGCCACTCTTCGGCGTCTCCGGCAAATACATCAGCGTGGAGCCGGCGACACGAGCGTCTGAGAGACGCCGAGCTCCTTTCACACCACGAGAGGGTTTTAACTTCCTGTGAAAAGGCGACTAATTAATGACGGGAGTCCTGGGTCTTAATGCGCAGGCGCTGCAGACGTGTGGCTTCTGTCCAGCAGATGAACATCTATGCACATTTATAGAAAATGACCATTTTTCGTCGTGGTGGGAGAGTAAAAATAAAAATGATGATAATTTTATTTCTTTTTTATCAAAACCTGCCGCCTACATTACCCACGATGCAGCTGGACGGCTGAGTGTGCGCCCTTTGTGCAGCTGATCGCCTGGAGATTCACATCTGTGACACATCTGCACCTGTTTGACACACACACACACACACACACACACAGGTATTTATGAAGTGAGTGCTGTCTCAATGGGAGCTGTGTGTGTGTGTGTGTGTTGTGTAGTTGGAGTGACACAGTCTGTGAAGCTTCCATCAGCGAACACACTTGTTAACCTGCCATCAGGCGCTTCACAGCATCTCTCTGTGTGTTTGTGGAGGTTTAAAACTGACCCAGAGTCAGTTTCAGTTGAGACGAACGCCCTGATGTGAGTTGAGCAGCGTGTGTCGCTGTTGTCGCCCTGTTTGTTCCTGATTGGATGCTGCTTCGTCGCTCAGGTTAGTTTGCGTTGTTTATCATTTTCACGACACGCTCCCACATTTGAATCTTGAACCGAAGCTCGTGATGGCGACGACGGCGGCCTGAGCGAGGGAGACGGCGGCCTGCTGAGACTGAGGCTGCAGGCTGGTCGACCGCTGCGCCTGCAGACAGATTGACCTCAATCTGAGGGTAATGCAGAGAAGATTGGTGCAGAGGTGAGACAGACGCTGCTCTGTTACCGTGTGACCACGGCGGCCACTGACAGACTAATGACAACACACAAACACTCAGCGGGCGCAGACGGGGGAGGGGAGCAGAGGTGGAGACGGCGTCAGCCCGACACTGAAAACAGACTTCAGTCCTTAAACGCAACACTTCCTGTGTGTGTTCCTGTGTTTATAACAGCCGTCATCTCATTAATACACACTTCCTGTTTGACACACTGCAGAAATCAGATGAGGATGAAGATGATGATGATGATGATGGTGAGGATGATGAAGATGATGATAGGCGGTCAAGTTCACAGTTGGAGGTAGAGGGTTTACAGGGTGTCACAGCCCGACAGGAGACGCTCAGGTAAACAAAGTTATTACTTATTATTAATGACAAACAAACAACATAAACAAACGAGTGGACGAGAGAAACCTGTGAAAAGGTGCTGCTCTGCCACACGTACCTGCACACCTGCCCAGGTGAGCCCCGTCCCAAGCAGGTGTGCAGCTGGAGGGTGAGACCCAGGAGCCTGTTCCCCACTGTGTCCCAGACTGCAACGTCTCTCATGAGCCTTGAGTCAGTGCAGATGTTTGTTTTCCTCTGAGGTTAAACCAAAAATTCACTTTATAGTTTAATTTCCATTTGCATTCAGCGCCAAATAGCAAAGCTTAGCATGCTAACAGGCTAAGCTGCAGCATCAGCATGTTAGCATTGTCCTGTTGAGCTCAGAGCTGCTCACCACACAGACCCTGTTCCCAGCACAGAACCTGTTCCCTGCACAGACCCTGTTCCCTGCACAAACCCTGTTCCCAGCACAGACCCTGTTCCCAGCACAGAACCTGTTCCCTGCACAGACCCTGTTCCCAGCACAGACCCTGTTCCCAGCACCCACTCAGTGCTGCTTGGAGCCTGTTTGTGGGCCTCGCTGACGATAACACGTCTTTTCATGGCGGCCGTCACCAGGTCACGCTGCCCCTTTAGCTCACGCTGACAAATGGTGCAGCAGGAGGACACAAAGACGCTGATGGAGTCACATTAGCTCCCGGCCTTGACTCATGCTGTTAAAGTGGACGCTGCCTCCATTGGACCCTGCGTCCTGTATAATGTCCCATCAGTTTGTCCCCAGAGGACTCAGCCTTCCTCCTCCGCCTCACGCCGTCCGGCCCGATCCCTCCTCCGGCAGATAAAGGCTGATAAAACCTAATGTCCTGTGAAAACAGGCGTCTTTATTCTGCAGAGTGCAGCCGTTAAACCGAATAGGACACATCACAGTTATCACAGGCCATGTTTGAGATTATTTAGGACGAGTCTGGGAGATGAAATCTAAGGCTGTCGGGCCGGGAACATCATGAAGGAGATAAAATCAAACCTTTTCACTGAAAAGACACTTTGCAGCTGATTCATAACTTGACTTTTTATATTTTCACTGATTTTGTTTCAGTTTCTGCTATTTTCTTTTCTAACTCTTCTGCATCAAATTTCAGCCTGGCTTCCATCAGTGCCATGGAAATATAAATATTATTACTCATTAATAATAAAAAACACACTACGCTGTTTGATGGGACTAAAAATTACAGATTTTTATCATCATTCTCATTATTTACTGAGCTGTCAGCTTGTTTTAATAACCAATAGGCTGCCCTCTCAGTGTCACGTGACATGTCGCTCCCAGACTTCCTGTTTTTACAGGAAACACAGAAATATCCAAGAACAACAGGCTGCGTTTTCACAGGAACAGGGCACTTATATTAAATTATAAATTATTAGTAAAGTACATTATAAATTATTTATCACTGTGATCATGAATCAGAAATTATATTAAATCAGTCTCAGTCATACCCAAACAAACTTAACATGCCCTGCTGCTATAGCCACATTTAGTTTGTTTGGGTATAATTAAAATTACATTTTTATATTAATTTAATGGAAAATAAAAATGAGTTTTTCCTGAAGGACACAAGTTTCTAATTATATGGGCAAAGTTTTGTCATCGAGCAGCTGATTTTATAAATATATGTGTTTCCTGTAAAAGCAGGAAGCTCGGGAGAGACATGTCAACTGACACGGCCCGCTACCGGTTAGCAAAACAAGCTAACAGCTAATGGCAGTCACCATTAGCAACAGGTAGCGACAGTTAGCGACAGTCACTTTAGCAAAAAGCAAACTTTTCAACAGAGAGAGTTGAAAAGCGGCTGGAGAAGCTTATTATTATTATTATTATTAATATTGTTCAGTATCCAGAGCCGATCGGCTGGTGCAGCATCATAATTTCAGGACATGCAGGATGAGCGCTTTAAAACACGGTTCACACCTTTAAAATGACTTTTCCTCACTGTTTGCTACAAACAGGTGAGATGTGTGAACTCTGACGGCTGCTTCAATGTTTCCAGAGCAGCAAACATGAAGCTAACGATCCGTCCTGACGTTCAGAAGCTGCCTGATGCACGAGGGATGATCTGATGATTGACGACGCTGCTGATTCAGTGATTGGTCAGGTATTAAATAAAAGCATCTTTAGCTTCAGGACCAGTTCCTACGTGTGTGTCCACGTCCTTGGATCAGTATCCTCAGTTTACCCACCTGAGCGTGTGTGTGTATGTGTGTGTGTGGAGGCGGCCATGTTTCTTCTCCTTCATGCATAATGAATGAGGCTGGCGGGTGGTCGGCACTGAAACCAGACAGCAGGAGGGCTCAGCCGACTGAAACATGCAGCGCCGCTCGCCGACGTTCCTCTGCGACGTTTGTTCAAACAGGAAGTTTAAGTGCTTCTTTAATAATGCAAAGAAAAGACGACGAGGGTGAAACACACCGGGCCAGCTGGGGTTTCACCAGAGACGCTTTTAGAAAAACCTACAGAAATAAATAAATAAATAATAACCCCAGTTTGTATTTTTCATGTTTTCTGGGCTTCAGTGTTTAAAAATATAATGTTTTATTGATATTTGACATGCTAGCTCCTTAGAGACAAATGCTAACATCAACAGGCTAACGCACCTACAGTGACTGGGCTAACAATGCTAACATTTAGCAGGCATGTTCACCATGTTAATCCCCTTTGTTAGCATGACAGCATGCTAATATTTGTTCAAGTTCTTGAGATATTTCAGTTTCCAAAACACTACAGACGTGTTGCTAGCAAGAAGCTAACGAGACATTAAAGAAACCGGAGGGAGGAGATGTTCTTCGCAGCAGTTTACCATCACTAAGAGAAGAGCCTTTCACGTCTGTCACCGACCTTATTGTGACTATTATTGGTCACATCTGTCCTCCAGGTTCCAGGAGACAGAAACAGGAAGAGGTTTGACCCGGGTCTGCAGCAGAGGTTTGAAAACTCTACAAAACACATGAAGCCGTCACTGAAGAAGCACTTTTTCCAACAGAAATGATGCAAACTGAGCAAAGTTTGCACCACTGCTCTGGTTTCTAGTGTTTTGGGGTTTACTATTCACAGATAGAAGGTCGAGTTGTTTGTTTGGCAGCTTTCAGACCGAGGCCTTCATACACAGACTGTTCCAAACTGAGAAGGTTTTGTATTGTAAGACTTCAAATCGACCTTTTAGCAGCTGTCTCCAGGATGTTTTTGTTGCTACCATCATTTGGACTGAGTTTGGACTGAGTTTGAGTTGTAATATACAAATATAATGTATAGGTTCAGCAGATTAAACTGCGCACTGTATGAAGAGAAAGAAGAGAGAGCGCCGTGCTGATGCAGGGACCTGAGCTAATGCTAAAGCTAGCGAGATGTTACATCCATCCTGCTGCTTAACCAAGACAACACCAGTGCAGCTCATGGTCTCTGCTGCCCCATATTTCTAAATAAATGTGATTTTTGCTTCAAATTCAATTATAAAAACTTTACTTGTACGACACAGAGCTCACACACACCCTGTGCGATATGACTGTACAACACAGTGTGTGAGGCGGCTCTCTGCTGGGTGACTGACAGCTGGTTGATAAGCTGTAATGACAGAGGTCAGCAGGCGACACACACACACACGCACACACACAGCTTGATGAGTTGTAATGAGAGGCAGTGCAGCAACTGTATGCACACACACACACACACAGACACACACACGGACACACACACGCTTGGTGAGACATAATGACGGATCAATCAGCTGACTCGACCTCGCTCGTGTTTTGCTTTTTTTATTCCGCCTTTCCCGCTCGGTGTCTTTCTGTCTTCATTAGGACCCTCATTAGCTGGAGTCTCGGCGGCGGACTGGGCGTCCCGGGGTCCGATGAGAACTTCCTAACGAGCTTTTATGACACAATACAGACGTCAGACCGGTGAGCGGCAGAGACATTAACGGAGAGCGAGTCGTCTGATTGTGTCCCAGCTGTGTCTTTGACTCTGAGGTGGTTTGGTTTTGTGTTATGGGCCATTATGATTCTGTGTGTGTGTGTGTGTGTGTGTGTTTGTGGCCTGTTTTATCCTTGTCCTTTCCTTTAAATGTGAGCGATTTCAGTCACTTATAACTGATGAATTTGATGATCTCCCATCACATTGTGCTGAAATAAGAAGCAACGCTGCACCGCCGTCTCTGATTGGACGAGGACAAAGTGCCGCAGAGTCGAAACCGAAGCAAAACGAGCGAGTGACGTCAGACTGAATCATCCAGGTGAATTATCCCGAATGTCCTCAGCTGTTTGTTGTCAATCAGTTGAGTCATCGCACACGACGACGTCTGTGGCGTCCGGGTGAGTCTGACGCAGCGTCCCTCACCAGAAGAACGGCGAACAACAGCGACGGCGAGGTGAGCCGATAATTATGAAAACCTCAGTTTGACTATTGACTGAAACACAACTGTAGACTTTCAGATCTGCTGAACAGCAGTTTTGCATCGATCCTTGCGGAGAACAGGTGAACACAAAGGGGGCGGAGCCTAACTGCAGAGCAGGAGCAGCGATTGGTCGGCTGTTTTACTGAAACGTGATAAAGCAACAAACCCAAAGTCTGAGAATCTGAGGAACAAAACCAGAGAAACACTAGAATGAGAGGTCACATGACTGAGGATGATCCAATCAGGAGACACAACATAAGGACACACAGGAGGGAGGGAGGGTGGGAACGAGATGCAGGTGAGAACAGGAAGCAGGGAAACAAGAGGACGACGCTTTTCAAAATAAAACAGGAAGTGACCAGAAAACAGACAAAACAATTAAAACAACAACCTGTTTGTTATTGTTGCCATGACGACAAAAGGTCACCTGGCTGCTCTCTCAGGAACGACCTGCACGCTATGTAATGGTGTGGTTGTAAAGATCACACGTTGTCCGCCCGTGAAGCAGCGTCTCTGTGCTGTTAATCCAGAAATCTGTGATTTCATTATTTCCTGGCGCCTGGAGCCGCTGCAGAGACTTCCCCTCCTCCGCTCTCTAACAAACTAATCTGATTTATGCCCGAGGTCTCCCGCAGTCAGACCACCTCTGCCTCGCCGCCGGCGGTGCAATAAGCGTGTGAGGATATAATGAGGAGCGCAGCCTCTTATTCTGAAAGAGCAGATCCAGCCTCCACGGGAAGAGGAGCCGGGCACTCCTGTTTGGCAGCACAGCGTGCAGCATAATGAGATGGATTCACCTGCCGCACAAACAAGGCTCAGTCGCTCGTTTGGGTCTGAATGTTTTTACTGGTAGCACGCTGCAAATACGACGCACTGGAGACTCTGGTGATGTCTCTGTGAATCAGGCCTTTACTGCTGCAGAACAACAGGAAACACACAACATATAATCAATGAATTAATAAAAACAACTGAACTAACCTGAGCCAGAGTGTGTAACACACCTGCTGATCCATCACAGGTCAGCATGTCAGGGTCACATGTTCCGCTGAGGTGTGCACGTGTTGCTGCAGCGCCAGGTGGTGCCACAGGGTGATCGCAGTCTCATGCACTGCGGTCTGCAGGCGACCTCCTTCAGTAACAGGTGGTACAGGTGGTGGTGGTGGTGCAGGTGCAGCAGGTGGCGGTGCAGGTGGTGGTGCAGGTGGTGCAGGTGCAGCAGGTGGTGCCCTCCCTGTTCTGCTGGTCCTGTTTGCAGCGTGGATTCACCTCACGCTGAGTATCGTATCATATCAGTGGATGCTAACTACCCGCTGCTGCGTTCCTTCTCCACCTGCAGCGTCACCGAGCGTGTATGAAGGTGCAGGCCCAGCAGGGATCGATACAGACGACTGATGAAAGAGCGACAGAGTCGTCCCTCATGAAGCCAAACGTCAGCGCTATGTTAGCGATTGTTTCCCTAAATGAACTGAAACGGCGACTGTCTCCTGAAATGTTTGGCCGCCGGATACAGACAGGTCGCTCTCACACCTGCAGCGTCTGCGGCTCCTTTCATTGTTTTCATGTTTGTTACTTGCTGCGATTCCAACTCTTCACTCTGTGCTGGTTCTTATTTTCTCTTTTTTAATATTTTGTGTTTTTTCTGCAACAAACTGCCTGAAAAGTCATTTCAATCATCTCCAGATGCGTTTTCCTCAGCGTGGCGTTGAACCGAGCAGAGCTTCATATACACAGCGAAACAACAAAACCCTGTTAACCTCCACAGAATCTCTCCACGCCACGGCGTCTCTGCTCTACGCTTTCATTTGTCTCGCCACGATCTCACCCATAAAACCCCCACCACCAGCGAACAAGACGAGAGAGAAGCCACGCCTCCTGCGCCCACCCTCCAATTTATCCCAATTAACACCCCCCACCCCACCCCCCCCCTTAACTTCCTGCAACATCACTGGACGCTGCCCCCCCCCGCCCCACCAAACGCCAGAGTCTTATCTCAGGCCGTCAGACATGGAGACATGGCCAACTAAGCGTGGTATAGCTCTGATTACAGTGTTAATGTGTATGCACAGAAATTAGCAAGAGCAGCTGATGCTGAAAGCGAACATAAAGGGCACTTCAGGCGTTACATAGACTGATCTGTAATGAATTTGAGTGTGTGTGTGTGTGTGTGTGTGCCCCAGAGGGAGTGGTGTCTGTTTAAAATTAGTGCAGCTGGTTGTGTAAAACCATCCTGACCCTCTCTCCTCTGTGTGTGTGTGTGTGTGTGTGACAACTTTTGTTTCTGCAGGAGCAACAGAGCAGAACATGTGTTAATGAGCACGTGTCTTGGCGATTACAACCAATCAGAAGCGAGAGCTGTGATGTGCATCACTCATGTTTTAATATTAGTTCAAGGTTTTAGCGATTTAATGTTTACACACAAGAATGATCTGAGCAATGAGAAACAACCTGCGTTAAATTTAGTATTAATAAGACATCAGGCAGTTTGTCCTCTGGGCTGTTGATCATTTAAACCTCAGAATGATAACTGAATCATCAGCGTACCTGCTCCTGATTGGCTGCAGCTCTCACTCCTGGGACTCAGGTTTGCGATCAGATGCAGCATGAAACAGAGCCAGAGTCGAGACTTCAGTGTCTCACGAGCTCAGCCGGCCCAACACTGTGACTCAAACAACATATGTAGGAAATATTAAAAAGCTTTACTGTGTGAAATCAGGTGCAGGTGTTCTTAGTCCCCAGAGGATGAATCTATGATCGTACACCAAAGTTGTCTGGCAGATGCTTCCATCAAACTGTTATTATAGGGTCTGAAAACGGCTTCTTGAAGGTTGTGAGGGACTCTGTTGCTTCCTTCCACCACTGAGGGCCGACACAGGAGGGGGTCAGCTCCTGGATGAGGGGGTTCAGGTCACCAGGAGCTGGTTTAGTTAGTAGCAGCGACGGGGAGCCAGTGGAGGGACCTGAACCGGGGGCTGACCTGAGCTTTGTTGGGTTGAAGACCAGGCGAGCTGCTCCGTCCTGGATCATCTAGGTGAACATGTGATGCATCAGTTACCTCCTGTTCTGTCACTGATTGGTGCACAGTTAGCATTGTGGTTCCCAGATGATGCATGACGATGGCGTTTCGGCAACTTGGTTGAGGTTTGGGCAACACGTTGTTCACGTTGTGCGGCTCAACCTTCAGGCAAAGAAGCGTGGAAGAATGGCGAAGGTCCTGAGAATTATCCAGAATGCTTCTCAACCCGCGCCATATCGAGAATGAAGCGAAGACTCCATCTTGTCGGACCGTTGATCCTGTGAGGGGCCAATAGCGGTTGGTTTAGATGCAACAGTGACGACAGCTTGACGGCGGCTTCTGCAGCATGAGCTACATCAGACTGTGTCCTCTTTGATAGAAGAGGAAACATCACGGTTCATTGATCTGATGGTTCATGCAATCACAGTTTCCAATGACGACTTCTGAGGCGGTTCATCAGAAGCGGCCAGCATCAACGGTCATCTTTGTTTGTTTGTTTGTCGTTCCAGGTGTTTGTTTACGTCCTGGCGCCAGGATCTCAGTTTTATAGTCAGCCTTCAAGCTCGTCGCCAACTCTTCCACAGCTGTGAAACACTTCGACACCATCCAACATGTCAGAAAGGCTGGGCTCTGCTCAGTCGGCCTCAGTGTCGGTGAGATGAAGATTAGGCTGCAGGCTGAATCGAAGCAACAACAGTTGGTCTTTCTCTGCCCTAAGTGTGTGCATTGACAAGCTCACCAATCAAATCCAGAAGCGGGCAGGCGGAAATGTGGCTATTTATGAGGGGAGGTAATCAGGTAAAGGGAAGGCCTCCGCCCGTGAGCCATTAATCTCTTCATCCTGCTCCTCTGGCAGTAGCTGCGTACTCTGAATAAGGCGACTGCCAGCTGCAAAGCGTCCAGCCAGAAAGCAGACAGTTAAACATCAGTGTGGGCTCGCCACCATTTAAAGAGATTAAAACATCGTGAGTTATTGACCTGGTCCGAGCAGAAACGTCCCGTCAGTGCAGTCGACACGCTCTCCTGGATACTTAAAGGTAAGTAAACGTCTCAGGATGGAAATGTGTCTGCAGCGCTGTGCTCTGAGCTGCAAACACACTTTAAACTTGCAGAGAAAGACAATAAACGAGGAAAACTGTGGCTCTGCAGCACCGTAAGCTCCTGCAGACTCACAGGATCACACACAACCTGCACGAAACCATCTGCTGAAGCTTGACAAATGAAACAGGTGCTGCATTTTCACTAAAGTGTCCCTTTCACATGCAAAACAGCATTTTCTACAGACTCAGACTAAGCAGCTAAAATGAACTCCTGGTCTTTTAACCGAGGACAAATATCACAAACCTGTGCAGAGCAGGTCCACAGTCAGCTGACCTTCGGTTTGGTTCAGGCACAGATCTGTGGTTAAGCTAACTGACGTTAGCTGTGTGATGCTAATGACATACGTTGCATCTGTTCATTTAAATGCTGACACAGCGACCTCCTCTGTTCTGATCCAACCCGACTTCAGCCGATAGCCGTCTTGCTCTTACGTCACCTGACATGTTGAGATGCACCTGCTCTCCACGCAGGCTAACAGGAAGTGTTGATGCATCACCTCAGGGAGTTGGACTCAAATGCAGAGGCGGGACGCCAGTGCAGAACAGTGGGGTGGTTGGCTGTGGTTTTACAGGTGGGTGAGGCAGCCACAGAAGCTAGCGAGTCTGGAAGGGAGCAGGTATGAAGGAGGCAACGTCCGAGGAAGTGAAACTGATGGATGCAAGAAAACATGAGGGGAGACGTTTGCTAACGTACGAGGACAAACAAGTGGAGACACGCCGGAGGGACGGTTAACAAGACTCAGGAGAAACCAATGAGCGAGGGAGGGAGGGACAAAAGACAGGGAAGTGAACAGAAACTCAGACCCAAGGACCCGTTAAAGCTAAAGTCCTGCCTGAACCGACTCAGACGCTGCAGAGGAAACACGCTGTTCGCCATCAGACGCACCAACATCTGTGTCTCAAGCCGGCTTCCAGGGCGACACGGTAACCCCTTCCTGCCTGTCGCGGGCTGCTGTGAATCCGGTTACCGCTGTCACGTGGCCCTGAATCAAAGCTCCCCGTGGATGAGACGCAGCCGCCGGCCTGTCTCTGTGGAGATCATCTGATTGCAGCCACTCCTCTTACTTAAAATACAATCTGTGGGAGTGGAAACTGATACCAGTGACCGCCCGCCTGGATTAGTCTCTCTTGAAGGTGCTCGACCGTCGCCGCTTTGATTCCTCAGAGCAGACACGAGCCACTCGCTCTGATGCATTTGTGGTGTTTTTCTTTGGCACAGGAGCCTGAGAAATGCCGGCCTCCTTCGCTCCATGGCTGCTTTCATTTCTCCTTTAGTCTCCTCGTGGCCTCGCTGTACTCGTCTCCTGAACAGCACCGCCGTTGTGCGTCTCTCGGCAGGTTCAGATGGTGTTTTTGTGTTTTTCTGCAGCCCGGAGACTTTGGATTAAAAAGCACTGGCCTCCTTCAGGCAATCTGCCGCGCCTGAGTGGAGCCATTGAACAGCCGCTCTGCTCCTGGCTGCCACTCCTCAGTCACTCCATCCAGCTTCTTGCCTCTCTGCAGTAAATGCTTCCTCTTCATCCTCCAGCCTCTCCATCAGCAGCTTTGTTCAGCCAGGACGCAGACCTGACGTGAGGCTGACGTGAGACAGACTCTCTCACTGTCCAGGAAGTGCAGATCCAGGTAGTTAAAATTTAGAAACTGCTGCAGCTTAATGCTGGACAGTAAACAGATCTGTGTTCTCCTGCAGTGAAGGAACTGTAGAATGACAATGTGTGTGAAAAGACAGAAACAAACCAAGAGGGGACCTTTAGAGGTATGTGGAAGCTGAGCTGGATGCATGCACACCTGCCCAGGTGAGTCCATGAGTGCGCGGAGTGGGCAACAGTGGCAGCGGAGGCAGAGAGGCGGAGCTGCCCATCAGGCTGTAAAATACCGAAGACACGAGCCTTCCAGGAGATGGCGTCCACTGGCAGGCGTGAAGCTACGCATACCACCTCCTTTCCTTTGTGAAGATCTGCTGACTGTGCAGACTCACACACACCTACGCACGCACACACACACACACACACACACACACGCACACACACAGCCCAGAACAGCAGCAGTGCATCCATAATATGACTGAAACTCACGTTCTTTCCCTCCGACACTAAACGCCTCAGGACAAACACGAACCTCTGCTGGATTCCTTGACTTCGGCCCTCGAGGTCGCCGCAAACTGAACACACACACACACACACACAAACACAGACACACACACACACACACACACACACACACACACACACTTCACTTTACATCAAATTCCAGTGCAGATCCCAAACTTTTCCAAAAGACTCCAGACTGAGTTTGTGTGTGAAAGCATGCAGATCCACAAACTCCAGTCGCATTTAGCCATAGTAGCATCATCAGCTGGATGCTAACCTGCAGGCATCTGTCTCCGGGTCATGGAAGGCGTCACATAAACTCTCAAACTTTAAACCTTAAAAATGCGTCAGAGCTTCATTTTTCAGTCCCTGCGTGTTCGTCTTTCCGAGGGCAGAGCAGCGGCGCTGTGGTTCTTACTCTGTGACATCACGTAATGGCTAAGCTGTCTGAACAGAGTGAAGATGAAGGAAAACACTTTACGGGCGGCCAGTCCTTGGCTGATCTGAAAGCCTGCCCAGCTCGGCGCGGGATGGAATCTCAAGCGTCAGCCGCGGCTTCCTGCAGCGGTTTATTTTTAATTCATCTGTGGGGAAACAAATCACTTTGATTAAATCCAGAGGCGGCGTTCAGCGAAGCGTCTGCACTCATTAAGCGGCCACTTAAAAAGCTGCGTTAAATCAAGCTTTTCGCGGCGGGCGTCACGTTTAAATTACTGATGGTTTCGCGCCAGCATGATGATCATGTGACTTTGTGTAGCTGGATATGACAATAAATTAATTAATTTAATTCATTCATTAAAGAGGCCGATGAAGCAGACTCTGTCAATCAGGACCCAGACTGTCCCTGACCGGGACCCAGACTGTCCTGACCCAGGACTAGACTCTGTCAATCAGGACCCAGACTGTCTGACCAGGACCCAGACTGTCGACCAGGACCCAGACTGTCCTTCAGCCAGGACCCAGACTCTGTCCAATCAGGACCCAGACTGTCTGACCAGGACCCAGACTCTGTCCAACCAGGACCCAGACTGTCTGACCAGGACCCAGACTCTGTCTGACCAGGACCCAGACTCTGTCCAACCAGGACCCAGACTCTGTCCAACCGGACCCAGACTCTGTCTGACCTAACCTATGGTGTGAGGATTGTCGTCCTGAGTGTTTCTGTTTAAACCGGAGCCTCGTGTCCGTCGACACATCATCACCTGCATAATGAAAAGCAGCAAACCTGCTCCTCTAAAGTGTGTGTGTGTGTGTGTGTGTGTGTGTGGGAGTCAGGGGAGATATAATGGATTCACACCACCAAGTTATTACGGTCTGCAGTTATAATAAAAGCTGCCACTCGAGATGCCGCCTGACAGCGAGACAACACCGTGATGGAGGAGCTTCAGTGTGGAGGAGGAGGAGCAGGAGCAGGAGCAGGAGGAGGAGGAGGAGGAGGAGGAGCAGGGAGGAGGAAGAGGAGGAGCAGCAGGAGCAGCAGGAGCAGCGGCAGGAGCAGGAGGAGCAGGAGGAGGTGCAGGAGGAGCAGGAGGTGTGTTGAGGCCTGGCCTTCAGCCTGGCCGGAGCTGGGTGATTGGATGTGATGGTGTTTAATTAAAAGCCTCTCGGCCCGCCGCCCTGTGCCAAATCTGAAAAGCTCGACACAACGGAGAGCGCGGCGCCGCTCATACTTCGTCAATAAACCTCGACCTGCACCTGCAGCGCGTGGCGCTCAGAACCACCCGCCCCCGGCCCCGCACCCCCAGCACCCTGCCCCCTGCCGCCCGGCCCTGGCCCCTCGCACCCCGGCCCCCGGGGTCAGTTTAATAATATTCAGCCTGAAGATGGTTTAATAGAAGAAATTCAAGTGTTTTTGCATAAAAATATTCATATTTATAAAAACTGAATGAAATGAAATGCTGGCGACAAAGCTGCATGTGACAGGTTTAAAATAATGCATATTTCAATATATCATGACTCAATGGAGGACAATATTAGCACAGAGCGCATCCATTACCATTGACGCCTGCCTCCAGCTCTGGTTTGGTCTCTCACCAGTGTCACTGATTTACTGTTTAAACACGAGTATAAATCAGTGGAGCTTTAAACAGCGTGCGGCAGGAGCTAATTGAGGAAGCACATCTTCTTTAAATGTCTAATCAATACCGCGCTGCAGTGAACGGAGCCAATAAAGCGAGTTTAATGTGCGGCCGTGGTGGAGTCTGAGGCGGGTTCGCCGCAGCGCCGCAGCCCACAGGCCGGCGAGCATCTGTCAGGAGACGGCTCCTAATTTATTTAACACCTCGGCTTCCAGGAGGAAACAAAGTGCCGGGGATGGAGTGGCATAAAGGGGCCGAGAGGCTGCACGAGGAGGAGTGCAGAGACAGGCCGGGAGGAAGTACAGCGAAGACAGACGACAAGATGCATCTCCTTTCCCCTCCTCACTGCTCCTCATACTCTAATACAGCACAGGTAATCTGATTACATGCAGATGATTCACTCCAGCTTCAAAATTAATCACAAAACACGCTTTTTGAAACTCAAAGACGCTCCAAACGACGACAGGTCGGACCTAAAACTGAGATTTTCATGTCAGACGTACGGGGCCTCATCAGCCAATCACATGACAGCGGAGGTGTGTGATGTCATGAGCTGATCAAACTGAAGTTGATGCAGAAACAACAACGTAACTACGCAGCGCGACGATCGAAACGGCACCTCTGCAGCACACATCAGGTGAGTCAGAGCATGTAAAGGTGCAGCTCGTCGTGTGTGTGTGTGTGTGTGTGTGTAGATGCATGGTGCATGGATGCAGCAGGTTGTCGTGGTGTGTGTTGACGTCTCACGTGCTCTGTTTCTGGACCTGTGATGTAACATGTCGACCATCAGAGTCGGGGGGCATTTCTCTTTTTTTTTTTTTTGATTGCTTCAGCAAATGGCTCCTTAATCAAAGCGGTGAATGGGTGAGGCGGTGTTACAGCTGATTGGACGGCCCCGCCCGGCCCTCTGAAGGATGACCTGTCCTCGATGTCTCTCCTCGCTGCCAACGCAGCTTCTCTGAACTCCTCTCTGACTCTCACTGAACAGGGACTAAATAAACAAACTGAACCTGAACCTTAAACCTCCCTCCTGTGACCCTCCAGCACCCTTCAGTTGCTGCTTTCTGGAATATTGGTGCACGACAACTTTGAGTGTTTGAGGTCAAACTGGGATTTGTTTGTCTTGTTTGTCTTGTTTGTGTTGTTTGTGTGCATATAGCAACCATCTGATGCTATCATATTAAACTGTAAATAAATCTGGAAATAAATAACACAAACACCCAATAAATAGACACTAAAACTGCAGCTGGCGACTCTCTCCTGTGTGTGAGGAAGCGATGTTAAAGTTAACGAGATAATAATGAAAAGCTTAATTAACTGAAATTAGCCGTTAACTTTACAGTTAAAGTCCAGGTGAAACAGCATTTTCGAAGTAGTTACCTGACGTATCTGAGTGAAACAGGAAGTGCAGGCAGGACGTAACGTTTGGAGGAATCTGATTGGCCTGTTTGAAAAGTGGGCGGGGTCTGAGCAAACATGAAGAGTCCCAGTGATTCAGAGTTGGATGATAGCCTCAGGTTCCTGCGCCCATGTGTGCTGCTGGTAGCTAGCTAGCTGATGAAATTGCTTCTTGATGCTTGCACAACTGGACTCTGGGATGGTGGTGGATGGCAGGATGTGATTGGTTTGTGGCAGACTCACAAAGGTTTTTTTATAAAGAAAAAATAAATTAATTTTTTTTGTATTTTGGCCATGTTGTTAAGCAGGTGCATAATCTGAGAGCAGCAATGTGATCGAGCTAGCAGCAGCAGCTGACTAACTGTAGCAACTAGCTAACTGTAGCAAAGGTAGTTAACAGCGACAGCGTTCAAGCGTGTTATCAGGACATATTTGCACATTATTCCTGTTGCTTTAGGCGAAGCTGAGCTCCATGACGCCTCATTTAACGCACGGTGCTAATAAAACAAAGAACGGGAGAAAGGCCTGATGTGGAGCGTCTCTTGTGGTTTCAGTCAGTGAAACTTCTCCTTCAGCTCGTTCGGGGTTTAGTTCCCTCTGAAACTCGTTTCTGCATCAACTAGACCCGGTGCATTTTCAGAACAATGTCGCTCAGATGGCGGGCGCTAACTCGCAGTGAGGTGTGTTTAATGATGAGCCGTTGCATTCAGGGAGGTGAAGGGAAATATGCAACCCGATAAAAGATGAAGCCTTTGTTTTGTTTTTTCTCAGCGAGGCCTCGGCTGCAGACGAGTCTCCACGGAGGAGCCGGGCCGCTGCAGACGAAGCCTTTGAGCAGCGGAGGTCAGTCTGTGTGATGTGTGTGGAGAGAGCAGCGTGCGGGACACCGCGGTGTTGAGGTTAGTGAAAGATGTGCGGTTTATCGTTTATCATGAGGTGTTTGATCCAAGTCTAAACAACTTCATCGTGGAGCTCCGCCCGTTTGAGTCGGACCTCTCCAGCCCATGGCTACTCCCTCCTTAATCTTCTCCAGAGGCAGCGCTGATGGTTTCATATTCTGCTGCAGCGCCTTTCAAAATAAACATGTCTGCGCCGCTTCGCATGTGCAAACAGACTCGTTCAGATTCCATGCATGAACACACACACACACACAAGATCCTGTTATTGGTCTCTGAGAGGCAGTGAACAGACAAACAGAGAGAGATTCAGACACAGAATCGTTAAGATGTGGAGAAGAATGGCAACTGTTTGACCATGGCTTTAGAGACAGGTGGGAGGAAGGGCGTACGATCCAGAGCTGAGCAGACTGAACCAGTGGTGGGAAGCTGTTCCAGACGGAGAACAGAAAGCGACAGGAACAGTCTGAAGCGAGCTCTCAGAGGTTACAGGAAAAGCTTCTGTCAGAAAGGTGCAACAGCACATCACGTTATTAAAGCAGAGACTCTGGAGTCTGTAGCATCGTTATTAAAGCAGAGACTCTGGAGTCAAAGCAGCATCACGTTAGTAAAAGCAGGAGACTCTGGGTCACAGCTAACTTTATCACGTTATTAAAAGCAGAGACTCTGAGTCACAGCAACACATCACGTTTATTAAAGCAGAGACTCTGGAGTCACAGCAACACATCACTGTGTTAAGCTTTGAGAGACTCTGGAGTCACAGCAACTTTATCACGTTATTAAAGCAGAGACTCAGTCACAAGCAACATCAACAATATTAAAAGCAGACTCTGGAGTCTACAGCAACACATCACGTTATTAAAAGCAGAGACTCTGGAGTCACAGCAACACATCACGTTATTAAAGCAGGGAGCACGGAGTCACAGAAACATCACGTTATTAAAAGCAGAGACTCAGGGTCACAGAAACACATCACTGTATTAAAGCAGGGCTGGAGTCACAGCAGCACATCCGTTGACTAAAGCGAGACTCTAGGTCACAGCAACACATCACTGTAAAGCAGAGACTCACCTGTATCTGCAGGGGCTACTGAGTCACAGCATGAAAGCACATCCGTTATTAAGCAGGAGACTCTGGAATTCACAGCAACATCCGTTAATAAAAGCAAGAGACTCTGGAGTCACAGCAACACATCCGTTAAGCAGAGACTCTGGTCAAAGCAGCACATCACGTTAACAAAAGCAGAGACTCTGGAGTCACAGCAACATCGATTATTAAAGCAGAGACTCTGGAGGTCACAGCAACTGTCACGTTATTGTAAAACCCAGGGCTCTGGAGTCACAGCAACACATCACTGTATTAAAGCAGAGACTCTGGAGTCACAGCAACACATCCGTTATTAAAGCAGAGACTCTGGAGTCACAGCAGCACATACTGTATTAAAAGCAGAGACTCTGGAGTCACAGCAACACATCACGTTATTAAAGCAGAGACTCTGGAGTCACAGCAACACATCACGTTATTAAAGCAGAGACTGGAGTCACAGAAACACATCACGTTATTAAAGCAGAGACTCAGGAGTCACAGAAACACATCACTGTATTAAAGCAGAGACTCTGGAGTCACAGCAACACATCACGTTATTAAAGCAGAGACTCTGGAGTCACAGCAACACATCACTGTATTAAGCAGAGACTCACCTGCTCTGCAGGAGACTCTGGAGTCACAGCAACACATCCGTTATTAAAGCAGAGACTCTCTGGGTCACGTAGCACATCACTGTATTAAAGCAGAGACTCACCTGCTCTGCAGAGACTCTGGAGTCACAGCAACTCATCACTGTATTAAAGCAGAGACTCACCTTCAATGCTCTGCAGAGACTCTGGAGTCACAGCAACACATCACTGTATTAAAGCTGGGGCTGCAGCACAATGTTCTGCAGAGACTCTGGAGTCTGTAACATCACTGTATTAAAGCAGAGACTCACCTGCTCTGCAGGGCCTCTAGGTCACAGCAACACATCCACGATTATTCAGCAGAGACTCTGGAGTCACAGCAACATCACGTTATTAAAGCAGAGACTCTGGAGTCACAGCAACACATCACTGTATTAAAGCAGAGACTCTGGAGTCACAGCAACACATCACTATATTAAAGCAGAGACTCACCTGCTCTGCAGAGACTCTGGAGTCACAGCAACACATCACTGTAAGCAGAGACTCTGGAGTCACAGCAACACATCACTGTATTAAAGCAGAGACTCACAGCCAGCATCCTGCAGAGACTCTGGAGTCACAGCAAGACATCACTGTATTAAAGCAGAGACTCAGCTTCAATGCTCTGCAGAGACTCTGGAATCACAGCAACACATCACTGTATTAAAGCAGAGACTCAGCTTCAATGCTCTGCAGAGACTCTGGAGTCACAGCAACACATCTCCACACACTGTCTCTGACTCACACACCAGCAGATACACTGTGCTTTTCATCTTCGAGAGTCAAACCGGTGGAGTCTGACCTGAGAAGGAAAAAAAAAAAGGAGGAGGAGGAAAAGAAAAAGGCAGGAAGGAGAGGAAGGGAGGAAAGAAAGGAAGGCAGGATGGAAGAAGGAGAAAAAGGGAAATAAAAAAAGGAAAAGCGAGAAGGAAGGAAGAGAAAAGGCGAGGAGAGGAGGGGATGAAACAAGGAAAGTAAGTAAAGAAAGAGAAGAAGAAAGGATGAAGGACAGCGATGGAGAGGTGAAAACGATTTTATACAGACTGAACGCGAAAACAGAGAAACGAGGAAGTCAGAGATCCGACGATGGATGGATGAGGCGGCGGATCACGGAAGCTGCCGAGGACTTTCACACCGAGGCGAGATCAGAGCAGGGAGCCCGTCACGAATGGCGCGATAAAACCTATCCCGGCTCTGTGAAGCGTCGGCAGCAGAAGCCTGAACGCTGCGTTCCTCACAAGAACAGGTCGGGAATGATTGATTGCTTTGGTCTTCAGGAGAATCCCTCGTATCAGGTGAGAGGGGATTCCCCGTCATGGTTCGCTGTTTCACACAGAAGAAGGGGAGTTGCTGATGACTCTCATCTGGTGCAGACACATGAAGAAGAGCGATACCATGTGACTCTGCGTCCTCAGGAGCTCGCTGTGAATCAGCTGCTGCAGGTTTAAGCTAAAGTCTCCAGATGTGACGAGTCTGTTCGCCGCTGTTTCCTTTGTATCTGAGCTGCAGAGGCCGCGGCCGGTTTATCCTGATCTGCTGTAAAGACTTCCTGAAGCCTTCTGCATGCACCTGCAGCCTCTTGGCGAAACTGCAGCTACAAGCAGCAGTTTGAGCTGAATGCTAACATTAGCATGCTAATGGTTCACAGACCAGGTCAATCCAGGGTAAACAGCGAGAAGCAGAATAATGGCTGAGCTAATTAGACAACACAAAACAGAAATGGAGAGCGACAGAAAACAGAAGTGAAGCAGGTGGGCAGGCCGGTAGCCGATTGGTGTTGCGGGTATTTCGCGTAGATCCATTAAAAATGGGGCATACTAACAGCCAGTGCTAATGCTGCATAAACAAACAAACAAACAAACAAACAAACAGCAGCTCCTCTGGAAGCATCGTCCTTCATTTGGGGACCGAGCAGCTGGTTCCTCTCGACTTTAATGGATCGCTGTTTTTGTTTGTTTTGTTTTGCTATTGTTTGTTGTTGTTTGTTGTTGAAGACCATAAGCCTTTTATTAATGGGTTTAAACACATGACCTCCACAATGTTGTTTGGCTTTTAAATACAGACAGATCCTCAGAAGAAGGAGGCAAGATGTGTGTGTGTGTGTGTGTGTGTGTGTGATGTCTGGGAGAACCTGGAGTGTGTGTTTGTTGTGCTCAACATATTTGAAATTCAGTGGTTTAATTCAACACACAGAACTTACATTTACCTTTATCACCGCTCCTCCTGCACACACACACACTCTCTCCATCTCTTGCTCACACACACACACCTGAATGTCTCGCCTGAACCTACCTACTTTTCCGCCAAACCAGGTCTGACCCTCAATTGTAGCCATTTGAAGGCTGGCCAGGGCCCATGAGTGCAGAAAAAACAAGACCACACACACACACACACACACACACACACACACACACTCTCTCTCTCTGCCCTTGTCTGACTCACACAGCTCACTGCACCCACCATCTGGTTAACACCAG